>BTPG01000003.1:214338448-214348448 GCA_036245525.1 Semisulcospira habei | reverse complement strand
TATTATCCATTTCCTGTTGAGAAAATGAGTATGACAGGGAAAAAAGAAGACACCAAACTTGTGCCAAATCTGACTGACAAATTCAATTACGTTTGTCACTATCGCTTACTGCAGTTTTACATCAGACACGGGTTAGTACTAAAGAAAGTTCACAGAGGCATTCAATTTGATCAAAGTGCTTTCAGGAAAGATTACATAATGAAAAACACAACATTGCATGCAAGAGATGGCAACACTGCATTTGACAAAGACTTCTTTAAGCTTATAAACAATGCCTGTTTTGGCAAGACAATGGAAAATCCTCATCACTGCAAAGATGTGAGACTTGTCACAACTGAATCAGTGCAATTAAACTTACAGGCAAGCCACAGTACACAGGGTACAAAAACGTTTCATTCATCATTGTATGCAGTGTCACAAAAAAAAAAAAGATTGTTAAATTGGACAAGCCAGTATTCATTGGTATGGCAATTCTTGAGTTATCAAAACTGTTGATGCTTGAATTTTATTATGATTACTTTCATCCGAAATATTCTGACTGTCGACTGTTATACACTGACACTGACTCTATGGTCATTGACGTTTCTACGGAAGACTTTTATAAAGACATGAAAACAGAGTTACACATGTATGACACGTCTGACTACCCTAACGACCACCCATTGTACAGCACACAAAACAAGAAAGTGTCTTGAAAATTTAAAGACGAACTGAGTGGAGTGCCTATAGTCGAGTACGTTGGACTTAGATCAAAAATATATTCTATACTGCACCAAAAGGGCAGTCAGTCAAATGCAAAAAGAATATAAAAAACAGCGATTAAAAACAAATACATTCGTCATGAACATTACAAGCAAGTTTTAGGAGGACAACTAATGCCTGATTATCCAAACAAGTCACTGAGATCAAACAAACATAATTTAGAAATGATTCAAACACATAAAAAGTCACTGGCAGTTGGGGACACAAAACGTGTGTTTCATAGTAAGGAAAAGGCTTATGCACCTGGACACTACAAACTTAAGTTATCTGAAGGTATTTGTGATGAGCTCATTGACGAACTGATTGACAAACTGGTCAAAATTGAGTAACAGTGTCTGGGGGAATAATCTGTAATTCTTCTCTGACAAATGCCCTTGGTGCCGCAGGCTCATATAGATAATAAATCGGCAGGTTGTCGGGAACTATTTTTTTATATTGTGTATGGACGTAGACCAAATGGGGTCAGTTGCCATCCGTCTGACATCGTTTTCTGATTCTCCGTGTTGATATAGATAGCTTACCTGTTTTGTAAATAAACTTGTGTCTGGTGCCAGTGGTGGCGTTGTTGTTTTTAGTCCCAGCCCTGACGCTGGAGGAATTGTTTTCAATTTAATAGCATCAGCAGGTTTTACATGGCCTTCGTTATTCATTGCTTTTATCACAGACGGTAATCTCTTTACCCACTCTGTGTTACGCTTAGTATACTGGTAACTGAAAAGTCTTTCTGATAACTGTTTGTTAAAGTTCTCAACAATTGCCTGTGATCTGTGAACGCCTGCAATGCCTTGCCGCACTAGCACACCATGCTTTGCAAAAAAATGATTAACTGCACCCTTGATTTCAGATCCGTCATCGACCTGTATGAGCCTTGGGTATTTCAGAGGACCTCTTTTATAGATACAGTACTAGCGTTTTTGTCAGGTATAGTTTCGTCGTCTTTGTATCTTGAAGCTATGTCAACAACAGTTAGTGCATTTGTGTAATGCTTTTTTCTTATTGTATCGTGTGGCAGAAACAGGAGGTCCATTTGATGGGTGTCATTCGGTGTAGTATTTTTCTTGGAGCAGGTGAATATATATGCCAAATTGCTTGTCTCTGTAACCATTTTTTTTTGATTGAGTGATACATCTCCGCCAACGGCCGAATGTAATTTCTGAATCACGGTGTTTTCTTTCCAATAACCAATTAGGGAGTAATATATTTTTGATATTTTATTTACGACATTCATTTTTTATAGCAATATAAAAACCAGTAAAATATACAAATGTCATTCCCACTAGAACAAAGATTATTTCTCTGTTTCTTTGTTGTGTGCTTGGTTGATAGCAGTTGCTAAGTTTTTGATTTGGGGTAGACGTGTCAATGCCCATAATGAGAAAATATTCATGGATTGTGTCATCGACATTAGAAAATGTATTCTGCACGAGACCTTCTAGTCTGAGTTTTTCATTGATAAAATCAAGTTTTTCTATTCTTTGCTTTTCATACTCTTGTTGCACTTGTGACAGTTTTTCTGACACCTCATTGTAGTTCTTCGTTTCTTCTGCAGATTCCTCTCTACCCATTTTTGCAAAAAGATAGTTTGATCCACTAAATGCCAATGCATTAACAACTGCACCACTAATCATAATAGCTATAGTTGCCATATTTTTATTTACATAGAAACAATTTCTGGAATAATTCCTTGCTTGATGAGAAAGTCTTTTGTAGCAATTGACACTGTTACAACTACAACTAGCCTAGCACTGTCTTGAAAGTATAATCTACTCAGGTCTGCTGATTTCATTTTAAGAAGACTTTTTCCTGTAAGCAACAGCTAGTCTGCTTATTACAGCAGAGTGATAGACAAGGTTCATTAAGTTCTTTGTGTCGCTCATTTTCTAATACAATAAAAATTAAAATAAAAAAAGTATTTATTGCATAACAAATGGGTCAATGGCTTTGGGTATTACTGGTAATGTGGCAACTTCTGGTTTTGTTTTTGGAGTGTCTGATTTTTTAACACTGTACCAGTCTGTGGTTTGTATTTTTTGTATAATTGGTAACCTACGTAACCAAATCCGACAACAAATCCAGCAACTATATATTTTGTTGTTTTGGGTTTAGATTCAGTTGAAGGTCTTTCACTTTGATAAGGGTGTGATTGTGTTGGTTCTGATGGTCCTGGTGGTCCTGATGGTCCTGACAGTGTTGGTATTGTCACTGGTCCTGATGATGGGTCAGATACATGAGCCTTTTCTGTTAATGCTAGAAGCTGTATTTTTTTTGTCTGTTCCGTTTGGCTAATTTTTTTCAGCCTATACCCTTCCTGGATTTTTTTGTTTAGTGATTGTTTGAACCTGTATCAAAACAGGGTTCTGTTGTGGAGTCATCTGGTTCTCGTCCATTTGGTTTATTCGGTTATCCTTTTCTTTGTCTAGAAAATTTATTTTCGAAAAATCAATATGACTCCCAGTAACAAGCAAAGTTACCACCGGTGCAAGGTAATTGCCAAATTTGTAAAACATGACGCATGCTAATTTGCCAATTGAATTTGAAACAATAGGGTTGCTTTCAAGGTTGTGCTTTTGGGTATAGACATACAAGAGATCGACTTAAATCACGAGTCATTATTAAAGCGATGTGATTTTCATATTTAAAATGTAGTTTAATTAACTCCTCAGTCATGAGGGATTCTATATCTTCTGTCATGTATTGTTTTCGAAGATAAGCTTTTGATTTACTTGAAACAACTACAGAGAGAAGCCACTGTTTTTTAGAGTCTAAATCTTGTTTTCTACAGCGTTGATATCACTTAAAAGAAGTAATTCTTCTTGGTTAATTTTATAATAAAAAATATTATTTTTAAAGCTATAATTAAACTCTTAAAATGCACATTTTAGTGTGTAAATATTTACATTGTTGAGTTAACCCCCTGTTGGTATTACTATGTGGGGAGGCACATAAAATCGTGACTGTTCAAATAACAATGTTTTAGGGGTAAATCCTGATGGTAATTATTCTGTGCGGGGAACATGGTTGATGAGGGTTCAAAAAGTAATAATTAAAGTGGTTAACACAGTCATTGTGTTAATGCTGCTTTTGGCCACTCATTATCTCTCTCTCTCTCTCTCTCTCTCTCTCTCTCTCTCTCTCTCTCTCTCTCTCTCTCTCTCTTTTCAGGAAATGGATCAGCATTATACGCCTGAAAATATGAACAAATCTGAATGTTCATAAAAGATAAAAGCATAATCTCTAAACAATACTATAGACTTCGGGATGAAATCCTCATCTTGTTGTAAGTTTCGTATCCACATTATACTCCCATCAAACAATTATCCATGGAAGAGGCCTTGTGGAAGAAAACAGTCAGCTCTGGAAGAGGCTGGATGAGTGACGTGAAACATCAAATTTGTCACTGTGTACATGGTGTCATGAGAATAGCCATACATTCATGGCAAGTTTATAGTGACGTCATTTTGCGTCTCGTGCTATTTTTCATCTTCAGAATTCCTCTTGCTACTCCAGCCCACAGAGCCTACTGATGGCGGGAAGCGCCGTGCCGTGAGTCCGTCTTTATTTCTGTGCGCCGGCCTGTGTGTTGATCAGAGGTGCACTTAGCGAGGAGGGAAATGGATCAGAAAGATAAACTGAAAAATATGAACAATTCTAAATGTTTCTAAAAAAAAAAGAAGCGCACTGGAGCTCCAAACAGCACGGTCCCAATGCGCAAAAGGACACCGATGGCTCTGCGCACGGCCGTGTGCGGGCCAATGGCGGCCGACGTTGGTCTGATAGCCTTTTGCGCATTAGGGTAGTCTTTGACGTGATATCCTCATTTTGTCATCTACTTCAGATTTCTGGACATCAGCGATTGTAATGACTAATATCAGCAGGCAACATCACAAATGTAGCACAGGATATGGTGATTGAACCTCCGGATACTGTTGATATGACAGACCTACAGCAGGGTACAACACAAATCATGAAATTGCAGTGACAGACCTACAGCAGGGCACGACACAAATCATGAGATAGAAGTGACAGACCTACAGCAGAGCACGACACAAATCATGAGATAGAAGCGACCATGAGCGCGTGACTGTGGTAGATGCAGGGTCTCTTGGATACCTACCTCCATTTTGTCCTGCTATTGGATACCTACCTCCAATTTGTCCCGCTTTCTTTCCTCAAACCGATGAAAAATTTGTTGCCTCGGGCAATCTCTGCAAACAAGAAGGCATGCGTGATGTTTAACCCTTTTGTGCCGAGAAAATGTGAACACCACACAACTGCAAGAAGTACAGGTCTTTGTTTTCCTCCCTACGTCACACGACCAGTCACTTTAGCGCAAACCGTACCATATGACCGTGATATAAAAACCCCTGTAGAGAACAATTGGGGGAATTTATATAGCCCTCTTTATGACGCATCTTGGATGCGAGTTTTGTTCTATAAAAAGATCACAAAATGAAAGTTATTGGTCGTAAGGGTTCGCTACACAGACCTTTGTAGGCCTGAGAGAGGTCAAAGGAATCACACCCCAAAACTAAAATGGTGCATAGTGTTGTTCGAAACAACAAGAACTCAGTACTGGAGACGGCAACGTCATGAAATATTTTAAATTACGTCATCAGTCTATTATTTATAAATGTATATTAATTTGACGTCAGTCATGTCTGGTGTGATCCAAGTCGGAATATGTCTTCTTGATTTCTTTTACGAAAATAGTGGATGAATGAAATCAAATACGTTAATGGTCGGAGGGGTCGCTGCACGGATTCTTGTACGACTTTGTCAGGTCAAAGGAATCATTGTACCCCTTTGGCCTACGGCCTTCGGGGTACTATGATTCCTTTGACCTCCCTCAGGCCTACAAAGGTCCGTATAGCGAACCCCTCCGACCAATAACTTATATTAACAGACTGCAATAACACAATGAAACCATAGAAGAAACACAACACAGATGTCGAATGCCTAGTTCTACGTCAAAGGTCCCCAGATATCAAAGGAACACTCACACACGAAGATCCATCTCTCTTGCAGCAGCATGGTGTTCACCTCTTTTGTCCGGCATATAAAGGGTTAACTTTTTTTAAGACAAACGGCATCTGTATAAGCGGCTACAGCCGCGTATCTGGATGCCGTTCGTCTCGAGTGAGTTACCCACTTGACTAAGTGTGCCTATGTAAAGGGTTCCTAGCTTATGAAATCGTCATCCTGGACATGCCATAACAACAGGCGTTCACTACCTTACTAAAAGCCCGCATCAGGCCAAGCCACGCGCCGCGGGTGGAAGGGATGATAGCTGGGGATGATGGGTGGGGTTAGACGGCTTCCATATGCCGTACTTGTTTATTCCTTAGCTCTCCTAATGGCCAAAGTACAGTTAGTAAGGCTATGAAGGAAAGGGCATTTTGGTGGTGCACGAACTCGTTTCATTAAAAGATAAGGAAGTCTTTCTTGCCACTCCCATCTAAAATTACTACGCTCACACGGAAACAAATGGAGTAGCAATGGGATCGATTATTTTTATTTATTTATTTTACCTTATATTTTTTGTCACACACAAAAAAAATTATTTTGATAATTTTATAATACAATTGAATGTTACTCTCCCTGGTCGTGCTGGCGTGTTTATGTGTACTTTAAACATTTCCCCCAACCTTTCCCGAGGTCTCTATACAGACTATTTTTACTCTGAGGCCTTCCTTTTTAACATTTTAAGCTTTTCAAGTCGGCAAAGCGATCTGGCTGTCTCCATTGCTAACGACGCTGTCCGACATTTTGTTTAGTTTTACTCTCACTCTCACAACTTTTTAAAAATGTGATATATGGCAATTAAAATTTTACTGCTGTATGTTGTTTAAAGTGAAATATTTATTAAAATGTTTCAATATAAACATTTTATATAAAATCCTTAGAATAATCTACAGTTGATACAATACTTTTGCTTTGAGTGTATTGTATATTTTTAGTGCTTCACGTGGTGCGTGTGCTAGAACTTAAATTGTAAAACTGACGTATACGTGTCAAAGCTCCTACATTTTCGTTAGTCAGCCAGGCAGTCTGAACTTTCGGCTTATACATGTGCCAATCGAAAACGAACACGCATTCCACGCCGCGGTTCTGGCTGTGAGCCCGCTAGCCAAACTCTTTCAGCTACGCTATCGCTAGAAAATAGAGCTAAATGAACCTGCAGGGAGAGCTTAGTCACTAAATGTTTCCGATTCTTCAAAAGAACATGAAAGTATTGGCGGCCAACACAGTACACACTGCCGCCGGTTTCATGAGAGCACTGAAGTTAAAGATAAGGCCTGAAGCACTCCCTGGTACACCATTACTAGGGAATAGAACTAAATGAATGTGAAGGAAGGGTTTAATTACTGAAGATTTTGGAGCGGGCGAAGACGCCTGGAAATATATGCCACCAACTGAACATACACATTTCACTTCCTGCTGTACAATTTTCCATCGGCCCGAGAGGAATAGATTGCCATCGGCTCTCCCGAGGTATCAGTTTCAGAAAGCGGCATAGATTCTCATAGGTTTTGGCAGGCTCCCACACATTCACAACACACTATCGTTCTTGCTAGGATAAATGTATGCCTATTGAGCACGACCTATTTTACTCTGGCTGGTAATTTTAGTTTGGTGAAGCTGACACAGATTCTAAAATTCCAAAAACCTTCGGTGGTCAACCTCTCTCGTGAATTACATTTTAGCTCTTTTTCCCCGCAGCAAAGTAAGATTTAGCTCACGTGCAAACCCCGTCGTATTTTGTACGTTATCTCGATACGTTAACTATGCGTTCGTTCTCTGCGGTGGAGTTCCCTAGTACCGCCAGCCTTGGGCTCCCGGCCTGCGAACGTTTCACAAAGGAATGCGTGAGGTAGACAAAATACACTCAAACAAAAGTAATTTATCAATAGCTGACCATTTAAAGCATTCTAAATAAAACATTTGATTGTAAACACGTCGAAACATTGTTACAAGTTTCCTGGCAATATAGCAATAGATTATCAATTTCAACAGTATCACATTAAAAAAAAAAACAACCGAAGAGAGTAAAACCAAGATGTCGGACCGCGTCGTTAGCAATGGAATCAGCGATCGCTTTGCCGACTTGAAAAGCTGAGAAATTTTAGAAAGGGAGGCCTCAGAGTAAAAATAGACTGTACAGAGACCTCGGGAAAGGGTTGGGAATTTGTTTACAGTACACATAAACACGCCGGCACGACCAGGGAGCGATAAAGCGGCCGCGGCGAGCCGTTAAGGCGGCAGAGGCGTTGACAGTTTCTGTCGTTATGTTGGGGTAAGAGGCAGTCTGGCACCAGATTCTGGTGAGGCCTTGTTACTGCATGACATGCAGGTGCGAACGGGGCTGGTTAGTGCATGTATTGCCAATGTTGTCCAGTTGGAAATAAGTTAGTTATTGGGGCTTAACGCCGAGCAGGCGACTAAGGCCATCTCACGGCGGAGTTGGAAACAAGACTGACAGAGCCTTCAAGGCTCACGTGCAGGACACGTTCACTGATCCTCTCCTAATGCACAACCACTCATTATGTCCCTGACCCTTCAAACGCTTCTCCGATCTAGCTTACAAATACAGAGAGAGAGAGAGAGAGAGAGAGAGAGAGAGAGAGAGAGAGAGAGAGAGAGAGAGAGAGAGAGAGAGAGAGAGAGAGAGAGAGAGAGAGAGAGAGAGAGAGGATGATGATGATGATGATGAAACGTTTTTAATCTGAATAAACATTTTAGGCATAGCAATGCCAATCTTCCAAACTGCCCGGCTACTCTACACATTATAATTATACTTCAAACGATTCAGCAAAAGATAAAACATATTATAAGTAAAAATACATCCCCCCTCTCCCCCCTCTCCCCCCCCCCCCCACAAAAACAAAACAAAACAACAACAAAAAACAAACAAAAACAAAACAAATAACAACCAACCAAACAAACAAAAAATAGAACAAGATTTAGAAGAATAAAAAGCAGCCTGAATGCAGACAGTCGAACTATTACATAATCTGTAGCACCAGTAGACGATTATCAGGTGATAAAAATCTTGTCACTAATTATACGAATAATAGTAGCTTGGAGCCGAAAATACTATTACTTCTGAAGTAAATATTTATAGAGGCAATCTTTGAAGACCCTAATCGTTCAAATTGATTTAAGGTGTGGAGGTAGAATATTCCACGCTTTATCGCCTGAAAATGACAAGCTGGTTTTACATTATCTAATCTAGTTTTTAAAGGTGGATCGCGCAGTTTTTCGTGTTTGCCTATTACTGTCTGAAAATAAAGTTCTTAGATAGGGTGGGGCTTTTCCGTGCATGATCTTGTGCAGTACACCACAGCGATTAAATTCAAACTGTTTGTTCAATGTTAGTAACTTGAGGGATTTTAAGTTTTCGTCAGTCGAAGTAGGACCGGGAAGTATTAATTTAATGCCCCGATGGTGCACGGAATTAACTTCTTTTATGTAAACTTCGCTGCATCCATCCCAGACGGTAGAACTGTAGACACAATGCGTTTTTAATATGTGCATGGAAAAGAGTTTTCGGATATAAGTATTAACTATATGACGTAGTTTTGATAACACGAACATATTTTTTGAGATTGTTTTGCATATATAGTCAGTATGCGGTTCCTAGCTTCACTGGTTGTCTACTATAACGCATAATAAGCGATGCCTAGTTACTTGCTCAATAGGCTAGCTATCTAATGAGAGTGTTGAAGGTGGTATGCCACGCTGGTATTTATGACGTGTGGTAACTAACATGCTCTTTGTCTTTGGAATACTAATAATCATGTGATTATCAATGAACCAGCCTGCTACTTTATCAAGACTTTGTTGGAGTACCTCATTATTGTTTGCTATATCTTTATCAGATGTGTGTATGGTCGTGTCATCTGCAAACAAAACACAGTTTGCCTCTAAATGAGATATGAACAGTGGCAAAACATATCATTAATAAACAGATCAAATAATAAGGGCCCTAGAATAGACTCCTGTGGAACATCACAAGTTACTATCCCTTCAGAGGAATATTTGCCATTTAACAGTACTTTCTGCGTTCTGTCTCTGAGATAGAAAGATATAAAGGAGACAGTATTTGAGTCAATGTGATAGAATGGTAATTATTTTGGTAGGATAGAGACAATATCAAAAGCTTTTTTCAGGTAAAAAGAAAGATTGCACCTGATACTTTACTGTCATTTATGGCAGACAGCCATTTATCAATTAACTA
>BTPG01000003.1:214318448-214333448 GCA_036245525.1 Semisulcospira habei | reverse complement strand
GTCGAACAGAAAACTGCTGGTCACAGGCATAACACCACGGACGCTCATCCTGTTTAAGTAAGTAAGAGTGCGTAACATACGTGTGCCCGATGTGGAGGCAAGTAAGGACAGTCTCCTCACGGCGGCTGTCGCAGAGGAAAGGTAGACTGTCGAACACGTAGGAAGAGCTTCATGCAGCTTGTTCCCTTCCTCTTTGTCCCACTCGGACTGCCACTCGCGGGGTATGTACGCACTAATCACAGGTTTAAAATCACTATAAACAGTTTGTGTGTCAGGGACAGGGTCACTGCGGGCACTGTTTGCAGCACAATCAGCGATTCTGTTGCCTTCGATGCCCACATGGCCCGGAACCCAAATAAAAATGATGTCATAATATTCCTTCATCAAGTCTGCATAGACAGAATCAGGAAGTTCCTTTCCCGAGACTGATAGGCATGCTTGAGTGCCAGCAGAATTACCTGCAGTTCTGCACTAAATTCAGAGGAATGGTCAGGGAGGCGGAGCTTAAATGGGCGTCTAGGATGGCGAGATGGCAGCTGCAGCCACTCTCTCATCCTCAGACTTGGACCCATCCGTATAAAGACGACTGTTACGTGGTAAAATCGTGGTCGTAGAATGATACTACACCAGACGCACACACGTAGAGTTCTTTTAAATAAACCTCCGTTCAGCTGCAATCCGTCACACGTGGCTTAAGGATGTAGACATACTGGAGTAACAGTTCCAACAATATTTTATTACAGCGATGCGATCTCCATGAAATGCTGTAACAATTGCACCAACAATAGTCTCAACTCTAACACAAAGCGTCTCTCGTACAATGTACATCAGCCTTCACTGCAGATCTCGTTACTGACAATGAAGCACGATATCTTGCGTAACGTTCTCTCAATATCAAAGCGTTTTACGATACAATGCAATTATACAACTGAACACTGTACCGACGCTGTTACATCGCAATTCTACAACTGAACAATGTACAGACTCTGTTACATCGCAATCCTACGACTGAACAATGTACAGATGAGCTTCCCAGCACGATTTTTTTATAGTGGTATGTTTTCTAGCACAATCGAGCAAAATCGCACAACACAACCAATCGAAACAAACTACGTAACTAAAACTCAAAGATACATTCTTACTGGAACAATCTGTAAATATCTGGCTGTTATTCATTCGCTCTAAAATTAGGTGAATCTCCACTCGTCCTAACTAAACGCATGCGTATACTAAACAGGTCGCGACCTTGACCGTTCAAAATTTGGTAAATACGGGATAACTGCACGGATACTAACTGCTGACACACGCGCGCGGTAAACAAAAGAACATTGGAGTATCATCTAGATCTTTCCTGACTCAACTCCGTGCGGCAACAGACAATCAAACATCGCACTATTCATAAACGAATGTGAAATTCTCTAAAAAGGTATATAATTAGAAATCGTGATAGCTCAAATCAAACGTCGGATCGTTACCTACGATTTATGCACGCACGCTCTCACAAAACAACACAACCACAATCGTAACAACGACAATAGCCAGGAAAAATGAAAGGAGTTCATTGATGTAAAAGCCTGTCTCTTGGAGAAAGTGCACCTTCTCTTGGCGGCATAGTTTTGCTAGACGCTAATTAATGGTGCACTCTTTCTGCACGGGGCACCGGCCTTGCGGAAGGACGGAGGTTAAGGCGACAGATGCAGACGGGAAGGCACGGCGGACTGCTACTGTCAGATTCTTATAGTCCCTCAGGATGACGTCAATGTCATGGCCTGAGGCGCAGTCATTTGTACCAACTTGGACCACTACATGTCCAATGTCAGCACGTGGTTCGCAATGACTCGGGGCCACTGCCAGCTGTCCAACTATCACCCCTCGCAGGGTTCGAACGCACGTGGCCCCGCTGGGATCCAGTCTCCGGCGATCTACCCGCTGTAAGTTAGAATCGCCAATCAGTAGTCCCGCTATCCTGGCTTTATCCGGTAGTCGCACAGTAAGCGGGATAGTATCCTGCGGTTGCT
Source organism: Semisulcospira habei (assembly GCA_036245525.1). NCBI lineage: Eukaryota > Metazoa > Mollusca > Gastropoda > Semisulcospiridae > Semisulcospira > Semisulcospira habei. The sequence goes on along the minus strand of BTPG01000003.1, from coordinate 214,331,430 downwards.
GACGACATAGGAATAGCCGACATCCCTTCAGTCCCGGTCCCGCTACAACTATTTCCCCCAGGGCTGATTGGTGGAGTGGACTGACCAGCTTGCAATACTTGAGGTAGGGCCGGAGGGGTGATGGGTGACTGGTCGCTTAAGGTGAGGGCTTTGTCATTGTGCAGGCTGGTATCAGTTAGAGTGGGCGCGGTGGGGGACAGTGACCGACACAAACAATCAAACTGAACTTTAAGTTCCGTGAATTCAGCACTCTGAGTGTCCCTGGTTTTAGCTAGCTTGTTCATTTGTCCATTCAGTGTTTCATGTTCTTTTATAAGTTTCTCATGGTCCTTGGTCAGTTGTTCAAAAGCTGCGTGGTGCGACTGTTTAGCCTTTCTTCGGCTAACTTGCCATTTTTTTACCATGACCTCAGTGTCCCTGATGGCACTATCAAGAACGGTTTGCTTTTCTTGAAGTGTTGCATATTGCCCTTTGATAGTAGCCAGCTCACTTTTCACAGCGAATAGTTCTGTTTGTATTTCTCTTATTGACTCTGTGGCGGCTGCTAGTTGGCTCAGCATGTCTTCCAACAGGTTCGATGAGAAGGTAGTTCAGGTGGTATTCTCATGGCTGTCGTTTTTGCTGGTATGTCAGCTTGATCATTGACGCGCTGGGTACTATTGATATCTGAGTGCACACATGCCTTTGGGGTACTGTTCAATGTGACGTCATAATGGGATTTCGGCAGTGTAGCAAGGGACGGGTCATGGTACAGGGCTACAGTGTCCGTTACATCATCAGGGGTGCCTGAGGCAGGCGAGGCTTTGCCGTCAGTTTCGGCATTAGTTGAGGTCGCCGCTGGCGACATGGGTCTGGATGAATGGGATGGAGTCTCTGTAGGTACAGTAGAGGCTGATTCGCAGAGCAGTGGTTTTATGGGTTCATCAGGGTTCAGGGTGGGCTTGGACTCGCTGTCAGTCATAATGGAAGGGGCGGAAGGCAGCGCGAGTGGGGAAGAGGGGGAGGAGAGAGGTAGCGACTTGGAATCAAGATTGGAGCGAAACTGCTCTACGACATCCTTCATGATTTCAAATTCTTTAAATATCCACCTCTCGCATCCCTTGCCTTGGGCTCTGATAAGGCATGTAGGGTAAAATACAGTTATTGTGAGTCGACAGCCTGTTTTAGACGATCCCTGTCTAAGCCACAGTATGGTACTCTGTAGCGACTCGGGGTAAGGAGGGTAGATAGGCGACTTCACTGGGTCATGATTGACATCCTCATCCTTCCATTCAGCTGTAGCCCCAAGGGGAAGCGGCTGCTCTAGATATCTTTCATGGAGGGCTATTTTTCATAGAAAGATTCTGGAGGGGTCAGTTTCCCAGTTTTTCTGAATTGGGTCGAGAGTGTCATTTATTTGCTCAAGTGTAGCTTTAGTGGCCGTCTTAGTTGAGCGAGTGGTGCGGCCGCCGGGCATGGTGACAGGCTGATGTCATCTCTTTGCTGGACTCACTCGAAGGACGCCATGTTCAGTTTGCTGATCATGGTTACTCCTACTTAGAGAGCTCAAATACTAAACTGAAGCGACGCCATTAAAAACCGGCAGTGTGAGGTGCAGCACATTGACGGTCGGTCGCTCCGGTAGCGTCAGTGTACACACATCGCGTCGTCTTCGCTACACGCTGCTTGGCTACTTATCTTATACTACGGCCTGCACGCGCGCGCGCCTCCAGCTAAATGGAAGGCCATGAACAGCCGTGCGATCCTGGCGGTTAAAGCCGGTGCTGAAGAAAATATAGTTCCAAATTATTCATGTTCAGTCTGTCCAATTTCACAAAAAAACACACCACCAAAATCCTCGTTCACTCATGAAGTCACACACCAAATAACACTTAACATACTTTTTTTAGTCCATGCAAATAGGGTGAACTAATGCCCACGATGTAAACTACGGCCGTGCGCGGAGAGCGGCCACCCGGTGGCTGGAAAAAGAGAGAGAGAGAGAGAGAGAGAGAGAGAGAGAGAGAGAGAGAGAGAGAGAGAGAGAGAGAGAGAGAGAGAGAGAGAGAGGATGATGAAACGTTTTTTATTCAGGATAAAAAGTTTTAGGCATAGCAATGCCTATCTTCCAAACTGTCATGCTATACTAGTGTAGAGAGAGAGAGAGAGAGAGAGAGAGAGAGAGAGAGAGAGAGAGAGAGAGAGAGAGAGAGAGAGAGAGAGAGACAGACAGACAGACAGAGACAGACAGAGACAGAGACAGAAACAGAGATCCGGGAGAGAGAGAGAGAGAGAGAGAGAGAGAGAGAGAGAGAGAGAGAGAGAGAGAGAGAGAGAGAGAGAGAGAGAGAGAGAGGGGGGGAGAGGAAGAGAAAACGGAGGTATGAAGGGGAAAAACGTACGCATTTGTTTCATAGCATATGCTGCTACAGTGACTCATATGTGCTACTATCCTTGCAGACACACACACACACACACACACACACACACACACACACACACACACACACACACACACACACACACACACACACACAAACACACACAGCTCGGACGCAGTAATACTGCATGAAACTCTCATTTTGCTGTAGAATGACCAATTTACCAAGTGAACTTTCCACCTCGGAACCAGAGGATCATGACACCAAATCATGCTATTAGTCGTGGTGGATCGAGCGACCACGATGTTGAAAAGCAGTCCCGTCAATCCTAAGTCCACAGCGAAACCGAATAAACAAGACACGACCACTCCCGAGAAAACACGGCCGATGGACCTTGCCCATTTTACCCCGAAGCTTGAAAGCAACTAATATCAGAAGGTGGACGTGAAGCATACATCTAGAGACACTAGTATAGTCTGTTTTCACACTGGCCAACACAAGCCATGTTCCGTCATCACGTAAAGCATACATCTAGAGACACTAGTATAGTCTGTTTTCACACTGGCCAGCACAAGACATTGTTCCGTCCCCACGTGAAGCATACATCTAGAGACACTAGTATAGTCTGTTTTCACACTGGCCAACACAAGCCATTTTCCGTCCCCACGTGAAGCATACATCTAGAGACACTAGTATAGTCTGTTTTCACACTGGCCAACACAAGCCATGTTCCGTCCCCACATACATCTAGAGACACTAGTATAGTCTGTTTTTACACTGGCCAACACAAGCCATGTTCCGTCCCCACATACATCTAGAGACACTAGTATAGTCTGTTTTCACACTGGCCAACACAAGCCATGTTCCGTCCCCACGTGAAGCATACATCTAGAGACACTAGTATAGTCTGTTTTCACACTGGCCAACACAAGCCATGTTCCGTCCCCACATACATCTAGAGACATTAGTATAGTCTGTTTTCACACTGGCCAACACAGCCATGTTCCGTCCCCACATACATCTAGAGACACTAGTATAGTCTGTTTTTACACTGGCCAACACAAGCCATGTTCCGTCCCCATATACATCTAGAGACACTAGTATAGTATTTTTTTTTCACACTGGCCAACACAAGCCATGTTCCGTCCCCACCTCTGCGATACATTAGTGAGGACGGAACACGGCCTATGTCTGCCTTTCATGGTTTTACCGAGGCTATAAAGTATAGTCCGTGGCAGAGATGTGTAGGGACAGGATCGGTATCTCGCTGAGCGAGCCAGCGTCTCGCCTCTTGTCAAGTGCCGTCGCTGGCTTATTTGCTGAAACTTTGCACAGAGCACTTCCGGTACCTCTACTTTCACGCTCTAGCAGAATGGATGAAGTACTCCTCCACTCAATATTGCAGGTAAAAGTTGCATTTTTAAAACTATAAATCGAGGTGTAGCTGGGTCAGAGAGAGAGAAGGCAAACCCGAAATTGTTATTTTTGTGAAAATAGCATTGTTTTCGTCATATTTTACAAAGTATAATCCCTGCAGAAACTTCCAGGCAAGTTTAGTATGTCATTGTCAGTGTAGTGATTAGTTATGTTGGCAGCTGTTTATTGTCAAAATAAGAAGTGCAATGATGAGCTAGTGATACTGATAGGGTTCGTTTCAGACGTCAAGTGTAGTGAGTTATACGCGTAGTAGGCCTACTAGTAGGCTTTGTTATGGAATCAGGAATGCGAGCAAATTCTAGCCATAGCACTGAAATTATACTAACTTCATACAATGTTCAATTCATCTGATTCCGACTAGAATGTTTCCACATTTATTAATTGCGTTTGTGCTTGATATTTTACGCCGTTTTATAATAATTTGAAGGATGTTGGAGATGAAGATCCGGATAATTCTGCCTGGCAGGAACAAACTGTCAACATTGGCAAGTGCAAAGGATACCAGTCCAGTGTTAAGGTCAGTACAGTTTGCTCAATGTTGAAGAGAAGTTGCTCTGTTATTATTAATTCCTGTTTGTTGCATAAACCATATTTTTGGGGCATACACACATTACAGAAAAGAAGAATAAAAATCAATAATATGACTAGTAAATTTTTTTTCCACAATGCTGTAGCCTATAAGCTAGATTGTTAAATTCATGTTATGGATTTATGAATTGCTACTTCGGGTCAACTTACTCATGTTACAACTTTCATTTTATTAACTTTCAGGTGGATATTGCTGTTGTAACCCGTGCCTGCGAAAAACTAATTGCTGATGAATGCATGCTAAAAGAGGTTCACGATGCTTGCAAGACTGTGGACAGTAAGTTTTTTTTTTTTTTTTTTTTTTTTTTTGTTTAATGTGAACACTTTTTATAGAAAAAAAATCAAAGAAAAGAAAATGCAATACAGTTTACTATCTGTGCAACAATTTCTGCTTGTATGTTTAGGACAGGAGCTTGTATGCAGACTGCAATTCCTCGAAAGCTGCCTAGATGTACAGAAGTCTTGCTTCAGGAACATTAACAGAGAAAAGTCATGGGCCAAGTTCCACCTAGCAATGGGAAACCAAGACTACACAAGGTCACTGGATGAGATTGTCGGTTCGCATGCTTCACCCTGGCTATGCTTCGCAACTTTTGAAGATATTTTGTCAACAGTGTTTGCAAGTCCTGAGATAACAGTTGATAGTGACATCACACTAACAATTGAAGAGAAGGACATTACTAGGTATATTGGTGGTGCTGTGCTGCAAAAGCTAATGAAAAAAGCATACAGACTGAAAGACATTGAGAAAAGACAAGAGTTGTTGGACTGTATACAATCTCTGACAGTTGACAGTGCAGCTTCAGGCAGCCTGACATCTTTGCTAGATAGAGGAGGGCTTTTGAAACTGCATCCAAAGGCTGAGCTCTTGTTTGAATGTCTCAAAACAACATTCAGATTAAAGTACCATGGGTTCTGTACTCAAACATTGTCTTTTGATGTTTACTTCCAAGAATGCTTGTCTTTGGATGCAGTTTCCAAGCTGCATGATCATATTCACACACAACAGAGCACCAAGGAAAAAATGTTAAGAGATCTCACATTCATTTATTTCAAGGTCAGAGCACATCATAAATGCAGATCATACATGGACAGCTTTAGCCAACGCACTCATACAGAAAAAAGAGAAAAGGGCCTTCGAAAGCGTCTCAGAAAAGAAAAGCATGTAATGAAAACGAGAAGACGTAGGAAATCTACTTGTATTTATATTCGAAATTATACTACACTTTTGTCACCATATTTCTCATTCTCTCTCTCTTTCTCACACATTTAAATAACTTTTCTGTACATACAAATTACAGTAACTCAAATAGAAGGCATAATCTCTAGCAAGAAAACAAGGATTGGCCAGGTTGTTTGCTGTATGCACAAGTAAAAAAAAAAAATCATGGAAAAATTGCACAACCCTTTTGTTGCCAGCAATGTAAAAAGTGCATGTTTGTGTGTGCCAGCTGTGCAGCATCTCCTGAGAATAATTTAACCTGTCATAATGTTCCAACAGCAGACCTGCCTACCACCAATTTTTTTTTATAGTATTTATAATCGCCAAAAATAGTATTCTTGGGGAAAAAATAGTAGTTTCATAAAATTGTAGCAGACTATTATCAAAACGTACAAACAATAGAAAAATCAATTTATACTGATAAACTATACCATTCCGTACAACAGGAAACATTTGCTTAAACATCCCGGACATGGAATCCACACAGGACAAAGAAAGATTTGAATCAACTATAAAACGAACCATGCAGATTTCCACACTAGTTGCTTGTTGACGCAAAATTTTGACTGCTTCATGGGACTGCTTAGAAAACACAGCCTGTAATTACAACTCGTTTCTGGGCATCTGCCAGTCTCTTATGGATATTAGTTGATAAATGCTTTTCAATGTCATTTCGGCCATCATGGGCACATGAGAAGTCACAATGCATAGGTTGGTCCTTTCTTTGACATTCGCCAAAATGTCCAATATTTAGCATACTGTGGCAAAAAATACTGGTGCTTAGCTTTCTTTGAGCTAGAAAAATCCACTCTCCTCCCTACTTTGCTCTGACATTTTGTATTTTGAGACTTTATTGACCGACACAACACCCCCCCCCCCCCCCCCAAAAAAAAAAAAAAAAAAAAAAAAAAAAATTTTTTTTTTTTTTTTTTTTTTAGTAAAATTGTAAATTTTAGGCATTAATCGTATTTTCGTATTTTGAAAAAAAAATCGTAAAAATACGCCCAAAAATCGTAGGGTAGGCAGGTCTGCAACAGCATTATCTATAATCTAATTCTCTTCTGCTTGATGTAATTATTTTTAATATGAGAACTGAAAGACTAATTCACTAATCTTATTGTTTACGATCACAGAAAACGAAGAGTAAAAAAAAAAAATGTAATTCTGGTGACCTTGGGGAATAATTCCACTATTTATTTGTGTGTGATTACTTTGCAAATGACAGACAAATGTTTTGTTAAAGATTTCCTTATGCACGGCCAAACTCTGTTAAATACAACCTAATGTAAAAACAAATCTTCTTCAATGAATGTAGGAAAATTAATAAAAGATTATTTAATGCATTTAAGTGTACTTTGTGTACTGTTGTGCCTATTAATTGAATTTGTGTTTTTTTTCTGTTATGTACCCCTCTACCTGTCTTAAATGTACATAACTTATGTGGTTTTTTTGTGTAGAATCTTTTTTTTTAGTTGTTTGGTTGTTACACTTGTATTGATTTTAGTATTATTATTTGTCTTTTGTTTTAATTGTCAATGTTATGTATCCATGAACCCCTGGTGGACTTTTTTTAAAATAAAAGATTGATTGATTGTACATTGCTTAACGTCCCGACAGCAACAAGGCTTTCTCAGGATGTGCCTGCACTGCTTGTGAAAAAACAACTAAACAGAACATTGAATGTATGTTGCCAGCCGGTCAAATACATTAAATAAACCTAACACATGGGGCCTAAATAAAGCTAAGACCATTTAGCAACACACATCCAATATCAAGAGCTACAGGCAGTGCAGACAGTAGGGAGAGTTTTAAAAAGGCAAATACAGGTGAATGGACAAAAGGTAGACAGATTAAAATAAAAGATCTGGACTTGACTTGATTATACAAAATTGTCATTGCACTCTGAGGTCCGACTTGATAGTCATCTCATCGTGCAACAATGCCACAAAGCGTTGGTTGTCAGTGAAATCCTTCGTAGTCTCCTTGATTAGGTCCAGCGTTGCCTTGTTGAATCCTGCAGATGGATGCAGCACGTTTGTGTAGTCCTGTAGGGTGGACTCACCTGGCAGGTGCAACACTCCTGTTTTTCTCAAAGTGTCGTACGCCGCCGGACTTCTGCTGTGCAGCAGAATGGCCAGTCTCACCATCATGGGATGCCACCGCATGCCCTTTTTGCCCTTGCAGCTGAAAGCCTTCAACTGCTCTTCCCAGAACAATTTGGTCAGGGGGTTGTTGAGGGTAGATACCTTTCCTTCCATCACCGACTTAAGTGAACCATGCATTGATTCACTCACTTGCACACTTTCAGCACTCAATTTGTTTTGAAATGTAATGAGCTTATTCTCTACATGTTTTGAGTGAAGCCTTGTTTTCTTCAGTGCCTTTTTAAGGGCCGCAGCAGATTGTGGCACCAGAGCAAGATTTCACAGCCCTTTCTCGCTTTTTGTGGATCAGTGATCGAACATAGCTACAGTGTTCACACACATGAATACCGCTATCCAGCAACAAAACACACTTAGTCGCTCTTACAGCTGATGTGTGTTCATCTACAGATTTGCATAACACATGCCTAAAGTACAGCTGCCCCTTGCTGGGGAGTTTGGCAAACTCCTGCAGAGAGTAATGAGTGACTCCCTCGCAGATCTGCTTTCCATTGAGAGTCATGAGAAATGATTTCAGATGTATACTTTCAATGTTCACATCTGTTGGCACTGGCAACCCATAAACTTGCGTAGTGGCTACAAATTCAGACCTAACATTCACTTTGAACCTGAGCACACTGTCATCAAGGATGGCAAGAACAATCTGTTCCTCGGTGCTGCTGATCTTAATCCAGGGTGATGGCAAACTTTCCGCAGCTTGTTGTACTTCACCAAAGTTGTAGTAGGCAACTGTCTCTGGAATCTCAGGAGGATGTCTGTCTGTCTGAAAAAAAAAATTTAATAAATAAATGTTATATTGCAGAAAATAAAAGTTAACCACCGGTGCACAGCATAGCTATACTCACTGCATTTTGGAGGCACAATCACATCATGGCGAACTGTATCAGAACTATTAGTGCACATGCACAGCTTGACTGCATTCTGCAGGCACATTCAAATCATGCCAAACTGTACAAATTTAGAAACGGCTTACCACTACCAGTAACGAGCAAAAAGTATTAATAATTTGTTTTATTTTATTTACTGCATTAATGCATTTACTTAATTTTTTAAAAAGTTCTTTACTAAAAAATAAAATCATTTCTGATTATATTCCGTTCAACACTGCAAGAAAGCAAGTCTTAGAGTTGTTCATTAAAAAGTACATGTATCCTGTTGTAAAATGAGGAAATAGAAAACTAATATGTATTTGAACCCCAACAGAATGTTTATTCTAGCCCAGCCCTGAAAGTGGCAACTAGACAACATTTGTGAGTTCAAAAAGTGTAACTCGCCAAATGGACTGAACCCATAACAGGTCGGTTGGATCAGTATTATTATATGTACTGCAACTTTGACATTTTTGGACAGTTTCACTCACAATTCAGACCTCTCTATGTAATGTATGCACAGCAATACGCTTTCACATCACTTACTGTATTACTCTGGTTTACAACTAAGAAACATTTTCACAAGTAGGGCCTTTCTGCAAGTGTACACTACAAAAATAGATGGCATGCCACATGAAAAAAAATAGTGTTGTTTAGTTTGAAATACTCAAATAGCGACTAACTTTTTGTATTTGTCCAGTAAAATGTTTGAGTGTGTCGCTAATAACTAGTAAAGAAAATTTACTAGCCTCTTTTCATCTTGGGTTCAGCATCCACAATCACTTGAACAGTACGTTGATTAATTTGATGCTATATCACAAATGAATATATAGGAGGGCACAGCCTCTCCTCTGGGCTGTGTACTCTCACTTGACTTACCGGAGGCTTTCTCGCAGGCAACTTCGAGGTTTCCACACTTCGCTGTGGCATCCACAAGGTTGGTAGGCTGCCTGGCTTAAGGGAGCGACGCTTGCCACTCTCTGAAAGCATATCAATAATGAATATAAATACAGGAAATTCATGACATCAATTTTATTATTATTATTATCATCATGATCAATAACGACATCATAATAGTTGTATGATATATATCAATAGACTCTACGACTCAACTGTAGTATTACTAAACTGACAGGTTGATTGACAGGTAAATTGCTAGTGGTCCAGTGTTGTAACTTGGGGGCTGCTTGTTTCCATAGTGTTTATTTTTATTTAAAAAAAAGAAAAAGACAAGTATTGTCTATTTTCTGTAGGCACAACTGACCTCGACCTGTATTTAATGTGGTCTTTGTGTAGGTGCTGGCCATAGCCTCAGCGAATGCATTCCAGCCACACACAATCACACAGTGACACAGCGAATGCATTCCAGCCACACACAATCACAAAGTGACACAGCGAATGCGGTGAATGCATTCTGTAATGCCCTCACTGCACAGTTGTTTCATGGCTCTATTTGTTAATACCGCATATATTACACAAAATTAACGCAGGAAACAGACATACCTGAAATTCTAATGCATTCTGGTGTAAAATGTCGAGAACATATTGTGGCTCTTGAAAGGTTGAAACTTGCATCGCACCGATTTACTGCTCGAACAAGGGCCTTCTCCCAGTCCTGATGTTTGGACTGCCGGATGGAAAAAAACGCCACGCCACGGTTCCTAACACTACATGTGCCGCATCCAACGATAGCACAGTTGCTTCCAGGCATCGTTAATAATTAATCGGAACACCTTGATAGATCAAAACATTCCGGTAGCACCTTCCAACAGAAAACGGAAATAACAAATGCAAACTATTCGACTGACATGCGCAGTGGAAGTCTATCGCTTTGGCCACAGAGATACCGATCCTCTCCCCTACATATCTCTGTCCGTGGTAACTCCTTCTCGGCAAGCCGCATCCGGACACACGACCTAAAGCTACGTATCCACCTGCGGTAGCCGCCAATGAGTCAAATCTGAGCATCCCTAGCGAGATATATCGTGAAACATGCGCTTGGAAATACTATAGTCGTATCTTTAGTAAGCCGTGCTGGATCAAATAAAGCCGTATTTGTTAATGGGGCGGTCCGTTGCGCAGTGGTTAAGGCGCCTGCCACCAATGCCAAAAGTATGAGGTTCGATACCGGGTTCCGGCGTCGGACTTTTCTCCTCTGGTAAGTGTCACCGGTAACGGACCGTCGGTTTTTTTTTCTCCGGGTACTCCGGCTCCTCCCCCCCCCCCCCCACACACACACACTTTGGTACCGGTTTCAGGTTTCAGGCCACTTTACAAATTTCAAATACAAGCGATCAAAAATCTCTGTAACTTCAGTAGCTGAACTGGCCCTTCGTCTGTCTTGTACTGTGTTTGTCTTAAATGGCGTAAATCTGTGTCTGTTACGTGAGTGTGCGTGTTGGGTTTCAGTTCGCGGCGCTTTGGGTTGATTTACCCCAAAATTGAGAAAAAGCGCCTATATAATAACGGTATTATTATTGTTATTATTATTAATTGCGTTTTATCAGGATCCAGCTGAAATAAATAAGGTTTAGGCTGGAAATCCCTAGTTCTACCATTAAAATCACCAAACATCAGGAATAAATCTCTCCAAACTGCTCGAGGGCACTAGCAAGACACTGTTTTAGTCTTTTATCAAGCAGTCGTACGGTAATTGTCGATAAAATGGTGAGTCTTTGGGGGGGGGGGGGGGACATAGCACGCGACCAAAAGCACATCGCACTCAGTACCAAACAATGATATGTCAAGTTTGAGAAAGATATTTTGAGCGCATGTCATATTCACTTTGAAAACAAAGTTGGCATACACATTTTTTACTAACACAACAATATTCCCCGAGCTTCTTTCTTGGCGTGACAGCTTTGACTGCAGGTAAGAAAAAAAAAAAAACATATGAAATCAGACCAGCAGTCAGTCGGCACGAAAGCATTGTCCAAAAATGTTCAAACAAACACACAATGTCATAATTACTTACATATTGTAGAAAGTCTGGGTCGGATAGCTTGCTCCATAGTCCATCAGCATTCCATCACAGAGAGGTAAGTGTGTGCAACACACTGTCTACTGGCTGCTCTGCAACACACGCGCGCACCGGCGACACATCCCGTGCAATTGAGGTGGGAGATGCGTCTTGGCCTACACATCAGGGGTCACTGAATTCGTCCCGGACCTCAATTGTAGGGGAACAGTGTGGCCGGCGCCGTTTCACTGGTTTAGTTGAAGGCTGTAGCGGGGAAACCAAGTGTAACGCACGTGCCGGTGTCGCATTGACCTGCTAACCTGTAGCCGCGGCCGCGCCGAGTCCTTGGATACGGGTGTCCGGTCTCCTGTTGACGCTGTTGTCTGTCGCGTGTCGTAGTTCGCTGCTCTAGGGGTCCAGCGACGACTAGCTTGTTCCCCTTGTAGTACGCCCGCATGCCTTTCTCCCGGTGCAGCCGGATCTGTTCGTGTTGCCGACTGGTTAAGTCGCCAGCAACGTTGACGCCCTTGTGCTTGGGCACGTGGGCAGATGTTCACATCTGCACGGGACATAGATGACCCCGCCCTCCACGAGTCCCCTGCTGCCTTGCAGGCCTGACCGCTTGGCTGCGGAAAGGCTAAGGGAGGAAACCCCTGACATAAAAGCCCCCGTGTCTCCGGGGAAGGCTTTTGAGCCAGAGACTAGGACAAGGACAGTCTGATATAAAACCTACGACCCGAGGACCTCGATGCCATCGTCCCAGCTTGCTAGGCCATGGCAGACTAACCAAGGGTTTAAAGGGTGGGGCCAGTACTGCGCACACTGCACTCCACCAAAAAGCTCCACCGCGCAGGCTTTAGGAAACGTCCACGGCTTGAGTGCAGCACGACCCTTGGTCAGGACGTCCATCGTCCCTCCATCTCGCGAACTTCACGAACATGGAGCGGGGCTTGTTGTTGGCTCGGGCACGGTTGGCTGCTACAGAATCAAAGTCCGGTTTCTTCTCCACCCGGTGTGAGCGTACCAAATCGTCCTCGGTCCAGGTTTAATTTCGGATTGTGCCCTGCAAACATTCCAGTACTTTGGCGGTACAGGAATCAAAGGTCTCGCCTGACTTTTCCACGATTCCAAAACCTCGCAGATTGTCCCTAAAAAGTGAGCACGCCTCTAGTTTGTCCAGTTCTTCTTCGTAGCATTTCCGCAGATCTTCAACGTCCTCCTGCAAGAATTCTACAGATTCGGAAACCTCCTCCTGCTTCTCAGTCAGTTCCTTGCAGGTGTCCTCCAGGTTACTTCAAATTAGGCAATGTCGGTGCCAATATCTTGTATGGATGTCAGCATACCACTAAGGTCAGCACGAGAGACCCCAGTTTCTCGTTAATCAC
>BTPG01000003.1:214308448-214315948 GCA_036245525.1 Semisulcospira habei | reverse complement strand
GACGTGTGGTTATAACCATGCATTCTATTTTTGACGGATTCAGGGACATGGAGTTGGAATGACACCAGTCGGTGACCTCGCGCAGGCTTTCCTGCAGACGCGTGTTAATTGCAGCTACATTTTTGTGAGGAGTGTGTAGTGTGCAGTCATCAGCAAACATGTCACAAGAAATATCGCGGCAACTAATATGCAGTGGAAGGTCATTGATAAATATGCAGAACATCAATGGCCCGAGGACAGAGCCCTGAGGCACGCCGCTTTTGACGTGACCATACGAGGAGTAGGATCCATTTAACAGCACTCTTTGCTTCCTTCCGCTTAAATATGAAGTGAACAATGAGACAGCACCTGCATTGCAGAGATATGCTTGAAGTTTTGACAAAAGAATGTTATGATTTACAAGGTCAAAAGCTTTCTTAAAACCAATAAAGATAGACCCAGTTATTTGGGAGTTATTTATGGATGCTAGCCACGCATCAATAAGTCTTGTTAGTGCCGTGTGGCAAGAATGCTTGGGGCGAAAGCCGGACTGAAATACGTGCAATAGACTACGACTCTCCAAATATTGATAAAGGTGTTTGTGCACTTGTCTTTCAAGAGGTTTGGAAAGGCTGGATAATATTGAGATGGGTCTATAGTTATTAACATCAGACAGATCATTTGATTTAGGCAAAGGGATAACCTTGGCTTGCTTCAGTTCTGATGGAAATATATTTTGTTGGATGCATAAGTTATAAATATACGTTAACGATTCTACTGTATAGGGAAGGGACAGTTTCAGGATTTTAGGGCTGATCTAGTCAGGTCCCGATGATTTTTTGTTTTTTAGTGACCCGATCAGTTTTCCTACTTCATACACAGCTAGAGGCGGTATAGAGAAGGGGGGTTTGTCCTTAGTCTTCTGCTTACAGAAGTTAAGCAGGGACTCTGGGCATGTGTAAGACGCTTTTCCGCTTGAGGGTATGATTGACTCGGCAACAGACATAAAATGTTTGTTAAAGGTGTCTGCAGTAATACTAGAAGGAATGGCTGACGATTTCTTGCTGTTACCTCGGGTGACGAGATTAACTGCGCGCCAGAGTGCGGCAGTATCTCTGTCTTCTTTAATCATTCGTTCAAAGAGAGACTTTTGAGCCCTGCGTACCATAGACTTGACACGGTTACGTTGTTTTTTGTATTCGTTAAATAGCTTGTGTCTTCTTAAGTCATTTCTCAATTTCATAGCTTCAATTATTCCTTGCGTTAGCCAAGGCGGTAACGTGTGGTTTTTTACCCGCTTTTGCCGTAAAGGGGCGTGTTTGTTAAGTACTCTTGTAAAGAGTCGATACCAAATAGTCAGAGCCTTTTCAGGGTCAGTTTCGTTATTAACGACATTAAATGGTGTTTGATCAAGGTCTGCTAGAAAAGCAGACTGATTAAACTGTTTAAATGAGCGGTACGTTATAGTTGTGTGCCCGTTCTTACGATGCACTGGCAGTTTTGTTGACCAGGAACACACAGTAGGAAAGTGATCACTGATGCTGAGGTCAGGAACACTAACATTGAACACACTAAGGGGACGGTTGGTGTAAATGTGATCAATGAGTGTTGCGGTTGTTTTTGTGATCCTAGTAGGGGCCGAAACTAATTGTTCTAAGCCGGTTTGTGTGGTGATGCAATCCCACGCGGTATGGGGCTTCAACATATCTATGTTAAAGTCGCCTAGTAGCAACGTATCACAGTTAGGTAGGCCAACTTTTTCTACTGCATGCAAGAAATCGTCGTACCATTCAAACTTGGCTGATGGGTTACGATAACAAAAGCCGATGAAGACGGGTTTAGATTTTGGAGCCCTAAATTCCAACCAAATACACTCAACTTCCGGAGTTTCTATGTCCTCACGCCTTTTTACTAAATGTTGGACTGAGTTATGGATGTAAACGGCAAGCCCAGTCTGACCAAGTACACGAGGGTCACGTCGAGTGATGCTAAAGTTAGGTATGTGAACGGCGTCATCGCTTATGTCGGAGTTAAGTCGCGTCTCACTAAGACCAAACAGGTGGAATGGTTCAGACGAGTTTAGAAAAACATTCAAATCGGCCACCTTGTTAAAAAGATGGTAGATGTTCAAGTGACCAGTTTGAAGGCTTCCGTGTGTCTGAGCATTATGGGTCATGTTGAATTTTAACTCTCCCAAATGAAGTGCAACACAATACAAAAAAAAATATATAAACAGAGGGAATAGGGAATAAAGTTTCAATGCAGTAAAGCGCGGCTGAAGTTATAGCACCTCGTATCAAAACGTCACAAATGGTGTCCAACACAGCGTTATCAAATGAAGATCGCTTTTGATTAATAGTGTATCCACGTATTAATGCTGCGCAAGCTGTCTAAATAAATGAACAAATAGTGTAGCCTGCGATGTGAAGTATCGTAGGCTGAACACTTGAAACCATACTGTCACAATGAAAACTTAGTGGAGCTTTGGTAATCAAACCAGGCGAGAAAATCACAGAAGTTCAGGCACACAGTCAATCACTGCTTTGGAATAAATCACAAGCGAACGCAGAAGAACCGTATATAAAGAAGCACACGTAACACTGACGTAATAATGAACTGCCTCACACACCCGCAGTGAAATCTGCGAAGCACAACGGTGAAGGATCACTGATCACACGACACTGAATTACCAACCGCGTAAGTAGCTGACGTATCCATTGGCACCATTCGCTGTGGGCACCTGGCATAACTGGTGGTACGGTGGCAGACTATTAACCGGATAAGCAGATACACTGGTTGGTGGGCGATGATTCGACCACACACCATGGCAACCATCCGGGTACTGTGGTTGTTGCCAGGGTGCTGCAGTTGAAGAGTTGGTATGTATTTGCAGCAGATGATGGTACTGAAGTTGCTGCCAGTCAGGAACCGGCATGAAGGGCATCTGTTGTAGATGTTGCTGCTCCTGTTGTAAATGTTGTTGCTGCGCCTGTTGTAGCTGCAGCTGCTCCTGCTGTTGAAGTTGTTCATGGTCCTGTGGTTGAGGCTCCTGGCGTAGAGGTAGTTGTACTGGTGATGTGGGACCAGCAGAACCGGATACAATAGTGTCAGTAGTGGAAGTACATTCAAGCTACCACCAGCTAAGGCCTCTGAGTAGAGTTTCGTCTTAGTGGTCGCCTGAGAGCTTCTGTGCTGGTGAGTAATTGCATCAGCCTGGTTGACAGCTGGACCACCGTACTTGATATTGCCGGCAAGCCTCCGGGTTCCCACGTGGGATGGATGAATGGGGTCAAGTCGGCCTTTGTTGTCCACACGGTACAGCGCCTTCCGGGGAAGACTGCTTGGGGCTAGGAACACGTCCGCATTGTCAACAAAGATAGCGCGCATCTTCTTTGCCACGTGGCACAGATTTGCGTTGGAGGGGGAAATACGTTGGTTAAGGCGAGAGTTTTTCCCCTGGGCAGCAGGCAAGATGGATGAGGCCTGGATGCTTGCTTTGGGGAACACGCCTTTGCAAGAAGTGATCAGTCTCTCCCACTGCTGACTGGTGATTTCATGCGTCTTGCAATCGTTCACCCCTACGTGGAAAGTGACCAATTGGACGCGGGGTGACTGCGGCTGCTGCTTGAGCCAGTCAGTCAAGTGGGATATTTGCAGGCCGGATATTGAGATGACCTGTACCTTTTCGCCCTGGTACATGGTCATCTTCTCTCCCTTGAAGTTTCGCACGACGGAGTCCCCGATGACGAGCGTGGTTGTGTCTACCTCTACATTGTGATCAAAGACCCGCTCGCACGGAAGAAAGTCCTTGCGCTGCTGCTGGCTCCCGGCAATCCGATTTCCGCCCCCTTGCCGCTGGCCAGGCTGAGACGGCCCGCTCTCCTCACGGTGGTTGTCTGCGATAGGGGAGGCAACGTTGACCGTAATTTCCGCACTCCTTGGGGCTTGTTCTTTCTGGCTACTCGGTGGGTTGTTCTTAGGAACGGTAATCCTTACTGGGATCACATCACCAGCTGTAGTGGACACAGACTTCATACTAGTGATTGCATCACTGTTTACGGGCATAGAGCCTTCAGGCGTTGTTGACACTAGTAGTTGGGAGGTTTGGCCAGAGGCAACAGGTAGCCCTTGTTCAGAGTTCAGTCTTTGCAGAGTGTCGTCGACGAGACAGTGAAATTCTGCCATGTTTGTCATTTGATCATGTAAGTGGGACAGCTTGCCACACATACAAGACTCTAACATCCGGAGGTCATTTGCCACCTTCACCGCGGACTCGCACACCTTACTGTCAATCTGCTTAATATTTAGCATAGTGACAGTTCTCAGCTGACACAACTCTTGATGGAGAGCCTCGACGGCGGCCTGGCTGTTGCAGAGTTGGGTCTGGAGCTTTAGGATGATAAGCGGCTTTTCTTCTCGGACACCGGACACCACCAGCTCGCTATAATCAGAATCCACCTGAGTGAACGAGACGGGTAACCCGGGCGAGGTCGAGGTCAAATCCTCGGTGGTGACGTCACCCGTAGACGCTACTTGGGTAACAATATGGCGGACAGGACTTGGTGTGAAGGGGGCAGGTTCGGGTGTGGAGGGGGTAGTGGCAAGGGACTGACTGGCAGGAACATCAGCGTGATCAGAGAGGGTGGAGTGGAGATCATCCCGTAGATGTGGCCCGCTGGAGGAGGGGTGTGGGATGGAGGGCGGGGTAGGCGGACCGTCACTGGTCATGTCACTCACAGCGCTGATGGTGGTCACGGTCAGAGGCTCGGGGACAAGATTAGCGGAGCTGTTCCGAGGGTTACAGGATTGAACAATCGGCGATAGGGAGGTAGAGTCGTCAGCCTCCAATCCGATTAAGGGGAGGGATGAGTCCAAAATTGCCCGAGGAGGGGTGTCTGGGAATGATACTATCGGGGAGATGGTGGGATCGCATGACTGGTCACGCGGCATGTCAACAGGGACATTGTCAGCAGGGTCTGCGCAGCCGTCTTTCAGCTGTTGTACGAATGTATCCAAAGAGTCATATTCGCTTAGGACCCACGTGTCCTTGTTGTGTCCCTGAATGAGACAGGTGCCGCCAGTCTTGCGACGCACATGGAAGTAGAGGGTGATGGTGATTTTTGGTTTTGCTCTCCCCCTGATTTGTATGAATGTTTTTCCCAATTCATTGGGAATGTCAGGATTGGAACAATCCAGGTAGGAGTCACCACACTCTACAGGTTCATTTCTGGCGTCTCTGTCCCTCCAGACTACAGTGTAACCGCCTCTTGCCTGGAGCAGGTTGACGTAGCGGTGGTAGAGGGCAGTTCGCCAGCGCTTGAGGGTGATGACGCCATTGGGGCCGTTGCTGTAGAAACGCGTTTGCTGGCCGCAAGAGAGAGAGAGAGAGAGAGAGAGAGAGAGAGAGAGAGAGAGAGAGAGAGAGAGAGAGAGAGAGAGAGAGAGAGAGAGAGAGAGAGAGAGAGAGAGAGAGAGAGAGAGAAATGAAATGAAATGAAATGAAACTTTATTTCTGAACGGAAGAAGCAGTTAGCACATGTGCCATTTTTCACGCTTGCCGTTGCTAAACTACAAAGGTACAAAACTCGAGACATTTCTCAGGGGTGTGGATTGTTGCGTCATCGGCAAACAAGTCACATTCAATTCTGTCATTCGTGAAATGTAGTGGCAGGTCATTGATAAATATGCAAAAGAGAAGAGGTCCCAGGACAGAGCCCTGGGGCACTCCTCTTGTTACTAAACCACTTGAAGAGTAAGATCCATTGGCTATCACGCGCTGCTGTCTGTCTGTAAGATAGGAAGCGAAAAACGAGGTTGTTTTAAAGGAATGAATAGATGCCTGAGAACTGCCGTCTGATGTATGAAAACAGTTACTTGAAAATGAAACATCCAGATATATGCTGAGCTTGGAAAGGAGAATTTCATGATCTACCATGTCGAAAGCTTTCCGAAGGTCTATGAAAACAGCACCTGTGAATTCGCATTTGTTCATTGAACTTAGCCACGTGTCAGTAAGTCGCGATAAGGCTGTATGACAACTATGCTTCGGGCAAAAACCTGACTGGAAAGGGTGGATTAATTAGTTTTCCCAGGTATTCTAACAGATGCTTATGAATGTGTCGTTCAAGGGGTTTACTTAAGACAGACAAAAGTGAAATGGGGCGATAATTGTTAACATCGGACAGATCTTTTGTTTTAGGTAGGGGAATAACTTTGGCTTTTTTTTATTTTTTTTTTTGGGAAAACATTTTTCTGTATGCATAAATTGTAGACATAAGTTATTGTTTCTACAACATAGGGAAGTGATAGTTTCAGTATTTTGGGGCTTATTTCATCTGGCCCGGAAGATTTTGTATTCTTCATGGAACTTATTGTCTTACCAACCTCGTGAACTGCCAGAGGCGGAATAGCAAAAGGAGTTCGCGTTCTACAGAAATCAATCAGGGTGTCAGGACAGGAATAAGGCCGAGAATTTGTTTTAGAGGGGACCAGGGACTTCGTAATTGAAAGGAAATGATCGTTAAAATTATCGGCAGTCAGAGTAGTCGGGATTACAGGGGATTTCCTACTCTTGCCTCCAGTCACTATGGCCATAGCGCGCCAGAGCATGGACATATCTTTGTCTTGTTTAATCAAACGATCAATAACAGATTTTTTAGCCTGCCACACTAAACATTTGACACGATTGCGCTCACGTTTAAATTCAGCAAAACACTTCTGTTTTCTCAGATCATCTCTCACCCTCATGGCCTGAATGATGTCTTGAGTCAGCCACGGCGGGAGTGAAGCGTGTTTGACTCGCCTCCGCCGCACAGGCGCGTGTTTATTTAAAATAGTAAGAAAAATGCTATACCAGACAGACAGAGCGCTGTCAGGGTCAGTTTCACTAAGCACTTCCTCAAAAGGTGCGTTATTAAGGTCAGATAAAAAGTCGCTCTCACTAAATTTTTTAAAAGAACGATAGGTGATATACGTATGACATCCTTTCTTTGCTTTTGGGAACTTAGTGGACCACGTACAGCTGATGGGAAAGTTATCACTGATGCCAAGGTTACCGACAGACACATTATGAACAGACTCCGGTTTTGTGGCATAGATGTGGTCTATGAGTGTACATGCTGTTGGTGTTATTTGTGTCGGCGAAGTGACTAACTGTTTAAGACCCAGCAACGTCATCGTAGAGTCCCATGCATGATGAGACCTTAACATGTCTATATTAAAATCTCCCATAAGTATGACATTAGAATTAGGTTTACAGGCTTTATCAAACATACTAAGAAAATTATCGTGCCACTCAAAGTTTGCAGCAGGGTTGCGGTACAGAAAACCAATAAGAAATGATGGTGATTGGGGGGTTTTCAGCTCAAGCCACATACACTCAACTTGCTCAGTTTCTAAGTCATGTCGTCTACGTGTAAGAGCTTGAACAGACGTGTGAATATAAGCAGCTATTCCTGCTTGTCCATGGGCCGTTGGATCACGTCTCAGGACAGAAAAGCCAGGAACCTGAATTGATTCATC
>BTPG01000003.1:214278448-214303448 GCA_036245525.1 Semisulcospira habei | reverse complement strand
CTGTTCTACGTTTGTTTCCATGTCACCTGAGGAAGGATCTTTGATCCGAAACGTTGTTATTTGTTTCTATTTTAAAGGGTTTTCTACCACTATCTTCTGTTTTTCTTATTCCTTGAAGTATTAGACATACATGCGCCGATTAGAACAAAAAGAATGAAGAGTGAGATACTTCCCCCTTGGCTGACAAAAGAAATAAAGCATGCCATGTCGGTGCGAAATGACCTAAAAAGAGAAAAGAACTTTGATGAATTTAAAAAGCAGCGAAACCGTGTGAGATCAATGGTGCGCGCCGCGAGGAGGGACTTTATCCGCAACACTGTCAAGGACAACAAAGATGTGTCAGCAGTGTGGCGGGTACTGAATTCGATCACTCGAGGCAATAGCAGTAGGTCAACAACCATCCCCAGTAATCTCTCCGCCGACACATTCAACGAACATTTTTTGCCTGTTGCGGATTTGATAACTACTCCTAGTCGTGATACAGAGGCTGACATATGCCCCGATTACTTAGTTAATTTCTGCAACAGAAAAACAACTGGCACACTACCATTTAATATCCCCATACTTGCTGTACACGAAGTGGGCAAACTAATTAGTGACCTAGCTAATAAGAAGTCCTCCGGCCATGATGATATCAACCCACAAATATTAAAGTTGTCTGTACCATACATCATAGAGACCCTTACTTATATTTATAACTTATGTATTCAAAGTGGGCAGTGGGCAGATGTTCACATCTGCACGGGACATAGACGACCCCGCCCTCCACGAGTCGCCTGCTGCCTTGCAGGCCTGGCCGCTTGGCTGCGGAAAGGCTAAGGGAGGAAACCCCTGACATCAAAGCCCCCGTGTCTCCGGGGAAGGCTTTTGAGCCAGAGACTAGGACAAGGACAGTCTGATATAAAACCTACGACCCGAGGACCTCGATGCCATCGTCCCAGCTTGCTAGGCCATGGCAGATAAACCAAGGGTTTAAAGAGTGGGGCCAGTACTGCGCACACTGCACTCCACCAAAAAGCTCCACCGCGCAGGCTTTAGGAAACGTCCACGGACCATGACACTGACCATTCCAAGCCCTGTGGCGACGGGCGAGGGGCGAAACGGCAGGTGAAAGATGTCACTGGAAGCCGCAGTCTCAAACCTGCATGCAGGCGGTTCAGGATATTGGTCGCCTGATGTTGACCTGGGGATGACAACATCACTCGGCATACCCTGAACGACCAAGCAGCCTTCTCTAGGGACAGCACTGCTTGCTCCACACGGAGAGGGGCCTAGAAAAGGTGGCCTAACCAAAGCTCGTCCCCTCGCAACCCCAGTTGGCTAGCCGCGGTCAACGGGCATCTTCTCCTGCGGTCAAAAAACAAGAAAGAATAACGGATCCACTCTCATGACGACCACGACCGGACTCAACGTAGCATGCTGGCACGTCCGAACCATGCTCGACAAAGCAGACAGCGGACGCCCTGAACGTCGCTCCGCCCTCATTGCCCATGAATTGCGGAGGTTAAACATCGACATCGCCGCGCTCAGCGAAGTACGCCTTCCGGACGAAGGCAGCCTCCAAGAACTTGGTGCTGGGTACACCCTCTACTGGTGAGGCAGGACTGCATCAGAAAGACGGCTTTCAGGCGTGGGTTTCATGATCAAGACATCCATTGCGACTAAGCTGGAAAACCTACCAACGGGCCACTCAGACCGCATCATGTCCATGCGCCTCCCACTGAGACACCAGCAGCACGTCACCCTTCTCAGTGTGTACTCCCCAACCCTCCTGGCAGAGCCTGCTGAAAAGGACAAGTTTTACACTGACCTGCGCAGCCTCCTACAGAGTACCCCTGCAGAAGACAAAGTCATCATCCTTGGCGACTTCAACGCCAGAGTGGGCCAGGACTCTGAAGCCTGGAAAGGAGTCCTCGACAAGCATGGCGTGGGGAACTGCAATGACAATGGCCGCCTACTATTGGAGTTCTGTGCGGAGCAGCAACTGGTCATCACCAACACTACTTTTCAGCAAAAGGACAGTCGAAAGACCACCTGGATGCATCCTCGCTCCAAGCACTGGCACCTTATCGACTATGTCCTAGTGCGTCAGAGGGACCGCAGTGACGTCCTCCTCACCAGAGTGATGCCCAGCGCAGAGTGCCACACTGACCACCGCCTTGTCCGCTGCAAACTCAGGCTCCACTTCAAGCCAAAACCCAAGAAATGGGGGCCCCCCAAGAAAAAGCTTGATGTTGCCAGCCTTCAGCGTGACGATGTGAAAGCTGCCTTTCAGACAGATTTACAGCGCAGGCTCAAAGACACAGCGGACCCAGTAGACTCCTCCCCTGAAACACTTTGGGAACAACTGAAAACTGCTATTGCAAAATCCTCTGCAGAAGTCTTGGGTTTCGCCAGAAAGAAGAACAAAGACTGGTTTGACGAAAACGATGTAGAGATCCAGGAACACCTAGCAAAAAAAAAGAGCCGCCCATCAGGCCCACCTAGCCCAGCCTTCCTGCCCTGTGAAGAAGTCTGCCTTCCGCCTCGTCTGCAGCAGTCTCCAGCGCAAGCTCAGAGATCTCCAGAATGAGTGGTGGACCAGACTTGCACAGAGGACCCAGCTTTGTGCTGACAATGGTGACTACAGGGGCTTCTACGAAGCACTGAAAGCCGTGTATGGCCCCAGGCACCTGGTACAAAGTCCCCTGCGAAGCGCGAATGGCCAGGCACTCCTCACAGATAATACCTCCATCTTGAACCGCTGGTCGGAATACTTTCAGAGCCTCTTCAGCGCTGAGCGCACTGTTCAAGAAGCAGTCGTCCTACAAATCCCACACCTCCCAGTAAAGGTTGAATTGGACGAACCGCCCACCGCTGAAGAGACCCTCACAGCCATCCACCAGCTCAAGAGTGGCAAAGCAGCAGGCATTGATGGAATACCGCCAGAGATCTGGAAACATGGGGGCACAGCACTGCATAACAAGCTAAATGACCTCTTTCTCTGCTGCTGGGAGGAAGGAACACTACCAAAAGATCTCCGTGACGCAGTCGTTATCACCCTGTACAAGAACAAAGGCGAGAAGTCTGACTGTTCCAACTATCGGGGAATTACCCTGCTGTCCATTGCTGGGAAAATCCTTGCAAGGCTTCTCCTGAATCGGCTGGTACCTGCCATCGCTGAAGACCAACTCCCAGATGGCCAGTGTGGCTTCAGAGCAAACAGGAGCACCACCGATATGGTCTTTGTGCTGAGACAGCTACAGGAGAAGTGCCGCGAGCAGAACAAAGGGCTGTACGTAACATTTGTCGACCTAACAAAAGCGTTCGACACTGTGAGCAGGCAAGGCATGTGGCAGATCCTGGAGCGACTTGGCTGTCCCCCAAAGTTCCTCAACATGATTGTCCAGCTACACGAGGACCAGCAAGGCCAGGTCAGACTCAACAATGACCTCTCAGAACCATTCCCTATTCTCAACGGCGTAAAGCAGGGCTGCGTGCTGGCACCGACGCTCTTCACCATCTTTTTTAGCATGATGTTGAAGCAGGCCACAGTGGACCTCGATGATGACGATGCAGTGTACATCAGGTATGGTCTCGATGGCAGCCTGTTCAACCTCAGACGACTGCAGGCCCACACCAAAACCCTAGACCAACTGATTCGTGAGCTGCTTTTTGCTGATGATGCTGCCCTCGTTGCACACACAGAGAGAGCCCTGCAGCGCATCACGTCTTGCTTCGCAGATGCTGCCCAGCTCTTTGGACTCGAGGTCAGTCTGAAAAAGACAGAGGTCCTCCATCAGCCGGCACCCAAGACAGTGTATCGCCCTCCTCACATCACCATTGGCGAGTCTGAACTAAAGTCAGTGCACCAGTTTACTTACCTTGGCTGCACTATCACGTCGGACGCAAAGCTGGACAAGGAGCTTGACAGCAGGCTGGCAAAAGCGAACAGTGCTTTCGGGCGACTTTTCAAGCGGGTGTGGCACAATCAACAGCTGAAAACAGGCACCAAGATCAGCGTGTACAGAGCTGTGGTCCTCACCACCCTGCTGTATGGTTCCGAGTCCTGGGCCCTCTACCGCAGCCAACTACGACTCCTCGAACGCTTCCACCAGCGCTGCCTGCGTACCATCCTGGGCATTCACTGGAGTGACTATGTCACCAACGTCGAGGTCCTTGAACAGGCTGAAACTGTGAGCATCGAGGCTTTGCTGCTGCGGACACAGCTCCGCTGGGCGGGGCATGTCTCCAGGATGGAGGATCATCGCCTATCAAAGATCACCCTGTTCGGCGAGCTTGCTACTGGACACCGTGACAGAGGGGCACCAAAAAAGAGATACAAAGACTGTCTCAAGAAGTCACTTAGTGCCTGCCAAATCGACCACCACCAGTGGTCTTCGCTTGCTGCGGACCGTGACACCTGGCGCTCCACCATTTACAAGGCAGCTGTCTCCTTTGAGGACTCTCGCAGAGCTAGCCTTAAGGACAAGCGGCTCAGGAGAAAGAACAGAGATGCCGCAGCTCAGAACCCTGGCCAGACCTTCCCCTGCAGCCACTGCGGTCGAACCTGCCTGTCTCGGATTGGCCTCCGCAGCCACGAACAAGCCTGCAGACGTCGTGGGAAACTCCTATAAAATCTTCGTTCGCGAAGTCAAGCCAAGAGAGATGTATTCAAAAGAATGTATTCCCTACAGACCCCAAAGTTGCAAAAGTCGTTCCACTGCCAAAATCAAAAGATCGTACTGACCCTAACAACTATAGACCCATTTCTCTGCTGTCAGTATTATCTAAACCCCTTGAAAGGCATATACATAAACACCTGTCTGACTACTTAGAATCGCGAAAGTTGCTACATTCGTCTCAGTCAGGATTTCGCCCTCGGCACTCATGTCATACGGCTCTGAGCAGATTAACAGACACATGGCTTTCAAATATGAATAATTCGCAGCTGACAGGTGTAATTTATCTTGACTTTAAAAAGGCCTTTGACTTAGTGAACCATACAATATTGAGTTAAACTCGGGGTTCCGCAGGGGTCAATCTTAGGTCCTCTTTTATTTTGTATTTACATCAATGACCTGCCTCTAAGTCTCACCTACGAAGCAACACAGTGTGATATGTTCGCCGATGATACCTCAATCCACACAGCTAACAAAGACATACGTGAAGTTGAGAACGGCCTTCAAAAAAGTCTCGACGATATATCAGCATGGTGTAAAGTCAACTCAATGATTCTGCATCCTACTAAAACAAAATCTATGGTTATTGCAACACGTCAAAAGCACCAGTTAAAACCTTTAAAGCTTAATCTATCACTCGGCGACGACATCATAGAACAGGTAGCCGAACATCGTCTATTGGGGGTCACAATTGATAATCAGCTGAGGTGGCAGATGCACATTGACAATGTCTGTAAAACGGTCTCTACAAATGTCTTTGTGTTATCGAAATTAAAGTATTACACAGATAGTGAAACCAGAAAATTGTTCAGTAGTGCACACATCATGTCACATATAAACTACACATCGACGGTGTGGGATTGTTGCAGTGATGTCCACTTAAAAAGACTAAATTCTTTACATAGGAGAATGGCAAAATTAATTCTTCCCGACCCGCACTTGACGACCGAGGAAAAACTCAGTAAAGCTGGATTCCTGCCCCTTCAAAATCATTTTAAATATAACAAAGGGGTACTGATGTTTAAAGTGTGGAACCATAGCGCTCCAGAATATCTAAAAGAGTTGTTTAAAAAATCAGATTCCTGCTATGGGAACATGCAAAACCCCGAATAGATATATTTAAATCTACTTTGTCATTTGCGGGTTCCACACTGTGGAACTCACTCCCACATCACGTTAAAGCCACTCCGACATTATCTCGTTTCAAGGCAAGTCTTTATAAGTATCTGACATTACTCAAATAATAATATCTAGTTATTCGTAGACACACGAATGTCCGTGTATATTATAACAATCATGTGTATGTGTGTGTGTGCGTGTGCGTGTGTGTGTGTGTGTGTGTGTGTGTGTGTGTGTGTGTGTGTGTGTGTGTGTGTGTGTGTGTGTGTGTGTGTGTGTGTGTGTGTGTGTGTGTGTGTGTGTGTGTGTGTGTGTGTGTGTGGACGCGTGAGTGCGTTTGTGCGCGGCGTATGCGCTTGTTTGTGTTTAGTGGACTATATATTTTGTATTATTGTGTTTTGATGTCTCTTTTTATGTATACTTTGTACTTAGTTAGTCGTAGTTGTAGCAACGGCAGGTACGAAAAATGACATAGTCACTGACTGTGTTAATATCTTCACTGTTGTAAAATAAAGATTCATTGATTCATTGATTCATTCTCTCTCTCTCTCTCTCTCTCTCTCTCTCTCTCTCTCTCTCTCTCTCTCTCTCTCTCTCTCTCTCTCTCTCTCTCGTGCGCGGAGAGCGGCCACCTGGAGAGAGAGAGAGAGAGAGAGAGAGAGAGAGAGAGAGAGAGAGAGAGAGAGAGAGAGAGAGAGAGAGAGAGAGAGAGAGAGAGAGAGAGAGAGAGAGAGAGAGAGAGAGAGAGCGCAAATGCACAAAAGGCCATCGGGCGGACACACACAAACACACACACGGCTGGGCGCAGACCAACGGCGGCCGACGTCGGCCCGATGGCTTTTGCGGATCGGGGGGAGAGGGGGAGGGGAGAGAGATACTCACCAAAAACCTTTTTGCCTGTAGCTTTTATATGTTCGTTGTAAGGCGAAGTGGTGGGCTCAACAACTCTCATGTAATTATCCGTACACACCCGCTGAGGACACACCGCACACGAACACGGAAACGCGCAGGCACGGAGATAGAGAAAGTGTGATTTCAAAACCACCCTTCCCATAATGACCAAGCCCATGCCTAAAATGAAGCTTTTGTAAAAACACTAACGTCCACAGCTCTCACAAAACTCCTGCCTTTTCAGTGCACTCAGTAAAAAAATAAACATAAGGAGAATCTAAAACCAGCCCTAAACTTTTTCCAGTGTTCATGCCTAAAACATGGCCTTTTTGAACATCACCCTCCTCACCTCTTACAAAACCCCACCTCAACTCATACCACAAGCGTATTTTGAGAGATTTATTATAGCTTCAAAAATCAATATTTTACATCATAAAATGAATCAAGACGAATTACTACTTCTGAGTGATATCTTTTCTGTAGAGAATAAGGACTATGATTTGAAAAAAGAATGGCTTCGCTCTGTGATAGTTTTTGGTGAATAAAAAACTTATCTTGGAAAACAGAATCAACAGAAGAAATAGAATCACTCAACGGTGATGAGGTAATGAAACTACATGCTAAATATGAAAATTACATTGGTTCACTAATGAGCTGTGACTTAAGCTCATCTCTTCTGTGTCTGTACTCAAAAGCTGTAAGTCACTACTTACCTGTGGACACTGCTAGTCTGTCTCATGACCCCGCTGTGAGATGGCCTTAGTTGTCTGCTTGGCGTTAAACCCCAATAACAAACTGTCACGACACGTTTTTTGTTGTTGGTTGTTTGTTGTTTTTTTTTTGTTGTTCTTTTTTTTGTATGTGAGTAAGTTTAGAGGGGTGACAGGATTTAGTTAGTCACTGGGTAGCTATAGCATAGATGTCTAGTATTTGGCCTTTGAGCTTTACGGTTGTGCTTCCGGTGAGAAGGTCTAGTGACTTGACTTATTAATTTAATTCGAACTTATCGTTCGTGCTCCCGCTGGGGTGTTTTAGTAGCTTGTGAACTGTATTCATTTTTTCTCGATCTTCATTTGTGTGTTAGAAAATATATTTGGTTGATCTTATATTTGATATTGTGCTATTTAAAATACTGTTAATTAAGGAGCCATGTGCTGTAAGGGACTCTTGGCGGAAGCAAAGGCTTTGGTCTAACTGGCGTTAGCACTTGATGCTTGTGCTTCTGTCGGGTTTCAGTGGCTTGTGCTGTAAGCTTTTCAGTCTGTTTCGGTTGTATTTTTGTTAAGGTTATTTGTTTATTATATATTAGTTTTCTCAACCTTTAGTGTTTTAGGAATACTTAGGTTATTATATATCTTGTTGTTATTTTGTATTGTGTATTATGGATATTCGTCAAGGGGTCTCTGCCTGACTCAAAGGGGATGAGTTGCGTTGGTGGTGCAGGTAGTGGGGAACTCTTACAGTGCCTCCCCCAGGATCCCCCTAGTCTAGGACCTCTTGGCCTTTGTGAGGCACCCTCGTGTGTAATCCTTCCGGACTAGCATAGCATCCCTCTATCCCAAGACTGCCCGTGCATGGTCCATGGCCACATCCTCTCCAAGGTGAACCCCAAAACTGGGCAGCACTAGCTCTCAGGCTAAACATGGCGGATCTAGAGGAGAGAACCTCGAAAATAAATCATTGTCCTGCTGCCTTGCAGGCCTGGCCGCTTGGCTGCGGAAAAGCTAAGGGAGGAAAACCCTGACATCAAAGCCCCCGTGACTCTGGGGAAGGCTTTTGAGCCAGAGACTAGGACAAGGACAGTCTGATATAAAACCTACGATCCGAGGACCTTGATGCCTCCGTCCCAGCTTGCTAGGCCATGGCAGATGAACCAAGGGTTTAAAGATGTCACTGGAAGCAGTAGTCCCAAACCTGCATGCAGGTGGTTCAGGATATTGGTCGCCTGATGTTGACCTGGGAATGACAACGTCACAGCACATCATGAACGACCAAGCAGCCTTCTCTAGGGGCAGCACTGCTTGCTCCACACGAAGATGGGCTTAGAAAAGGTGGCCTAACCAAAGCTCATCCCCTCGCAACACCACTTGTCTAGCCGCGGCCAACGGGCATCTCCTGCGGTCAGAAAACAGTAAAAAGCAACAGATCAACTCTCATGACGACCACGACCGGACTCAACGTAGCATGCTGGAACATCCAAACCATGCTCGACACAGCAGACAGCGGACGCCCTGAACGTCGCTCCACCCTCATTGCCCATGAATTGCGGAGGTTAAGCATCAACATCGCTGCGCTCAGCGAAGTACGCCTCCCTGACGAAGGCAACCTTCAAGAATTTGGCGCTGGATACACTGTCTACTGGTCAGGCAGGCCTGCATCAGAAAGACGGCTCTCAGGCGTGGGCTACATGGTCAAGACCTCCATTGCGACTAAGCTGGAAAACCTACCAACGGGTCACTCTGACCGCATCATGTCCATGCTTCTCCCACTGAGACACCAGCAATATGTCACCCTTCTCAGTGTGTACTCCCCAACCCTCCTGGCAGAGCCTGCACAAAAAGACAAGTCTACACTGACCTGCGCAGCCTCCTACAGAGCACCCCTGCAGACGACAAAGTCATCATCCTTCACGACTTCAATGCCAGAGTGGGCCAGGACTCTGAAGCCTGGAAAGGAGTCCTCGGCAAGCATGGTGTTGGGAACTGCAATGACAATGGCCGACTACTGTTGTAGTTCTGTCCAGAGCACTAACTTGTCATCACCAACACTACTTTTCAGCAAAAGGACAGTCAAAAGACCACCTGGATGCATCCTCGCTCCAAGCACTGGCACCTTATCGACTATGTCCTAGTGCGTCAGAGGGATCGCAGCGACGTCTTCTTCACCAGAGTGATGCCCAGCGCAGAGTGCCACACTGACCACCACCTTGTCCGCTGCAAACTCAGGCTCCGCCTCAAGCTGAAACGCAAGAAAGGCCCCCCCCCCCCTACCCCCCAAGAAAAAAGCTTGATGTTGCCAGCCTTCAGCGTGACGACGTGAAAGCTGCCTTTCAGACAGATTTGCAGCGCATGCTTAAAGACATAACTGATTTAGCAGACCCATCCCCTGAAACACTCTGGGAACAACTGAAAACAGCTATTGCAAAATCATCTGCGGACGTCTTGGGCTTTGCTAGAAAGAGGAACAAAGAATGGTTTGACGAAAACGACGTAGATATCCAGGAACGTATAGCAGAAAAAAGAGCCGCTCACCAGGTCCTCCTAGCCCAGCTTTCCTGTCCTGTGACGAAGTCTGCCATACGCCTCATCTGCAGCAGTCTCCAACGCAAACTTAGAGAGCTCCAGAACGAATGGTGTTTCAGACTTGCACAGAGGACCCAGCTTTGCGCTGACAACGCTGACTACAGGGGCATCTACGAAGCACTGAAAGAAGAGTATGGCCCCCAGGCACCTGGTTCAAAGTCCCTTGCGACGCGCTGATGGACAGGCACTCCTCACAGATAGTACGTACATCTTGAACCGCTGGTCGGAATACTTTCAGGACCTCTTCAGCGCTGAGCGCTCTGTTCAAGAAGCAGTCATTTTCTAAATCCCACACCTCCCAGTAAAGGTTGAATTGGATGAACAGCCCACTACTGAAGAGACCCTCAAGGCCATCCAATAGCTCAAGAGTGGCAAAGCAGCAGGCAATGACGGAATCCCGTCAGAGGTCTGGAAACATGGAGGCCCAGCACTGCACAACAAGCTCCACGACCTCTTTCTCTGCTGCTGGGAAAAAGGAACACTACCAAAGGACTTCCGTGATGCAGTCATCATCACCCTGTACTAGAACAAGGTAAGAAGTCCTCCTGCTCTAACTATCGTGGAATTACCTGCTGTACATTGCAGGGAAATTTCTTGCAAGGCTGCTCCTGAATCGACTGGTACCTGCCATCGCTGAAGACCACCTCCCAGAGGGTCAGTGTGGCTTCAGAGCCAACAGGAGTACACCGACAAGGTCTTTGTGCTGACAGCTTCAAGAGAAGTGCCGCGAGCACAACAAATGGCTGTCTGTAACGTTTGTCGACCTAACAAAAGCGTTTGACACTGTGAGCAGGCAAGGCATGTGGCAGATCCTGGGGCGGCTTGGCTGTCCCCCAAAGTTCCTCAGCATGATCGTCCAACTCCACGAGGACCAGCAAGGCCAGGTCAGACTCAACAATGATCTCTCAGAACCAGTCCCCATTTTCAACGGCGTGAAGCAGGGCTGCGTGCTGGCACCAGCCCTCTTTACCATCTTCTTTAGCATGATGTTGAAGCAGGCCACGGTGGACCTCGACGATGACGACGCAGTGTATATCAAGTATCGTATCGATGGCAGCCTGTTCAACCTCAGACGACTGCAGGCCCACACCAAAACCCTAGACCAACTGATTCGTGAGCTGCTCTTTGCTGATGATGCTGCCCTTGTTACACACACAGAGAGAGCATTGCAGCGCATCACGTCCCGCTTCGCAGATGCTGCCCAGCTCTTTGCACTAGAGGACAGTCTGAAAAAGACAAAGGTCCTTCATCAGCCGGCACCCAAGGAAGAGCATTGCCCTCCCCACATCAGCATCGGCGAGACCGAACTGAAGTCTGTACACCAATTTACCTACTTTGGCTGCATCATCACGTAAGACGCCAAGCTGGACAAGGAACTGCACAACAGGTTGGCAAAAGCGAACAGTGCTTTCGGGCGACTATTCAAGCGGGTGTGGCACAATCAACAGCTAAAAATTGGCACCAAGATCAGCGTGTACAGAGCTGTCGTCCTCACCACCCTGTTGTATGGTTCCGATTCCTGGGCCCTCTACCGCAGCCAACTACGACTCCTCGAACGCTTCCACCAGCGCTGCCTGCGTACCATCCTCGGCATTCACTGGAGTGACTATGTCACCAACGTCGAGGTCCTTGAACAGGCGGAAACTGTGAGCATCGAGGCTTTGTTGCTGCGGACACAGCTTCGCTGGGCCGGGCACGTCTCCAGGATGGAGGATCATCACATACCCAAGATCACTCTGTTCGGCGAGCTCGCCACTGGACACCGAGACAGAGGGGCACCAAAGAAGAGATACAAAGACGGTCTCAAGAAGTCACTTAGTGCCTGCCAAATCGACCACCGCCAGTTGTCTTCGCTTGCTCCACCATTTACAAGGCAGCCGTGTCCTTTGAGGACTCTCGCAGAGCTAGCCTTAAGGACAACCGGCTCAGGAGAAAAAACAGAGATGTCGAAAATCAGAACCCTGTCCAGACCTTCCCCTGCAGCCATTGCTTTCGAACCTGCCTGTCTCGGATTGGCCTCCGCAGCCCCGAACATGCCTGCAGACGTCGTGGACAACCCCTATAATATCTTCGTTCGCGAAGTCAAGCCAAGATTATGGATATTAGGGGTGGGGAATTTGGACGTGTGTGCGTGTGAATGTGATGTGTGAATGCGTGGTTAGGATTGCGTGATAATAGTTGGCTATTGTTAGGGTTTTATGTAATAAATGTCGTCATCATTGTTCCTCTGGTGTTTGTGTTAGGTTTGTGTTAGTGTGGGTCGGATGTATCTCGAGTGGTAGCACTCATATTTCACGCCCCGGAAGCGGGGGTCGTGACATTTTTGTGGCAGTGGTGG
Organism: Semisulcospira habei; assembly: GCA_036245525.1. Taxonomy (NCBI): domain Eukaryota; kingdom Metazoa; phylum Mollusca; class Gastropoda; family Semisulcospiridae; genus Semisulcospira; species Semisulcospira habei. Next base: position 214,291,137 of record BTPG01000003.1, on the reverse strand, counting down.
GATCGAAATGGTTATCGGGGGATTAGTTGGTGGATCGGAAAGTTAGTTTAGGTTAGGTTTGTGCCCAGAGGTTAGTGTTTTGTTTCTTCATTGTCGTGGTGACGATTGAGTGACTAGGTGGGCGGTTGGTCGGGAGTGAGGGAGTATTGCTCTAGGGCTCGTACCCCGAGCAGTGCGAAGGGGGGGGGGGGGTGTGGTTGTTGTGTGTAACTCTGCTGCCAAGTCCTTGGCAACAGGGGACCCTCCGGCTCCGTCTTCCGTTTTTTTTTTTTTTTTTTTTTTTTTTTTTTTTTTTTTTTTTTTTTTTTTTATCCATTTGATTGTATTGTCCTAAGTGTTAAGTGTTGGGGTGTTCTGTTGTTCGGCTTTCGTTTTTTCTTTGAGTGGCAGGACACCGTCTCCGGGCACTATGACGACCAGAGCCGGCAATCATAGGGCTGCGAAGGACCGGGCACAGGTGGCTGGGGCGGCGGCAGACTCGTTGACTGCTGGAACCACCCCGTCGCGTCAGACCAGAGCAGTGGTCACTGTGAGCACGCCTTCCTTTCCAAACCCTCTCATGGCAGCACTTTTATCCACAGCTGAGGCCAAAGGTTCAGTAGGGCTATGCATTTCTGACCTTTATGTCAGATACAGGGAGTTGGTAATGAGCATGGAGTTAACAGACGTAGTGTTAGCCAACTTTGTTATGGAGTCTGTCAGGAAAGACCAGGAGATGAGGTTACTAGAGAGGAGATTCGAAGCTGAACGGGAACAAAGGGAAGCTGATCGTATAGTTGAACAGGAACAGAGACAGTTAGATCGTAAAGAAAGAGCTGAAGAAAGGTCAGATGATAAAGAAAGGTTTCAAGCCCAGTTAGAAGAAGAAAGAAGGGCTAGAGAACAGATGCTAGCACAGCAAAGTCAGCGTAACAAGTCAGATGGGTATCGCGTCTGACTTCTACCTTGTGATGGGAAGGAGGACGTAGAGAGCTACCTTCAGCACTTCGAGCAGATATCCGAGACTCAAGGGTGGCAAAGGGAAATCTGGTCTGCTAGACTATCACCTTTACTGTCAGGGGAAGCTAGAGAGACGTACCTAGAGTTGAGTCCAGAGCAAGCCCAAGATTTCGGTGTCGTTAGGGATGCGCTACTGAAACGTTTTCGGAGGGACGCTGAGTACTACCGGAAGCAGTTCAGGGAGGTACGTAAGGAGGGTGCCGAAACGTTTCCGCAGTTTTTGAGTAGGTTACACACTCTAGTGAAGAGATATTTTTTGTTAGCCAGGAGAGACATGGAGAGTGTAGTTGACGTGTTGGACGCTTTCATCACGGAGCAACTATATTCTATCATGAGTCCGGAGTTAGAGCTGTTTGTGAGGGAACGACTTCCCGAGAACGGTGAGAAGGCGGCAGAGATAGCTCAGCTTCACAAAGACGCTAAGAGGGCCGTGACTAAGAGACCTGTGGTTTTTGTTTGTTTGTTTGTTTTTTTGTTTGTTTGTTTTTTTTTTTTTTTTTTTTTTTTTTTTTTTTTTTTTTTTTTTTTTTGGGGGGGGAGGGGGGGGGGGTACCAGTCAGGAAGTGACCAGTGACCAGGGACCAGTTCCCAGTGACCCGATTGTTAGGGTAAATAAACTGTCTGGTGGAAGTAAGAAGGAGGAGACTAAACCGATAAAGAGTCAGGGAGGAGGTAGTCAGATTGAGTGTTACAGGTGTGGGAAGAAGGGGCACGTAGCGAGGCAGTGTAGACAGCCTAACCCGTTGAATCAAGTGACGGTCAGTCCGAACGTCAGTTTGATTCAGGGAGAGCTCATTAACACCGTCAGTAGCATTCAGTCGTACAACCCTTGGAGTACGGGGCAGCTTAAAGGTAGTCCTGTTAGTGTCATGAGGGATACGGGGGCTGAGATGGGAGCTGTAGCGTCGAGATGGGTGCGGCCTGAAGATTTGACAGGTCGTGAGATCAAAGTGGTGTTGGCCGATCCATCCAAGGCAGGGAAGTACCCCACGGCTTTTGTTGAGGTACACTCGCAGTTTGTGAAGGGGACCGTAGAACTGATAGTTATCGAAGATTATATCCCCGACGTCATACTAGGCGATTGGGTAGTCTTCAAGGAAGGGCAGCGTAGTCCCGTAGCTGTGGATGGGAAGGAATGTGCCGTAGCGGCTGCGATACAGACCCGAGCTCAGGTGGGCAGAAGGCAGGGGAGAGCAACCGTTAGCCATTCCAGAATCGCTTAAGCTGGATGTGAATCCGGACCAGTTAAAGAAGTGGCAAGAGTAGGTTGAGACCTTAGCTAAGGCTAGAGCCTGTGTTAAACAAGGGACCGTCCGAGAGTCAGGTAGAGCGTCAGTGAAGTTCCGCGTCAAAAAGGGAGTGTTGTACAGGGTCTATCTGCGAGAGGGAGCGGAACTATTGCAGTTTTGGTGCGGTCCGTGGCGCAGTGGTTAAGGCGCCTGCTACCAATGCCAAAGGAGCGAGGTTCAAAACGGGTTCCGGCGTCGGACTTTTCTCTTCTGGTAAGTGTGACCGTTAATTCGGGCGGATCGTCGGGGGTTCTTTCTCCGGGTACTCCGGTTCTTCCACCCCCCACCCATCACCCCACCCCCCACACTTTGGTACTGGTTTCAGGCCATTTTACAAATTTCAAATACAAGGGATCATAAATCTCTGTACCTTCAGTAGCTGAACTGGCCCTTCGTCTGTCTTGTACTGTGTTTGTCTTAAATGGCGTAAATCCATGTCTGTTACGTGAGTGTGTGTGTTGGGTTTCAGTTCGCGGCGCTTTGAGTCGATTCGCCCAAAAATTGAGAAAAAGCGCCTATATAATAACGGTATTATTATAGTATTATTAGTTAGTGGTGCCACAGCAACTTAGGGGGAGGTGTTACGGCTAGCGCACGATCCTCCAATGGCAGGGCATTTAGGAGGGAAACGGACTAAGGAGAGGATCTGGAGTACTTTCTATTGGTCCGGCATGTGTGCCGCGGTCAGGAGATTATGTGTGTGAGTCTTGTCCGGAATGTCAGAAGACAGTACCGAGAGGTAGGGTGTCGAAAGTCCCGATGCAACAGATTCTTTTAGTAGAAGAACCGCTTTAGAGGGTCGCGGTAGACATCGTAGGTCCGATATCGCCCAAGTCAGATAGAGGGAATCAGTACATCCTTGTAGTAGACTACGCTACCAGACACACCGAAGTTGCGCCTCCGAAGGGCATTGAAGCAGAGCGTGTCGCAGAAGCGTTGTGGGAAATCTGTACTAGAGTGGGAGTGCCTAGGGAAGTTTTGACCGATCAGGGTACGCAGTTCATGTCTAGCGTCATGGGTGAGGTCAATAGGCTGTTAATCATCAAGGGGAAGTGTACTACACCTTATCAACGCCAATGCAGTGGGCTGGTGGAAAGGTTTAATGGGACACTGATATCTATTCTCAGGAAACTCACCAAGGAACAACCGAGATCATGGGATAGTGACATCCCGGCGTTGCTATTCGCGTACAGGGAAGTCCCACAGGAGAGAACAGGCTTTTCGCCGTTCGAGTTACTGTACGGGAAGACGGTACGGGGTTCCATGACCATTTTGCGGGAGTTATCGACAAAAGAGTTCAAGGATGAAGAGGTCAAGGTTAGCAACCAGTACGTAACCTGCTTAGATTCCGAGAGTCCAGACGTACACCGGGCATTAGAGACTGCTTTGGGCAGTATGCAGACATTTTTACCGACTTACTGTTGCGCACTGCGTTAGGCGAGTGCGAGGTAAGATAGAAGATTTATTTCATGGCAGTTATGTGGAGATGATAGACCAGTACGTACCCGCTGTTTTTCTAAGTAAGCATGTCGAGTCGTGATAGTAATGAGGAACACAAACTGGTAGTTTTGTCTTAGGGGGGAGGTGTGTCACGACACGGTTTTTTCTTTTTTTTTTTTTTTTGGTCCTATTTTTTGTAGGTAAGTTTAGAGGGGTGACAGGATTTAGTTAGTCACCGGGTGTCATAGGTGTCTAGTATTTGACCTGTACACGAGTATTCGCTGCCGTGCGAGAGTTTGGAATTTGGTGTAACACAAGTGATCGCTCAGTCTAAACGCTATCGGGTGGTGCTTGTTTCATGTGAACTTTCACCGCTCGATTTAATGAGCGCTTTTTGCAATACGTACGATAACGAAATTACTATCAGTCGCCTTTCCAACTGCGGACGAGTCAGTCGTTTTTACCAAAAGTCTCCGAGGGTAGTCTTTCAGCCGTGGTTCGCCATTTGCTGAAGGCCACAAGCAGCTGTATCGGTCTTGTGTATCGGCCCAGCGATACGCTTTCTGGTCGTCGCAGAGCCGGTGTCCAAAGATGGAGAGAAAGAAAGAAAAGCTGGGACAATTTTACTCCTTGATTGGCTTGTCTTGTTTGTCTTCGTCCTAGCCGGGACGTATTCACGGATGGCATGCATCCAAAATCCAGCTCCTAATCCGATGGTCCAAATTCAACGGCCTTAACCTTAACCCTTTCATTACTGCCGCCCGCTATAGCGGGCATAGGAAACGCCTCCTCTGCTTACGGCCTCCCGGTATAGCGGGACCGCAGCTTCCACTCCCCCGCGTACGGCTGCCCGCTAAAGCGGTTTGCGCTGAGAGTGGCTACCTAATTAGCGGCGACCTTGACAGCGCTAGAATGGTACCGCCAGGCGCGTAGTGTTTATTTCCGGCTCGGGGCCTGAGAAACAGGATGCAGAGTTTATATAAAAAATTCCTTCCAGAACTTTGGTTGTGCTTGCAAAAATCAGTGGCAGAGAGAGAAGAAAGTGACTGTGACAGCGACGAATTTAGTGATGATGAGTTTTGGGATAGAGACGATTTTGGAGAGATGGATTTAGTTCAATTGAAGGAGGAAGAAAGGGCTAATTTTGTGCGTGTTGTGCGACAAGACACTAACGACAACAACGATAATGATCGCGATGCCGACGACGAAAGTCCATGGGAGTAGCCGACTATCATCTACGGCGACCGTCCGTCGGCCGTCCCCGCTCTGCCGCTAGCAACAATGAGACAGTCGCCTTGACCGAGTTGACCATTTACCTGTCAAAGGGGAGGGCCGTGACCACGGATGAGCTCTGTGCTACAAGCGACACACCCGCTACAGAGACGCAAACCCAGGGGTTAGATATGCAGACAACCCTTACAAGAGGTGCAAAACTGTTATCATGTGCCGGAAATGTGAAGTGTACCTTTGTTGTAATGACAACAACTGTTTTATTTTGTACCTCACACAGGTACAACTGTAAATACAGGTTGACAATGGTGACAGTGTGTGACAGTGTATAGCAGTGTTGTAATGTCATCTTCACCCTCCCAGTAACTGTACCTAGTGTATGCGTAAACATGGACACTCAAGGTGTATATAATAGTGGATCTTTTTCAGTTACTTTTTGTATTTTGGACACCTGTGTGTGCATTGTGGACACTGCTATGTGACAGCAATAAACAGACAATGACACAGTCACAAGTTTGGATTATGAGTTTCCAATACATCATTGTCACGGTAAGAGCATGCAAACACTTTTAGACCCGTTTTCATGCACGTTTGCTTGCTTCATAGGTGTGTGTTGTTAATGTACTGTCATTTTGTCACATATTTGCACCTGTGTGTCACCTGTGTGTCACCAAATCAACCACACGACCCTGACACATGACGTCAATGTGTAGCCCGTCCAAAGCCCGTCACAGCAATATAGGGTTATGGGTATCTGCGGTGGATGGGTACTCCGCTATCACCCTTTCCCGTACACTACTATATTTGGGTATTTTTTTAGTCTCTAAACTCAGTAAGCAGGGGTAATACAGAACTTTATAAAAGCAGTACTCGGTGGTAATCACGAACCAGAGAATTCAGTAATGAAAGGGTTAAAGAAAAAACCGCTAGTCTGTCATCGTGCTGCGGTACTGAGAGTGGCGGTTGACTGTCACTCTGCCTTGTGGGCTACGACGTCGGACCTGGGTGATGTTGCGAGTGTCGCGGCACGCCTCGTGTTTAGTCAGGTCGGGTCATCACATGTAGTTATTTCTAACCTGTTTAAGTGAAGTTTTGTATAATTATAATGTTGTAAAGAACGTTGATCTATTTCATATCCACGTGTCAGTATTATGAGAGGAGCTTTGTCACAGTGACATTTTGAGATATTTTATTATATAAAGCAGCCTGTGTTACGGAAGGCCTTATCGCGGAAGCAAGAGCACCGAGCTGTCTTGAGCTTAATGGTTGTGCTTCCGGCGAGAAGGTCTAGTGACTTTTGACTTATTATGTTTGCTTTACTTTCGGCAGTATTGTATTGAGGACGCTAATTCCATTATGTAGTCGACTTTGTGTTGGTCAAAATATCGTTACTTAAAGAAGCCTTGTGCTCTGAATGTCTAGTTTGTGAAAGCATTAATTTAATTCGAACTTATCGTTCGTGCTTCTTGAGAAAACTAATGCATAATAAACAAATAACCTTAACAAAAATACAACCGAAACAGACTGAAAAGCTTACGGCACAAGCCACTGAATCCTGACGGAAGCACAAGTGTCAAACGCTAACACCAGTTAGACCAGCGCCTTTGCTTCCGCAAAGAGTCCCTTACAGCACGTGGCTCCTTAAGTGACAGTATTTTAAATAGCACAATATCAAATATACGATCAACCAAATATTTTTTCGAACACGCAAATGAAGACTGAGAAAAAAATGAACACAGTTTGCAAGCTACTGAAACTCCCCAGCAGAAGATGTGTAAATGCGTGGTTAGGATTGTGTGATAATAGTTGGTTATTGTTAGGGTTTTATGTAATAAATGTCGTCATTGTTCCTCTGGTGTTTGTGTTAGGTTTGTGTTAGTGTGGGTCGGGTGTATCTCGAGTGGTAGCACTCATAGTTCGCGCCCCGGAAGCGGGGGTCGTGACACAAACTAACTAATGTCTCATGAACTTGAAAGCAACCCTATTGTTTCAAGAACAATTGGCAAATTTGCAATCCAGTGCCTTATGTTTTACAAGTTTGGAAATTACCTGCCCACTGCTGTGGCATTACTCATTACTGGGAGTCATATTGATTTATAAAATAAATTTTAAAGCATAAGAAAATGGAGGACAACCTGATGATGACACAACCGATCTTGACCCAGGTTTAAACGGTAAATAAAACCAAAAGTGCAGAAAGAGGTGAAGCAGAAAAAAAGAGTAGTTAAGTGGAACAGACAAAACAAGTTAGAACTACAGGCGTTTAAGGAAAAGGCTCATGTAACTGAACCACAGCTTGAGCCACTGTCAACAGCCCCGCCACCGGCGCCACTGCCATCGCTTGCATTACAACCCCCACTGACAGCACCACAACAAAGTGAGAGTCTCACAACTGGCATCACACAACAGCCTAAACCTGAAATAACAAAATATGTTATTGGCGGATTTGTTGTAGGATTTAGTTACATAGGTTACAATTTTTGGAAAAAATACAAGCCAAAAACTCAAACAGTGTCCAAACAAGATGAAGATTTCATCCTAAAGTCTATTGTATTTTGTGGAGCTCATTTGCGTTTATCTTTTAGGAACATTCAGAGTTGTTCATACTCTTATGTTTATTATGCTGATCCATTTTCCCTTCTCTCTAAGCCAACCTCTGATCAACACACACATCGGCGCACACAAATAAAGATGGATACATAGCGATTCATGCCATTCGTAGGCTCTGTGGTCTGGTGTAGCAAAGCTATTCTGAAGAAGCGGAATGATAACACTAGCAGCAAAATGACGTCACTCCCAAGCTTCATGTGATGGCATCATAAGTCCCGGTATGCCATGTTCATAGTGACAACTCGATGCTAAAGTTTTACCTCATCATCGCAGTACTAACATTTGACATTAGAGGATCAACTTTGCAATTTTCTTGTTGATTTTTATGCCTAGAGCTTACAGGTCATAATTTGACCTAATCCTACCCCAAGGACGGGACCAAAAAACAGGCTTATGCAAAAACTGTTATGAAAAATCATGGTTAGCTAGTTATTTGGGTTTAACGCCGAGCAGGCGACTAAGGCCTTCTCACGGTGGGGAAAAATCATGCAGGTATTAATGAGAAGATCGCTTTTTTCATAAAAGAAAAACAAAAATTATGTTTGGTGTTTTACAAATGCCTTCCAAAACGTGGTGCAGTAAAATGCTTGATTTTCACACCTAGGGCATATGGGTCACAAATGACCTAATCGTACCTGACAGCCGAGACAAACTGCAGGCTTTTGTAAATACCGTATATGAAAATCCGTGCGAATATAAATGAGGAGATTGAGGGGGTTGGGGGGGGGGGGGGGAGGGGGTTTCGTATAAAAATTCAATTGTTTTAAGATTAACCCATATAATCCATGAAATTAATCCCAAAATCATAAAAAATATTTTTTTTTCACAAATTAATTATGACTCTAAACGTTCTAGATGTACAATACTGTTTAATGAACTCATTTAATGTCCATTTTATCCAGCTATATGCAAAATATCTAGCAAAAATAAAACAAATTATAGACTCCAGTGTGGATCAAGCTGTTTTTGTGAAATGACCATTTCTCACCAATGAGCATCTTAATCAAAAAGTTTTAAAAAAGAGTCTGGGGATAATTCTTTTAGGGACAATACTGTCAAGCTTGTTCATCCTCAAATGCTAACTCTAGTTGCTGTCCCACACACACACACACACACACACACACACACACACACACACACACACACACACACACACACACACACACACACACACACACACACACACACACACACACACACACACACACACACACACACTGCAAAGTTAGTGAATGGTTTAGTCATGAGCCGTCTTGACTACTGCAATTTTTTTCCTTTTGGTCTTCCATCTAAGCAGATTAGCCGCCTTCAGCCAGTTCAAAATAATGCCGCAAGGCTTCTGAAGCGCAGGTGAAAACGAGACCATGTAACCCTTATACCGAAAGACCTTCACTGGCTTTGAATCCAATCCAGCCTACAGTTTAAGATTGTGAGCCTTGCATACCGCCACTTTCATGGCAGTCTTCCGTCATACCTTTCCTCCAGTCTAATTACTGCGTTCATCAGGAGAGAAACTTTGCAAAGGTACATAGTATCATCTCAAATCTGCCGGTGAACGCTCTTTCAGATGTACTGCTCCTTAAAATTTGAATTCCATACCAACTGAGCTGAGCAATGCCTCCACCCTTACACAGTTTAAGGCAAAGTAAAAAACTCACCTTTTCTCACAGACTTTTGTGTAATCTCTACGGTTTTCTGTACGTGTGTGTGTGTGTGTGTGTGTGTCTGTGTGTGTGTGTGTGTGTGTGTGTGTGTGTGTGTGTGTGTGTGTGTGTGTCGTTTTTTCTTGCGCATTGAGTTATATTATAAATATGAGAAATGCGTACTATGTATTATTATTATTATTATTATTATTATTATTATTATTACACACACACACACATTAACACACACACACACGCACACACACACACATGCACGAGCCGTTTGACGCACAAAAGGTAATCTAGCAACGTTTGCGTAGCTAGAGGTGACATCATTTTTATCTCGTTACCTCTTTGCCAGAATTTCTGCACAAAAACGTCATGTGCATGCTCCATAATGCACCCTCCCATCCCCTTTCAAAGTCTACGTTTTTTTTTTTTTTTTAATACTGTAGACAAAAACCAGAAATATAAAAAGCCAAGCAAGAAGCCCCCTCATTATCAGCATCACCAAAAGCTTCTGATCCATTTACATGCAGTTAATAAATTTATTATTTTAATTTTTGTTGCATAAGAAAATGAGTGACACAAAGAACCTAATGTTTATCACTCTGCTGTTCTAAGCGGACTATCTGTCACCTACACTATGCTAGGAAAGAGTCTTATGAAAATGTGTCCAGCAGACCTAGGCAAACATAGAGTTTTAGGACAGTGCTAAGCTAGTTGCACTTGCCACAGCATTGATTGCAACAAAAGACTTTCTTTTCAAGCAGGGAATTATTCTAGAAACTGTATTGATGTAAACAAAAGTATGGCAACATTAGCTGTTATCTTGGTGGTGCTGTTGTTAATGCACTTTCTTACAGATGATCAAATTACCTCTATTCAAAAGTGAGTGTGATAAAACTCTATGCTCACGCAAAGGGTTCACACAGTAGGTTTAATATGGTACAGTTTTGGTTAGCGGTTTGTTTGTGGTGATAGTCCGTGGTGGCACGTGGGCTGCTTAGAATCGTTAAGATATAGTTAGCACGGGGAGTTTTAGTGTTTCAGGCGAGAGTTAAGTCTGTCAGAGGTCTAATAATAATAATAATTACGGTATTTATAATGCGCTTATCTTATAATAATTATAACTCTAAGCGCGCACTCACAACTCGCACACGCATGCGCACGCTTTAGACAGTGACTCACGTAACACAAATAGTGAAGATACATTAGGACGGTCAGCTTGGGCTGGGGAGTGTGGTGATATAGTGCTAGAACTGTTGAAAGAGATGAGTTTTGAGGGCAGACTGGAAGGAGGAGAGCGAGTGTTTCTGACGGAGAGGGAGTGGGAGAGTGTTCCAGGTGGTTGGACCGTATACTGAGAAAGAGCAGGGGCCGAAAGTGCTGAGTTTGGTGCGGGGGATGAGGAGGCGGAGAGGGTCAGAGGCGGAACGGAGGGAGCGGGGAGGAGTGTAGGGGTGAAGTAAGTTGGAGAGATACGCAGGAGCGTAGTTGTTCAGGGATTTGTAGCAGAGAGACAGAATCTTGTATTGGATGCGTTGGGGGATGGGGAGCCAGTGAAGGAGCTTGAGCAGGGGAGTGATGTGGTCGGATTTTTTCTTTCTGAGGACGAGGTGGGCAGCATTGTTCTGGACGCGCTGGAGAGTGAGAGTGGTGGAGTGAGGAAGGCCAGAAAGGAGAGAGTTGCAGTAGTCGATGCGAGATAAGATGAGAGAGACAGCGAGTTTGGTGGCAGCTTCGGTAGTGAGGTATTTTCTGATCTGACTGATGCGGCGGAGGTGGAAATAACATGCCTGGGCCGTGGCGGAGACGAAGCTGGTCATGGAAAGAGAGGAATCGAGGATAACGCCAAGGTTCTTGACCGAGTCAGAGAGAGAGATGGGGGTGCTGTCGAGTTGAAGGTGGAGAGAGGGAGAGAGCTGGGAAAGTTTCTGGCGAGTGCCTACCAGCATGGCTTCCGTTTTGTCGTCGTTCAGTTTGAGCTTGTTTGCTGTCATCCAGTTTTGCACGTCATCATAGCAGTCAGCCGTGCGAGTCAGTAGTGTCAAGAGTGTTGTCGAGTTTGTCTTTGTCTAGTAGTTGTGAGTCGTCAGCGTAGAGGTGGTGGTGTATGTGGTGAGACTGGATGATGTTGGACAGTGGGGAGATGTAGAGTGTAAAAAGGACCGGGCCCAGGACGGACCCCTGAGGAACGCCGCAGGAGAGCCTGACTGGGTTGGAGGAGACGCCGTCGATGGTGACGGACTGCTGTCTGTCGGAGAGGTAGGAGAGAAACCAGGAGTGAGCAGATTCAGTGATGCCAAAGGAGTGGTGGAGGCGGTGGAGGAGGATAGAGTGGTCTATGGTGTCGAAGGCGGCAGAGAGATCGAGTAGCGTAAGAAGGGAGATGTTGCCCGAGTCAGTGGAGAGAAGCAGGTCGTTTAGGATATGTAGAAGGGCAGTTTCAGTGCTGTGATGTTTGCGATAGGCAGACTGGAAGAGACTGAGGAGGTTGTTGTCGGCGAGGTGGAGGTTGAGTTGGTTGAGGACGACCTTCTCAAGAAGCTTGGACAGGAAAGAGAGATTGGAGACTGGGCGGTAGTTCTTGAGTTCGTTTGGGTCGAGGTTGTCTAGATACGTTAGTACGTGGCTTTACTGTCAGAGTAGACAGACGTGTGTGAGATACCTTAGCCCGTATTCAAAGACTCTGAAACTTGGAATTCAGGTATGTTTTGATATGTATTATTGATAGCTGCTTAGTTAAAGACGGTATGCGTTGGTAAGAGTAATTTGGTTATAGAGCATTGTCTGGGTTGGTTCAGTTATGTTGGATTGGAATTCAGTGAGGTAACCGGCGTGTTTTTCGTATACAGTTATTTACCGAGATGGATAACTAAAGGAATGTGAGGCGTGTAGGTCTAAGTCGTTATGAAGGCAGCGTATGGGATAACATATAGTGAGAGTGTTAGGTTATAGTCTGTTTCAAGGTAGTGACAGAGATATGGGGTGTTACGAACGTAGTTTGGGTTATGAAGCACGTGCGTGTGTGTGAATGAACGTGTGAGTTATTTGTATCAGCCAGGTTACGTAATTATTATTAATATTATCCAATATGTGTGTGTGTTTAGCAAGTGTTACGATTTAGAACTTTGTTACTGTTCAGAGTGCTTGTCGGAGGTTGGAGCGACGGATGCCAAGACGACAGTCACCAGGGACCTAATGCGAGTTCATCTCTCCATCACTTCACTCGGGGAGTGAGCGACCGGTGCCGAGACACTTGGGTCACAGCGAAGATACGGTACGAGCTACGAGGACGTCTACGGTACGAGAGACGGGACGATTCGGGAGCATACGAAGAAGGACTTGCACGCCTAGACATAAAAGAACTGAATGTAACCAAGCAAGAACACCAAACAGGTTGGAGTGTGAGAGACTACTACCTAGCCTGGCATTGATATTGTGTATGTGTTTGTGGTGTTGAGATGCTGCTAGT
>BTPG01000003.1:214108448-214273448 GCA_036245525.1 Semisulcospira habei | reverse complement strand
GATGGCTTCACCTTGCTGAAGAACAAAGGCAGCATCATAGAGCACTGGAGAGAACACTTCTCAAGTCTGCTCAACCTGCCTTCCACTGTCGACCCAGCGGCCCTGGACATATTTCCTCAGAAACCGACACTGGATGACCTTGACCTCCCGCCCACACTGGACGAGGTCAAGAAAGCGATCAACTAGACTAGCTACGGCAAGGCTGCAAGCATGGACGGCATCCCCTCAGAGCTCTTGAAAGCAACTGAACCTGAGACCATTAATGACTTCCTCAACATTCTGACATGCATCTGGGCAGAGCTTAACATGTCACAGGAATTCAGAGATGCTACAATCGTCTCACCTGTTCAAGAACAAAGGCAGCAATCTTTATATCCCGTAGTCTTGCCGACCGTTGGGGCACCACTGATAACTTGGCAACCAGCTCCCTCCATTCCTCTCTGTTCTCTGACATTCTTAGCGTATCGCACAGCTTCAGTCCTGTCCACTCTGAGATATTGTCTTCCCATCTTTTTCTCTGTCTTCCTCTCCTTCGTCCTCCTTGCACAGTGCCTTGCAGGAATGTTTTGGCAAGCCCTGCTGAACGCGTGACATGCCCATACCACTTTAGTTTGCGTTTTTTCACAATGGCTAATAGATCTTCATATGACCCGATGGCTTGCCAGAGTCTGCTTCCCACTTCCACGTTTGTGACGTGATCTCTGTATGAAATGCCAAGCAGCCTTCGAAAACATTTCATTTTAGTGGCTTGTATCCTCCATTCAAGGTCTGCTGTGAGGGTCCATGACTCGCAGGCATGCAAGAACACTGAGATGACTAAGGAGTGCATCAGTCTGATCTTGGAGCAGAGTGTGATGTTTCTGTTCTTCCATATGGTCTTCAATCTTGTCAGTGCTGTTGATGTCTGCGCAATTCTGGACAGTATTTCTGGTTTTGATCCATCATCTGTCACAATGGCTCCCAAGTATTTGATTTATTAACGGTTTCCAGTTATTGGCTTCCAATCATGACGTCAGTGCCAATGCCACTGGTGTTATTGTGCATCAGTTTGGTCTTTTCTGTACTGATTTCCATCCCGTACGCAATGGCTGTACTGTCCAGCTTTTCCACCAGCTGAGCTAGTTCCTTCTCTGTTCCTGCAAGGCCATCAATGTCGTCCGCTAAGCGCAAGTTCGTGATTGTTCTTCCTCCAATACTGACAGATCCTTCGTGATCTTTCAGAGCGTCTGTCATGATTCTTTCCAGGCAGATGTTGAAAAGAGTAGGTGAGAGCAAGCACCCTTGTCTGACTCCGACTGTAGTCCTAAAGCAGTTTCCTATTTTGCCGTTGAAGCAGACTGTGCTAGTGGCCTTGTTGTAAAGGTTTGCTACGACTTTGATCAGGTTGGCGTTAATGTTGTATAGCTTCATTGTGGACAAAAGGGCTGCATGCCACACCCTGTCAAACGCTTTCTTAAAATCCACAAAGACATGTTAGAGATCTTGCTGGTGCTGGAGGTACCTCTCACGTCGAAATCTTAGATTGAAGATCTGCTCAGTTGTGCTGCGCCCTGGTCTGAAGCCTGCCTGTTCCTCAGCTATGATTTCCTCTGCCTGTGGCTTCAGCCTGTTCAGTAGGATCTTTAACATGACTTTGCTTGTGTGGCATATAAGACTGATCATGCGATAATTCTGGCATTGATGTAAGTTGCCTTTTTGGGGGAGAGTTATTATAAGTGATTGGGTCCATGGTGTGGGCCAATCTCCTGACTGCCAGATCTTATTGCAGATTGTTAGTAAGGCGCTTATCATGTATACTCCCCCTTCTTGGACTAGCTCTGCAGGATGTTGTCTGCTCCTGCTGCCTTCCCTTTTTTCATCGATTTCACTGCAGCCTCTACTTCTTCTTGGAGGATAGGATAGTTGCCATTGTTGGTCACTGGTGGGTTGACAAGTTTGCCTGGGTCCCCTGTAGCTCGGTGGTTGTACAAATCTGAGCAGTACTCTGTCCATCTGTTCAGTATGTCTTGGTCTTCCGTAAGACAGTTCCCTTCCTTATCTTGGATGATAGAGGAGCGTCCTTGTCTTACGCTGGTCAGGTTTTTCACCAGCTGGTATGCTTTTTTGCTATTTATTTTTGTTCAGATTTACTTCTATGTGTTTACACTGATCTTCAATCCACTTATTCTTTGCCGTTTTCATGCTTTGCTTGATATCCTGGTTAATTTCCCTGTATTGTTTAGCTCCTTCTACCTCTGATTTCTTTTTCTTGAATTCTCGACGCTTGTCACATAAAACAAAGATGTCAGCTGTAACCCAACGTTTCTTTGCTTGTCGGCGTTTGCCAAGGCTGTTTGGGTTACAACAGTGTTAAATGTGTCGATCAGTGTTTCCACGTCCATGTCTTCTGCACCTAGAAGTAGGAGTGGCGCGAATTTAAACTACTATCTTTGCCTGGAAGGCTTCCGCTACCTCTGGGTCTTTCAGCAAAGCAGACTGTGCCAATTCATGAAGGATCTCACTCTTGTCCATCGCTGGCAAGATCCTCGCTTGAGTCATCCTCAACTGCCTGATCAGCTCTGTATCTGAGGAAGCACTTCCAAAGGCTTAGTGTGGCTCCATACCTGGGCGCAGTATAGTCGACATGATCTTCTCTGTGAGACAGGTCCAGGAGAAATTCATTGAGCAGCACATGGACCTCTACGCCGTCTTCATAGACCTAACCAAAGCATTCAACACCTTGAACAGAGAAGAGCTTTGGGTCATCATCGCAAAGCTCGGCTGCAACAGGAAGTTCACTAACAACCTCCTCCTCTTCCATGATGGAAGGTAGGAGTTGTCCAGTCAAACGGGGATACATCCGCTCCCTTCGACATTTCCAGTGGTGTGAAACAAGGTTGTGTTCTTGCCCCCGTGATTTTCAACCTGTTCTTCACGTGTGTCCTGACCCATGCAGTACGCGACCTTGCGAAGGGATTGTACCTGAAGTACAGACTAGACGGCTCTCTCTTCGACCTCCGTCGACTGAACGCCAGGACTAAGACCATCGAGAGACTGATTCTTGAGGCGCTGTTTGCCGATGACTGTGCGCTGATGGCGCACACGGAGACTGACCTCCAGACCATCGTCAACAGGTTCACAAAAACCTCTCGACTGTTTGGCCTCATCATCAATCTCAACAAGACCGAGGTCATGCACCATCCAGCGTAGGCACAAATGCACCCCCACCCAAAGTGTATATTGAAGGCTCCGAGCTGAAGACTGTCGACCAGCTCAGATACCTGGGGAGCATCATCTCTTCTGACGTTACTATCGACAAAGAAATCGCAGCTAACACCAGCAAGCCAGCCAAGCCCTGGGTCGTCTGCGCACTCGTGTGTTGAACAACAACAACGTCAACCTCTCCACCAAGATCAACGTCTGCAAGGCAGTTGTCCTCCCCAATCTCCTCTACGGCTGTGAGTCATGGACGCTGTACAGAAAGCACCTCAAGCAGCTTGAACGTTTCCACATGAGATCCCTGCGCTCACTCATGGGCATCAAATGGCAAGACAACATGAGAAACCTGAAAGTCCTTGACAATGATTGCTTAGTGAGTGTTGAAGCCTTGATCTTAAAGACACAACTTCGCTGGACAGATCATGTGATATGCATGAATGATTCTCAAAAGGCCACAGGAAGCAAGGACGGCCAAAGAAACGCTTCAAAGACAGCCTCAAGCACTGCGTCTTCCCGGTAAAGGAACTTGAAGCGCAAGCGCAAGACAGATCTGACTGGCGTGCTGCAACTAGGAAGGTCTGCATGGTCTTTGAACACAATCGGCACGAAATGATCACCAGTGCCAGAGCTCGCAGAAAGACAGCGTGGACTCTCCCCACAGATACATTCCAGTGTCCCGTTTCACCTCGCAGGTGGCTTCAGGATTGGTTTGATCAGCCACACCCGCACAAACAAATAAAAGGCATGCACAATGACGACATCATCGACTTTCCATGGTGTACCCATTAGTGTAGTTGGAAAACTGTAATCAGTTCAGTGTGGTTTGCAAGGTTCCAGATTTTAATCGTGTAGGGCACTGAAGATTTCATCCCACATTTTTATAAAATACGATGTAAGTAATCTCTCTTGGCTTTACTTCGCGAAGGAGGATTCTATATGGGTTGCCCACGACGTCTGCAGGCATGCTCGTGGCTGCGGAAGACAATCCGGGACAGGCAGGGTCGACCGCATTGGCTGCAGGGGGAGGTCTGGTCAGGGTTCTGAGTTGCGGCATCTCTGGGTTTTTTTTTTCCTCAGCCCCTTGTCCTTAAGGCTAGCTCTGCGAGAGTCCTCGAAGGAGACGGCTGCTTTGTAAGTGGTGGAGCGCCAGGTGTCGCGGTCCGCAGCAAGCGAACACTGGCGGTGGTCGATTTGGCAGGTACTAAGTGACCTCTTGAGACAGTCTTTGTATCACTTCTTTCGTGCCCCTCTGTCTTAGTGTCCAGTAGCGAGATCGCCGACCTGGGTGATCTTGGGTAGGCGATAATCCTCCATTTTGCAGATGTTCCCCGCCCAGAGGAGCTGTGTCCGCAGCAGCAAAGCCTTGATGCTGACAGTTTCCGCCTCTTGAAAGACCTCGACGTTGGTGAGATCATCACTATATTGAATGCCGAGGATGGAACGTAGGCAGCGCTGGTGGAAGCCTTCAATGAGTTGTAGTTTGCTGCGGTAGATGGCCCAGGACTCGGAACCATACAGCATTGTGGTAAGGACGACAGGTCTGAGCACCTTGATCTTGGTGCCTGTTTTCAGCTGTTGATTGTGCAACACCCGCTTGAATAGTCGCCCGAAAGCGCTGTTCGCTTTTGCCAGCCTGCTGTCAAGCTCCTTCTCCAGCTTATCGTCTGACGTAAAGATGCTGCCAAGGTAGGTAAACTGGTGCACTGACTTCAGTTCAGACTCGCCGATGGTGATGTGGGGAGGGCGATGCTTTTCCTTGGGTGCCGGCTGATGAAGGACCTCTGTCTTTTTCAGACTGACCTCGAGTCCAAACAGCTGGGCAACGTGTGCAAAGCAGGACGTGATGCGCTACAGGGCTCTCTCTCTCTGTGTGCAACGAGGGCAGTGTCATCAGCAATCAGCAGCTCACAAATCAGTCGGTCTTGGGTTTTGGTGTGGGCCTGCAGTCGTGTGAGGTTGAAAATGCTGCCATCGAGACGATACCTGATGTACACTGCGTCGTCATCGTCGAGGTCCACTGTGGCCTTCTTCAACATCATGCTAAAAAAAGACGGTGAAGAGGGTCGGTGCCAGCACGCAGCACTGCTTCACACCGATGAGAATGGGGACTGGTTCTGATAGGTTATTGTTGAGTCTGACCTGGCCTTGCTGGTGCTCGTGTACTGGACGATCATGCTGAGAATCTTTGGGGGACAGCCAAGTCGATCCAGGATCTGCCACATGCCTTGCCTGCTCACAGTGACGAACGCTTTTGTTAGGTCGACAAACGTTACGTATAGCCCTTTGTTCTGCTCGCGGCACTTCTTCTGATGCTGTCTTAGCAAAAAGACCATGTCGGTGGTGCTCCTATTGGCTTTGAAGCCACACTGGCCCTCTTGGGGGTTTACTTCAGCGATGGCATGTACCAGCCGATTCAGGAGCAGCCTTGTCAAAAATATCCCGGCAATGGACAGCAGTGTAATTCCACGATAGCTGGAGAAGGCAGACTCCTCTCCTTTGTTCTAGTACAGGATGATGACGACTGCATCACGGAGACCCGTTGGTAGTGTTCCTTTCTCCCAGCAGCAGAGAAAGAGGTCGTGGAGCTTGTTGTGCATTGCTGGGTCTCAATGTTTCCAGATCTCTGGCTGGATTCCGTCAATGCCTGCTGCTTTGCCACTCTTGAGCTGGTGGATGGCTGTGAGGGTCTCTTCAGTGGTGGGCGGTTCGTCCAATTTATTGGGAGATGTGGGATTTGGAGTATGGCTGCTTCTTAAACAGTGCGCTCAGCGCTGAAGATGTTCTGAAAGTATTCCGACCATTGGTTCAAGATGGAGGTATTATCTGTGTGGAGTGCCTGTTCATCAGCACTTCACAGGGGACTTTGTACCTAAGTGCCTGGGGCCATACACTGCTTTCAGTGCTTCGTAGAAGCCCTTGTATTCACCGTTGTCAGCGCAAAGCTGGGTCCTCTGTGCGAGTCCGGTCCACCACTCGTTCTGGAGCTCTCTGAGCTTGCGCTGGAGACTGCTGCAGACGAGGTGAAAGGCAGACTTCTTCACAGGGCTGGAAGGCATGGCCAGGTGGGCCTAATGGATGGTTCTTTTTTTGCTAGGAGTTCCTGGATCTCTACGTTGTTTTCGTCAAACCTGTCTGTGTTCCTCTTTCTAGCGAAACCCAAGACTTCTGCAGAGAATTTTGCAATAGCAGTTTTCAGTTGTTCCCAGAGTGTTTCAGGGGAGGGGTCTTTTGGTTCAGCTGTGTCTTTGAGCATGCTTTGCAGATCTGTCTGAAAGGCAGCTTTTACGTCGTCACGCCGAAGGCTGGCAACATCAAGCTTTTTCTTGGGGGAGTGGGGGTGGGGGGGGGAGCTCCTTTCTTGTGTTTCGGCTTGAGGTGGAGCCTAAGTTTGCAGCGGACAAGGCGGTGGTCAGTGTGGCACTCTGCGCTGGGCATCAATGTGGTGAGGAGGACGTCACTGAAGTCCCTCTGAGGCACTAGGACATAGTCGATAAGGCGCCAGTGTTTGGAGCGAGGATGCATCCAGGTGGTCTCCCGACATTCCTTTTGCTGGAAAGTAGTGTTGGTGATGACAAATTGCTGCTCTGCACAGAACTCCAACAGTAGGTGGCCATTGCCATTGCAGTTCCCGACGCCATGCTTGCCTAGGAATCCTTTCCAGGCTTCAGAGTCTTGGCCCAATCTGACGTTGAAGTCGCCAAGGATGATGACTTTGTCGTTTGTAGGGGTACTCTGTAGGAGGCTGCGCAGGTCAGTGCAAAACTTGTCCTTTTCTGCAGGCTCTGCCAGGATGGTTGGGGAGTACAGACTGAGAGAGGTGACGTATTGCTGGTGTCTCAGTGGGAAGCGCATGGACATGATGCGGTCTGAGTGGCCCGTTGGTAGGTTTTGTAGCTTAGTCGCGATGGAGGTCTTGACCATGAAGCCCACGCCTGAGAGCCGTCTTTCTGATGCAGGCCTGCCTGACCAGTAGATGGTGTAGCCAGCACCAAGATCTTGGAGGCTGCCTTCCTCCGGGAGGCGCACTTCGCTGAGTGCGGCGATGTCGATGTTTAACCTCCTCAATTCATGGGCAATCAGGGCTGAGATACGTTCAGGGCGTCCGCTGTCTGCTGTGTCGAACATGGTTCGGATGTTCCAGCATGCTACGTTGAGTCCGGTCGTGGTCGTCATGAGAGTGGATCCGTTGTTCTTTCTTGTTTTCTGACCGCAGGAGAAGATGCCCGTTGACCGCGGCTAGCCAACTGGGGTTGCGAGGGGACGAGCTTTAGTTAGGCCACCTTTTCTAGGCCCCTCTCCGTGTGGAGCAAGCAGAGCTGTCTCTATAGAAGGCTGCTTGGTTGTTCAGGGTGTGCCGAGTGATGTTGTCATCCCCACGTCAACATCAGGCGACCAATATCCTGAACCGCCTGCATGTAGGTTTGAGACTTCGGCTTCCAGTGACATTTTTCACCTGCCGTTTCGCCCCTCGCCCGTCGCTACAGGACTTGGGATGGTCGGTGTCATGGTCCGTGGACGTTTCCTAAACCCTGCGCGGTGGAGCATGCTTTGCAGATCTGTCTGCAGTGTTCGCAGTACTGTTCCCACCCTTTAAATCCTTGATTTGTCTGCCATGGCCTAGCAAGCTAGGACGGTGGCATCGAGGTCCTCGGGTCGCATGTTTTATATCAGACTGTCCTTGTCCTACTCTCTGACTCAAAAACATTCCCCTGATATGTCCTCTTTTCTGCTGGTGCAGCGCGGGCGTCCTGAGCAGGGTCGTCGCTCTGCCCTTCCAGTTTCTTGGAATAGTGCCAGCAGCCTCTGGATCACTGAATGGGACGCCACAAGACGTCTCCAAACTTCTCGTTCAGAAATTCCATCCTGCTGCCAGGCTAGCGCCCGGCCTTGATCTACTGGCTTTAGGCTTCATCGTGGTGGCATGGTTAGAAAAGTGACCACTATGCCCCTACTGTACCGGTATTTGTTGCGAAACAGAAGTGCTCAGTGTTCACGACTGACCCCTTTAGCACGTGCATAAATGACTCTACCGAGTTTTTCCACCTGCCTGCCTTTGGTACGCTTGCCAATATCGCACAGAACTTACAATGTTTCACGTGCATTTGACACGTTCGTGGAAATTTATGAATGTTGTGGTCTATTGTTCCCTGTACAGTAGACTGTCTGCGGTCAACTTTTAACCAATTTGGATCAAAAGAACATTGTATTTTATTCGCGTACTTGCGACGATAAACAATGACACAAAATGTGGGGTTGCCCTTACATTTTGACCATGAGTATACTTCTGAATGCTAACCTCATTCTCAGTGGCTGAAAGTGAGAGACAGATCTCGTGTGTGAGAATAACAGTGTGTTTGCGGGCGTGCCTGTTTATGAACCGATAAGTGCATGTTTATTCATGTGTGCGCGGAGTGTGAGATGTGAATGTGTAAATGAGAGCTCTGGTGCAGCATCCCACGACCCGAACAGGTGGTGCAATATTTATGTCACAGCAGTCTTTTATTTTTTACAGACACTGACAAATCAGTCAAAGTTTACACATACATTTCCTTTGCGCACAAGGCCATCTGGCCGACGTAGGCCGCCCTTGGTCCCTGCACGGCTGTGCGCGGGCCAACTGCGGCCAACGTCGGCCAGATGGTCTTGTGCGCATTGGGTTCTAAATGTAGTGTTGTCTGATTTGAAACCCCTGAGAGTCGGCGTTACAGATACACACGCACACACACAGACACACACACACACACACACGCACGCGCGCACGCACGCACGCGCACGCACACGCGCACACACACACACACACACACACACACACACACACACACACACACACACACACACACACACACACACGCACTCTGTCTATGTCTCTGTTTCTCTCAGCGTCAGTTTTATATACGATTGCGTGTTAACACAATGCGCAACGAGTCTTCAGGCTGATTGCGTCGTCATCCTGAATACTTCCTGCGCGTTGGTTTAATACGTAATCGTCCACAGTCCTCGACCACAGTTGGGGAGCGCACAGCTGTGTGAGGGCCAACGTCGGCCCCGGATATTTTTACGCACTATAAACGACTTATGAATGTAGAAAAACGATTAGTTTACTTGTGCTTTATCCCAGTTCCACGTACGGTCCATCAGAAAAGTGTAGCATTTGTTCTTCCAACGATAGAAGCCGTCTTTACAGCCTGTATGCACAAAGACACACACAAAAAAAAAAAAAACAAGATGGGCTGAACTGTAACCCACAAAGTCTCTTCTTTATGTGAGCCGTAATCCCACAAAGTCCCTTTTATATATTTGGGCTGTCCTCGCTGTCAATTGTCTCAACCTGCTGTCTTTGACCTGATTCTGATGTGGAAATATCTCCTATTGGAAAATGCATGCAGATTTGCCAATGAGTCAGGTAGCTCTATAAAGGGCACAGTGCATAGACCTCACAGAGCGAGAGCATCACAAGCCACGCCCCCTAGTAATTGTTGCTGGGTCACACAAGCTTTCCCTTCGCTTGGACAATATGGCGGACGGTAGCGCGCGTGATTCGACTGAATGCGTTGCAAATTCTACAAGCCTGCATTTTCTCTCAGGATAAAGCTTTGTCAAAAACGGCCCTGATCGAGGCAAAGCAAGGTTGCGTCAAGTTTCATTGATGCTGTTCGTATTTATCACACAACTGGCAGTAATGCCGCTCAGGTTGCATCCGTGCATCACCGGTCGCAGATCTCTACAAGTGCGCGCCTGATCAACACAAATACCGCACAGTGCACCAAAATATCAGCTGATACGTTTAATCAGCATTTTCTCTCTACCGTCACTACATAGCTACAGAATCTTACGTCGCCCGGTCAACCGTCTGATGTTTCAGGAAAGCTAAAAAGGTGTTGTGCTGAAAGATTAACACTTAACACGTCTTGCAACATTCAGCTCTTAACAGTTTATAAAGTGGGAAAATCCATTTCTTCATTAAAAAGTAACGTACATCTGGCCACATCTGCTGATTAAACGTATCAGCTGATATTTTGGTGCACTGTGCGGTATTTCATGACCTCGTAAAGGCGTTTATCGCACGCAAAGCTGAAACGATATCTTTTTTGCCGTTCATGAGATGGTGAAAGTTAGACCTCTGAGCATATCTAGCCAAATATTTTATAAGGTTCCTTTGTTTTTGGTAAGCTACAAAATTATTGCTCCTTTTATAATCATCTCGGAGCTGCATGGCATCCTTAATTTCGTTGTTCAACCACGCGGGAAGTTTGTTGATTTTTTACTCGTTTCTCTCTGAAAGGAGCATTTTTATCAAGAACACCAAGAAACAATCTGTACCATTCAGACAGAGCCTCGTTTGGGTCACCTTGGTTGTAAACTGTGTAGAAAGATACTTGACTTAGGTCGTGCAGAAATATGTCTTTGTTGAAGCGCTTCAAAGATCTATATCTAATAGTTGTGTGCTGGTGTTTACGAAAAGTAGTATTTACTTTCAATGCCCAGCCACAACACACAGGGTAATGATCACTAATCCCTATTTGGGGCACCTCTACTCCCACTACCCTTGACTTATTAGTTGTGTAGATGTGGTCAATAAGGGTGGAGGAAGTAGAACTAACACGGGTAGTAGCAGTTACTAACTGCTTCAGTCCAAACATAGAAATGGTACATTCCCAGGCAGGGTTATTCAGGAGCAAATTGATATTAAAGTCTCCCAAAATCGACATTTCTGAGGTGGCCTTTCTGACCTTATCCATACTATAACTGTAAATTCGTTATACCATTGAAATGTTGATGCTGGGTTTTTATAAATGTATCCGACGAGCACGGGGCTAGATTTGTCTGCCCTCAACTCAATCCAGATACATTCCACCTTTGGTGATTCCAGGTCTTTACGCCTGCGGGTGATACCGCTGATTGAATTGTGTATATACACTGCTATACCTGTCTGTCCCGAGTGTTCAGCATCGCGGCGCAAGACAGCAAAGTCCTGGATAGATACGGCCTCATCACTGATGTTAGTATTGAGGCGCGATTCAGTGACACCAAACAAATGAAAAGGACTGGGTTGAGTCAAGAGCACACAGAGATCAGGGATTTTGTTATACAAATGATACATGTTCAAGTGACCAATATGGAAATGCTGACCTGATATCATGTTTATATCGTTTTAGATGAAACAGCAAAATTGCTCACGAGACTAATGAAATGAAAGAAATTAATATAAAAGGCTACATTTAATAATGTAACTAATTAATAAAAGTTACAAACAGAAGAAATACTTGAAATACTTAAAATAGATAAACACTAGATGCCGCTGCCATGGGGAGCTAATCGGATTTTAGCGTCAATAGTGCACTGGGCTATACAAGACAGTCCAGTCAGTAAACAACACGCTTCACTGCCACAGTAAGAGAACTCGCTTTACGGTCACAGTTGAATGCCCACCGCTTGCAACAATTACGGTGGAAATGGCACAGTCAAAAGACTATACGGCGTCAGCACAGGCAATTAATGTCGCGCATTACAGCTCAGTCAAAAACCTTGCATATCTTTATCGCTACTTCCAACATTGAGAAATTAGGAAAGAAAACCACTCAGCAACCACTTGAAAGAGAATGAATAATGTTAGTCATAACATATGAAGGAACGGTATGTAGAAGGAAGCCTTATATATATAGGGCTTGTCACAATAATGTCAAGTGGCTGGGCTATATATGTAGATACTTAGCACACTGTGGCGTGGTTTTGAGACTGAGCCCACTGAAGGTGTTGATAGCCGTAATACTGTGCCGCGTGTGGGTACTGTGTGTATTGCGGCATCATCACTGTTACGATTGTGGTTGTGTTATCCTGTGAGAGCGTACATGTGTTATTTGTAGGTAACGATATGTTGTTTATTTGAGCTATCACGGTTATGATTTTGTACCTTTTTAGTAAGATTTTCTTTTCTTCGTGAGTAGAGCCGTTTTCGTTTTGTTTAGTCCGGAACGTTGTAGACAGGTCGCACTGTCTGGTGGCCTCGTAAGTGTCACGTCGGTTAGTTGACATCTGACATCGCTACATTTTCGCTACTTTTTGTTTTCCTGCGCGCGTGAAGTGAGCAGCTTTTATTTTGTTTTGGGAATGTTCTCGTACCTTTTAGAGCTATCATAGATAGGGATACCATACTTTTATGTGACTTAATTATACACTAGAGTTTAGAGCTGAAGTAAGCAGCCGTGTTTTTGTAGCCTGATATATTGTTTCTGGAAAATTCATGTTAATGAGTTTCCGCTGCGCGTTTCGTTCTGATTGGTTGAGTTATATGATTTCCGTAGAAGATTCTAGATTTTGATAGTGTATATAAGGAGGGTGCTGGGAAAGCCCGTTAGTACATTGTCTTGCTTTGTCAGTTGTAGAGATACGCAGTTTATTGCGAGAGACGCTGTGTATGAGAAACTTTGAGTAGTAGTGTGGACATAGCAGAAGAGACTTTGTATTCAGTAGTTTGTGCATTTGAAAGAGCATCACTGTGAGGATATCGCATCGCTGAATTAAATATTGTTGGAACTGTTAATCCAGTTTTGTCTACATCCTTAAGCCACGGTTGACGGATTGCAGCTGAATGAGGTCTATTTAAAAGAACTCTACGTGCGTGTGTGTCTAGTGTGTTTATCATACTTCGACTACAACTCCACCACGTAACAATCACGTTCAGGGGTTTGAACCAAGGGCCACTGTCCTGGAGGCCACGTTGATTGTAGGACATGTCACCGATGACCGCTGGTAGGTACTGCCAAGCTGGTTGCTGGGATGCCGTCTGTGCTAAGGGAGGCAACACGCACTGTCGACTGAGAGAACTATGCGAGAGAGAGAGAGAGAGAGAGAGAGAGAGAGAGAGAGAGAGAGAGAGAGAGAGAGAGAGAGAGAGAGAGAGAGAGAGAGAGATCTTTAATAAATAACCATGCATGGATGATTTGTATTTCAGATTGAATGGTCACTGTTCTCATGTCATTGCGGTTCAGAAAACTCTTTAGTATTTTAAGGCAGCTAAACTGTTTGACCCATTTGGCTAACCGACTGAGCTGCACAAGCCTGGGGAGCAGCAATATCAAGAGGCACCAAGATCGCATCAGTCCCAATAATTAAACCATGGTGTGCTGGCCAGGCCATCGGAGCAGCGGACAAAAAGGCCCATAACATGCCACATTAACACAAGCTAGATGTGTAATGTCGCACTTCTGGCACCAAATTATGTAATGTCGCACTTCTGACACCAAAATTATGTAGTGTCACCTCACCCCAGCCTTCGACACCAAAATCTGTAGCGTCGCTGACCGTGTGCAATGTTTGTGTGACCGGTGAATGTGTATGTAAATGTTTGCTCGTGTCAGGATGCCAAGTTCACACACACAATCACAGTCACTCGCTCTCGATACTAACTACAATAAGACGTGAAACGAAGATCGCATTTCGTAAAGACTATATTGCAGTACAGGCTAATAGTGATAAAGCGACAACAAATGCCCCGGCATGAGGCCGTTTGAGGAAAAATATATTCTCTGTTGGTCACAATGTCATCAGACGTTACTACAGTAGCTCAGCAAAGTACTATTATCTAAGTTGTGTCTCTAAAAAGAATGACAAAGTCCGAACAAAGGAGAATCTAGTAAAATAACTAAGTCGGAGAGGCCATTAGATAAAAAGAAGCCTCGGCAAAAATGACAAAGTCCAAAGTGCTCTTTATAAAGAAAGTCTATAACAGTAGCTAAGTCAGAGAGGCCTTTGGTAAAGGAAGACCTGTACAAAAAATGACTAAGTCCAAAACGCCCTTTGTAAAGGGAAGCCTCGGAAAAACGACAGAGTCCGAGGCGCCTGTTACAAAAGAAGAGCCCCGAAAATAACAGAGTCCAAAACGCCCTTTGTAAAGGGATGCCTCGGAAAAACGACAAAGTCCGAGACGCCCGCTATAAAGAATAACTATCTAAGAAAAATGGCAGAGTCCAAAAGGTCCTTTGATAAAGAGAAGCCTCGGAAAAACGACGAAGTCCGAGACGCCCGTTATCAAGGAAGACTCCAGAAAAATGGCAAAGTCTAAAACGTCCTTTATAACTAACTATCTAGAAAAATGGCAGAGTCCGAAGACTCAAAAAAAAAATGGCTAAGTCTAAAACGTCCTTTGATATTGGGAAGCCTCGGAAAAACGACAAAGTCCGAGACGCCCGTTATCAAGAAAGACTAAAAAAAAAAAAATGGCTAAGTCCGAAGCGCCCTTTGTAAAGTGAAACCTCGGAAAAATGGCAAAGTCCGAAGCGCCCGTTACAAAGCAGAGCCGCCAGAAAAATGGCAAAGTCCCAGGACTCCAAAAAAAGACAGAGTCCGAGATTCCCGTTCAAGGGAGGGCTCAGAGAAATGACAGAGTCCAAAATACTGGTTTGTAGAGAGAACTCTGGAAAACCTGCAAAGTCGAAGAAACAGCAACTGTAGAAGCGATCGTGGATAATAAACAACCGCTCAAATCCACCTATCTCCGCAGACCAGGTACCAACCACACCGCCATCTAACTCATTCTACCCCAGACACACCACAACAAGATAAGGATCGACCAAGCTATTATGGCACCACCCTTGAACTCTCATGGTCGATCTGTGTCCTGCACTAGAGTGCAGTGTTCAGAGGACAACGGCCAAATTTGGGGATTTCGGTGTTTGGGTAGAATGAGCTAAGCCAAAGGCCGACCGCAGCGGGAGTTTTTCGCTAGCCGAAACTGACTGGCAGCGGAAAGTCGCTCGCCCGACCAAAATCATTACGTGTTACAAAATGGTCAAGCACTTTTTCATGCGATAGAACATTACTTTCCTAGCTGAATACGCTCCTTCAAATTCTGAAACTATTACCAACACTTAGAGCACTTCGATCACTATATTGTTGTAAAATCCCCTTGCAAATGAAAAATCGTACTTTTACAAGACTACGTAATTAACAACCCAAATCAAATCGCCTGTCAAGGGAAAATACTCCGCAGTAACCAGCTGTCTGCCACCGTCGGGAGCTCTGGGAAGAAGGGAGAAACCGACACTAGGCGAGGTGCGGTCACTGAGTACAACATCTGGCCTTTGTCTAAACGTTCTTCCGTGTTACACAGCCTCGCCTCTTACTACTGGCGGTAAATACACACTAAATTCCGGCCAGGCTTGCAGGAGACAAAAATAGCTGAACTATGCAGTAAGCCTCAGTGAGCACACTGACTACACAAAAAGAAAAGAACAAAATAATACGATAAAAAAAAACCGTGTACAAGGCATTTTTTACCACAGATGTAAGCATCACCTAAAATAAAATCAAAACTGTTATGAACTGGTAAATTATATTGTATTCTGAAAATTTTGAGTAATTTACATGCCAAAAACACAGCATATGGAAAAATAATGGTTCAGTTCATAAATTGCTGATTCACAATGACACAATTTGATAGAACGGAAATACTAGATTCAATACTCATTTTCGCTTTATTATGAAGTCTTCAAACTTTCTCAATCACCAAAGAGTGAGAAACCGTCTATCGTGTGGCTGTAGGTGCTGAAAGTCTGTCCTTTTTCACTATACTTGTGCTTAACAGTCTGACCATTTTGGCAACAAAAATGACAACAAAGCCAAAAACCCTTTTTTTTTTCTCTCACAAACTCCGCTCCAAATACTTCTTCTTCTGATGGTTGCATCTGCACACCTTTAGTTCTTTGCAGCCTTGAGATGATCATTCAGATTTGTCAAATTCACGATCTGATCTCCTCCTCCAGCAGGTCTACCTTTATCTTCTATCTTCCTATTACAATCTTTGCACTCTGCAGCCATCGTCAGGTAGACTAATGGTGAAATCCCTATAAAAGGAAATTACAAAATTTATAATAATAGTATATATATATATATATATATATATATATATATATATATATATATATATATATATATATATATATATATATATATATATATATATATATATATATAATTTTTCAATAAATTCTGAGAATGCTGTGCTAATGCCATGGAAATCCAGGCTGGTAAGCTTGCATTGTGTCATCAGGACATCAGCTGTCCTTTTGTGACTGCATCGCTTATTAGATCTTTTGAGCCTTCCACTGAACACCTACTACATAAAGTAATAGGGACTACCCCCAGGCGCCCCGCAACCCGCTGGAGAATATCCAGTCCTCCCCCCGAGAGGGGAGGCTAGTGCATGAATATTCCCAAACAGATCTTGGACCTGCTGGATAGATTTAAGATTTTGCCGCCTACGACCGGTTTCGACCCAAGGTGGGTCTCATCAGGTAGGCATACGGCGTAACCTGAAATTGCAAACACAACGCATATACTAGAAGCCGCCTCCAGAATTTGACTGGTAGCAACCACTAGGCCAGCGTGGATTGCATCCCTAAAGCTTTATGGGGTGTTGCAGTGGAAGAAGACTGACTAATTTTGAAAAGGCAACACCTAGGCAATTTTGTGGTACAATTATTCATTACTTATAACAAAGGCGTCGCCCAAGCCAAAAAATGCACTCAATCAGAGTAGCTCCAAGGGACATAATTTTTCAATAAATTCTGAGAATGCTGTGCTAATGCCATGGAAATCCAGGCTGGTAAGCTTGCATTGTGTCATCAGGACATCAGCTGTCCTTTTGTGACTGCATCGCTTATTAGATCTTTTGAGCCTTCCACTGAACACCTACTACATAAAGTAATAGGGACTACCCCCAGGCGCCCCGCAACCCGCTGGAGAATATCCAGTCCTCCCCCCGAGAGGGGAGGCTAGTGCATGAATATTCCCAAACAGATCTTGGACCTGCTGGATAGATTTAAGATTTTGCCGCCTACGACCGGTTTCGACCCAAGGTGGGTCTCATCAGGTAGGCATACGGCGTAACCTGAAATTGCAAACACAACGCATATACTAGAAGCCGCCTCCAGAATTTGACTGGTAGCAACCACTAGGCCAGCGTGGATTGCATCCCTAAAGCTTTATGGGGTGTTGCAGTGGAAGAAGACTGACTAATTTTGAAAAGGCAACACCTAGGCAATTTTGTGGTACAATTATTCATTACTTATAACAAAGGCGTCGCCCAAGCCAAAAAATGCACTCAATCAGAGTAGCTCCAAGGGACATAATTTTTCAATAAATTCTGAGAATGCTGTGCTAATGCCATGGAAATCCAGGCTGGTAAGCTTGCATTGTGTCATCAGGACATCAGCTGTCCTTTTGTGACTGCATCGCTTATTAGATCTTTTGAGCCTTCCACTGAACACCTACTACATAAAGTAATAGGGACTACCCCCAGGCGCCCCGCAACCCGCTGGAGAATATCCAGTCCTCCCCCCGAGAGGGGAGGCTAGTGCATGAATATTCCCAAACAGATCTTGGACCTGCTGGATAGATTTAAGATTTTGCCGCCTACGACATCTAATAAGCTGATGACACAATGCAAGCTTACCAGCCTGGATTTAATGAATATATATATATATATATATATGAACTTAAAACGTCAAACGTATTTCTAAAGCTGCACTCAATATCTGTCCTCAGACCAGGAGACTGAAACGAGAGCCAGTGCCAGGGAATCAACAGGGTCGCTGACGTGTGTCACAATGAGACCCCCAGTTGATCTCCCACAAGATTTGGATCACCTTTGCCGGCTTGACCAGTTAGTGTTCAAATCGTGAGAAACTTGAGGAAAGAACAGAGAACTGACCAGTTCTAATCACTGTGTAGAGCAGGAAAATCCCCAGAAACTCGCAACATCAAACTTCCACAGAGATCTAAATAAAAAAGGAAGTGTTTCTGACAAATGTCTCGACAGAATTTTTTCACACACTTTTTCTTCTCAGCTGCAGACACATATTATGTAAACGACATGAGGACACTGCCAAGAGTAAATATTTAGAAGTAATTCATGACAGACAACTGCACAAGCTCAGCATTGTGATTATCACGGTTGGGGGCCGTTTCGCGTAGGTGTAGTCGAAAGTACCGTAGCACCGGTCAGGTAGGGACTAGGGCTTGTGAGTTAGCAAAGTCGGATGAGTGTTTTGTGTGTTGCACGCGCGGGGCATGCGGGAGTAACACATAGGGGCGTGGTTACGGCCGAGAGTTCCCGGCGTTAGTTTAGTTAAGGCATCCGTACACGAGGATAGAAATGGGCCTATCCTGTCCTATCCGCGCCTATCCACCCACTCGATAGTTTGTCGATAGGTCTCGCTAGCTCGCCGATACTTTTCTATCCGCCTGATAGTCCGAATAGAGACTGCTTCTATTTTTCCTATCCTAGCCGGCTCGCCTATCCGCCAACAACCAATCAGCAGAGCAATACGCGTCACGTGTGATTGTGGTTTTCTACTGTGCAAATATGGCGACTGAGCGACTGCCAGACTGCCCATTTTATTGAGCTAGTCAGAGAAAATCCGTGTATCTGGGATACACGAGATCCAGCCTACCATGACTGAAATGCGGCCCGGGAGGCAGTCCTAGCAATAGCTCGGGACATGAGCATGACCGGTGAGTAAAATCAATTATTCCAAACTAGTGATAGATGTCGCATTCCGGTTTCTTCACTCGGTCACTTTCAGTTTCGTTGATTCATATTAGGTGCATTGTATAGAACAGACATTGTACGTCGTTAAAAATAATAGCTGTTTAAGAAAATCGCATGTACACCATCGGATAATGGTATAGAAAGGATTTTTGATAATTTTGAAGCAGAAAAACACTGACTTTGTCAGCGTTTTTCAACCACCTCCTCGATGTGGAGAAATGATATT
Source organism: Semisulcospira habei (assembly GCA_036245525.1). Taxonomy (NCBI): domain Eukaryota; kingdom Metazoa; phylum Mollusca; class Gastropoda; family Semisulcospiridae; genus Semisulcospira; species Semisulcospira habei. The sequence goes on along the minus strand of BTPG01000003.1, from coordinate 214,254,474 downwards.
TATTATTTGATTGCAATGTACAACAGACTACATATTTGCAACGATATTTACACGAGTAATGCATTTGTGAATTGTTTTAAAGTATATATTTACAATTACAGTCTACCTCATGTAACACTGTTATTGTTAATGTAAACGGCTAAAATTAGAAACTTCACCCTGATGTAGTACATTGCAATCATGTAATATCATTTCTGCATTTTTAGTACGGTTCTGTTGTTTTTGCTTTTATATTGTGATTGTGCAGCATCAAATTTTACTGTTACAATTGTTTGTTTTGTTTACAGAGGAGAACGTTAGAAAAAGATTAAGAAACCTCAGAAATCAGTACACCCAGAATTTAAACTCCTATGAGGCATCTCTCAAGAGTGGAGCATCAAGTGCTGATGTAAAGACCCCAAACTGGAAATTCTTCCAGTTGCTAGATTTCCTGCGGCCTTGTGTGCGGCTCCAGGGAAACAAGGATAATATGGTGAGCTTCAGCTTTCAACTAACAAAATCTGTCCACTCTTAAAATGAGTTAGAGATAAATATATGTTTGTTACATTGCTGTTTGATGTGAGAAGGTTATAACATTTGACCATATAAGCATAGATTGTTTTTTTCATACATTGTACACATCATTTCGTGTAAATTTGGAGAATATGGATTTTTGTTATGTGCAGTGCAAAGTAATTCTGTGTGCCCTGCAGAGATAGAACCATAGGCTCAAGCACAGATGTAAAAACTTAAATCTTGAAAAGAAAAGGGGAGACTGCCAGTGCTAAGTTGAGATGGTAAATAGATTACTGATATAGCTGTGCTAGTCATACATTTATACACAAGCTGGTGCATAGTGGGTACATTAATTTTGATAGTTATAATGACTGTATTGTGTTTCACTTAGATGAAAGAAGCAGTCTGTGAGGTACATTTGTATAATTAAATTGATCTAACAAAGGACTGAGCAAATTGTGTCAGGTTCTGACTGAAATGACTGCTATTTCTTTTAGAAATCTTTCAACTTCACCTGTAAGTCAACACATAAAAGGTGGAAACTGGAATGTGATGAAATTTGAACAGAACAATTGTGTTCAATTGATCAGTTATAAAGAATATGGTTTGAGCTTTGTGCATTTGCTGAATTCAATTAAGTGTTAGATGAGAAAAGGTGTAAATCTGATCATGACTGTACAGTTCTTTTTTTCAAAGGAATTATTCACCCTGACAAAAAGCTGTATTAACATCTACAGGTACACTTGGTCGCACACATACTGATACTTGCACACATTCGCTCATGTGGGATGTACACACTACACTCTTCGATAATCCACAATGTCATATTTATTTCAAGTCCAGATGCATAAACATACAGTACATATGTAAGTGTCTGAGCATGTTTTTAACCTTCCTTGTAAATCATTAGTGTTATTTTCTCAATTTTATTTTGAAATATTTAACTGCAACTTTATAAGACACATATACTGATCAGACAGGATTTCTTTATGGTTCTTATTTGCTGCCGTAACTCATTCAGCCACAACACACCACAGAAAGACTTGGGTCGAGCATGAAAGTTCAAGGGTGATGTCAGGATAGCTTGATGCCCATATTCTGGCACCACCCTTGAACTATCATGCTTGATTTGTCTCTAGAATTGTAATACAGCCCTTCAGAGCGCAACTAAAACATTTGGGGATTTTGGTCCTGGGGGAGAATGTGTTAACTGAAGAAATGGATCATATAAAACACAGATTTGCTCACACGCCAAATGACATACTATTTCTATTGTTGGGGTCATACGTGAGCCTTTGCATGTAGTTTACAATACAAACAATCACACTTGCAGACATTACTTCACAGGTGTACACACCGAACTATGAGATACTGTGCTGATCGCAAATAATGTATGATAAAATAATACTAATTCTTACCAAACGTGTGATGGGGTGAGACAAAAGTAGTAGTAGGATTTAGGATTGATGGTGGTTGTTGGACTAATTTATTCTGAGACGTGGTCATGTTGAACTAAACTTTATTTTAGGGTCTCCAAAACCCGCGCAGTTTAGGCGAATTAGAAAACTTTTCCCTCCATGGCACTGGTGCCAAAAATTAATAAGTGGTCACTAGTGCTGGTACTGTGTGTCTTGCGCGTTTGGTAAAGAAAGAAAGTTCGCCACGCGGGCAGCCCGACTTCAGTATAGACGCAGGCTGGCGACTCCCACCGTCTGCGCGTTGGTGCAAAGTCCACGGGGGTCTGGTATTTGTGTAAGTGGCAAATCTGCATTTCTTGCCAGCCATAAAAACTAAAATATCTCCTGAATTACATAATGCAAAAATATAATTTTTGAATATAAATATTAAATTTTTTCCAGCTTTACTCTGGATTTAATTTGAGATTACGGGCTATTAGCGAAAATTTATATTTATTCTTAGAGCGGTCTCAGAAGGGCCACAGAAAATCAAAAAAACAAACAAACCAACTACTAAATCGCAATTATCACCCAGATAGGTTACAATTAACCAAACGACATATACATCAAATAAAAAAATATATATATATATTACCCGGGCCAAATCTAACCATGCTAAATACTAAGTAATAGTGTTGTAGTTTTGCTACAATACACAGTCAAAAATATACCAAAAATACAACACGTACACTGAGCTATCGCGTACACAAAACTTAATGCTGCGTTTGGCAAGGCACCGCGAGTGGTGCACGTCATAGCTAGCAGTCGACACGAATGAAATCCGAGAAGCAATGGTCATAAGTGCTATCAGCCTATACATGTACACAGAGGAACATCTGGTTCACTCTGTTACACATGCATGCATGCAGATGCACATAAACTCCCAACCCACAAGACGAGAATGATTCGAAATTCAACACAACCTGGTAAATCGTGAAATTCTTTAAGAAGGGATGAAATAGAAAGTTCAGCCTACTACTACTAGTCAGTCGTATTCTGAATATTACATGCTGGCGAATCGGCCAAAAACATGCCGCTCCTGCCATGACACCTGCCCCTCATTATTAACGTACTCCTTGATCTCGTCCCTCACGCCACGGGCATCTTCCCCTGACCGGTTGGCAGAATGTCTTTGAATAGCATCCAGCTGCTGTCTGTTCTGCCGCCAATCCCCTAACATAACCTCCCTCGTCACAGGATTTTCACGATCAACCAGGTTGGGTGTGTTGAAGTTCTGGTCATTTTTCGTCATCAGAAAGTTGTGTAAGGCAAGTGCAGCCAGTGTCACACGTGTTGCCTTCTCAGGCTGCAGGTGCATACACGTACGAAACACACCAAATCTTGCAGCCAAAATTCCAAAAGCGTTCTCTGAAATCCGGCGGGCTCTAGATAGGCGGTAGTCAAACATTCTCTGTTTTCTCCTTTCATCCTCTACGCTCTCACTATGAACATCACTCACTGTCCTGAATGGGAAGGGCTTCATTAAGTATGTCTTCAAAGGGAAGGCATCGTCTCCAACAATGAAGTGAGGGACAGCTTTTTCTCTTCCTGGCAAAGGCTTCGGTGGTGGAATATTGAGGCTATTTGCCTCAATTGCCGACTTCAAAGAAGATGCACGGAAGACTCCTGCATCACCAGCACGACCATTTCTGCCCACATCTACAAACAAGAACCGGTAACGTGCATCCACTAAGGCCAGGAGAATGATGCTATGATACTTCAAATAATTGAAGTAGTCTGATCCACCAGGGGACTTGATCTCAACGTGTTTGCCATCCATCGCACCAATGCAGTTTGGAAGGTTCCATCAATGTTCAAAGTCCTCAGCAATCTGCCCCCACTCCTCAGGCGTACTCGGCACCTGCACAGAGTAGTAAAGATATAAAATGAAAACTGGTTCAATAAGAGAATACACACATTTATGAATTCAAATAGTGCATTGAAGTAACATAGACAATTCTGATGTCTGTTTATAATCACTGATCATAATCCTTTTTTATTTTTGGTGGTTGTTACAGGCAAAAAGGAATGGACAACAGAGCCAAAGCCAGCAGAGCCAAAGCCAACTGAGCCAAAGCCAGCAGCAAGAGTGGGGTGACAGCCAGGAAACTGAAAGGGAGCCAGAAGGGGACCTGGAATTGTTAATGGACCAGGTTGGTGTAACATCAAATTCAAGCGACAGACACCGACACCAGTCCATGCCCATGCCACCGCCTGATGAGCATGAAACAGAACAAGAGAGGCCGCGATCAGCTCCACATCTGTTCATGTCACCACCAGCTCAGCGATGTGGACCCCCACTGGCCTATCCTACTTCCCCATCACTTGCAGCTCAACAGAGACGCGTCCTTGGCACAGAGGTGCGCGAGGCTCGCCGTGCGCCGAACCCAAAAAGAAAACGGATAGATCCAGCGGAAGAGGCAGTGGCAGTTTTAAAATCTATTGCGGAGAGAACGTCGCCAATAAAAGAGGCGGTAGTTGCTGAAAATGACTATTTCTTCAAAATGATCGCATGCAAAGTGTCCCGCCTTCCCATTGCAGCACAAGACTCTGTGCGGCAGGCCATTTATACTCTTGTGGCCGAAGAACAGAACAAGTGCTAGAAATGTGACATTCTTCTGATATAATTTAGTTTTGGGCATTCAAGTTATGTAAGAATGAATTTAGAGCAATAAAACTGGACAGTGACCATGCCTCGAAAGTCGATGTAACTTGTATTTTTAACAACTAAGAACTCCTTGTGCATGCAGCCACTGCAAGCAGTCACTGTAACATAAGTGCAGCACCAGTGACTGCGTGCACAAGGGGAAAATAGGTGATTGTGCATAAAAATAAGAGACAAGTCCCGACATCTATGCAACATCAAACTGTCATGCTTCTGTCACTTATTCATTTAATGTCCGAGCATGAAGTACAAAATGTGTCAAGTACACAAATGTGCTTCATGTTTTGACAGTAAGGCATGGGAACCATGACGTCAGGATATTGCATACCTGGGTGGGGCTTGTCTATTATTTCTATACTGACACACACTGTGGTTTGACACACATTGTGGTTTGAAAAGGAAAGCTGTTATGAGCTCCAACTCTTGCGGTCAATAGCTGGACTGCAAGTTTAATGGTGTTTTAAATTGCTCAAGCTGACAGGTGACACTTTCCATCAACCATCAACCCTGGTCACGTGCTCCATAGTCAGCCATATATTACATGTATTCCATCAACCATGGTCACATGCTCCATAGTCAGCAACATATGACATGTATTCAACACAAGTGAGATTAAACACATGAATACCAATTGCAATAGTGCCCAAGTACACTAAAAACAGAGGATGCTAAAATAAGGGGATATCTGTGTTGACTGGAAAACAAATCCATGAAACAGAAGGGCTAGGGGCCTCAAAATTTGGAGCATAGAATTGGCACTATTATGTATGATTGACAGCTATGATACATTGAACTTTAAGGATGCTAGGTATTTGTGCGCTGATGTAAATTATCCCGCATGACGGCTTCCTCGTGCAATTTTCATTTGATGAAAGGTACTGCATTTCATCAACGCACAACTGTCGAGCATCCTTTCTTAAACCAAAAATTCATACCTTCATGAACTCATCCTGGAGAACAGTACACAATGCGTCGCATGTATCCATGACAATCTTGTGAATGGTACAGTCAGAGATCCGGAACATGAACATGAGATCAGTAAATGAATTGCCTGAAAATAAAATGAGTTCATTATCAATATGATGTTAATTTCAGGGCAGTCTGGTCTAGCAGGTATTGCATGAAATGAGCATTGTAATGGACATGTTTGTGCATTCAGACAACACCACAGAAACCACCACTGCCTACTAACCAAACAAGGTTTACAATCAATAGTACTAATAGCAGTGCAAATTAAGTAAGACTAGTAATATAATTACTGGCAGTAAATTTTCTCTTAAAATACACAAGTAAAGTGCACATCAAATATTTGCTTGCTTCAATTGTATTCACTCATCAAGTGTGCGTGCACTCTGCCAGTAGAGCACGATACAAAACAAAACTGAGAAGCGGTGAAAGACACAAACCTGTCCCAAGGTACCGCAGAGTCACTGCCAGACGCTCCCCCGGTGAAATAGCTTTCCGCATGACGGTATCTTGCCGTTTTATTTGATGTTCCACTCGGCTGAGAATTTCACTAAAGTTTTCAAATGTCATCCTCAAAAATGACTGACTGTAGCCGCGTGGATCTTCCGCACATAGCTCTTGCACAAAGGTCGCGTATGCTCCCAAAACCGGACGCTGAAGTATCCACTCCCTCGCCCACACTCTTTTCTCCTTCTTTCTAGCCACAATAATTGCGGTTGCTGCGGCAATTGTGCTCAGTTTTACGTCGGATGAATCGTCTCTCATGTACGCAGCCATTTTGTTTGTTGTGTCTCGTGTACATGAACGTCTCGCGAGATTTTCCAAATAAGGAAATAGCGCACACGCCTCTTGCTGAGAGCTATCGCCGTGTACGGTGAAAAACTATCAACCAGATAGAGTAGTCCGCCGATAGTTTTCTATCCTCAGGTCAAAACTATCCACGTGTACGATTGCCTTAAGCAGCTGTACACGGCGGGACCAGGTCGTCCCTATTTGCTGGCTTTTGGAACTGAGTCAGTGGCTGACTGTGGGTGTCAGCGACACAGCGCCGATTCAGTCGCCGGGTCGTTGGAGGCCGGAGACTGGGGTTAATTTTGCCTGTCTCATAAAAGGTAAGTGCCGAAAGATCCCGCGTGCATTTGTTATGTTTGTCAGAATTGTTACGTGTGTACTATGTGTTAGAGGTAGCGAGGGGGGGGGGGGAGGGAGGGGAGGGGGGGGGGGGTGGAGGACGGGGTTAAGGGATGAGTTGCGTATAGGTATTTGAGGTGTGGATTATGATAAGTTGGTTTGTGCTTATAGTCAGTTGTTCAATTGTGTGCCTTTCTGGTTAGTATGGAAGCGGCAGGGTTGCAAGGATTCGGCAACACGTGTCGGGGGGTATAGCTCAATCACCCGCACAGTAATTGTTAGTGCTATTGTAAATCATGTGGGGCGTGGGCTAGGGACGGGAGGTATTTAGACCCATCGGTTACAATACTTATGTTGCCGTCTAAGCTTTTGTTTGCTTTACACGGCTCCGGGGCTCGGACCAGTCGGAGGACTGACCTGGGCCAACCACGCGTCGTCGGGCCAGGGTCGGCGTGAGACACGCACGGTCGCCTACAGCGTCACGTTCGCTGGACCGCTATCGCCGACAGTCCCAAACCAGTAAGCGCGTCGAGGGCAAGGGACCAACAAGACCGTAGGACTAGTGAGGGGAGCCGGATGGGAAGGAGGAGCCGCCAGCGCGCATCTTCTTACCACGGTGGTCTCCCCCTTATTCACTTATCCAGAGAGAGATACTATGAGAGAATTAAAAAAACAAATTTCGACTTCATTATTTCACGATTTTTGATAACAAAACACTGATATGACCGCGCCGCGGCAATTTGTTTTTTTCTATTTTCTGATTGGCTGAAAATGCTCTCACCTGTGAGGTCTATACATGTCATTCGTTTAAAAAAAGGTCATTTGCCATGACGTAGTTTCACCTTTTTACGTGATTGTATATTTTAAGTGATATGAGTTTCACTTTGCCTTCTAGACTTGAGAACAATGGCGACAAAACAAGAATTTCACGGCACAATTTCAGTCTTGCTATACTTTGTGTGAAGCGAGGGTGACTTTACCTAGATACATGATATTCTGCTGTACATGCGCACGCTCGACGATATGTGTGTGTGATGGTGCGTTTGTGTGTGTGTGTGTGCATGTTTGTGTGTATGTGTGTGTGTGTGTGTGTGTTTGTGAGTTGAGAGAGAGAGAGAGAGAGAGAGAGAGAGAGAGAGAGAGAGAGAGAGAGAGAGAGAGAGAGAGAGAGAGAGAGAGAGAGAGAGAGAGACGTCATATCTAGAGTATTTTCTGTCGTGCTAACGATGCTTTTACGTCACAGTCACTGTCTGGATTTGTCCAGAAACCGAGGTTATTTACATTTTAAAATTTGTCTTTATAAAATTAATTTTTACTCAAAAAGGTCAAAAGATATAAGCTGGCTAACAAACATTTTCAAGATCTTTATACAGTCTAGCCAAATTCTACATTTATTTTGAATAATGACAAATTACGGACTCTAATATATGACAACCGACTTTCTATAAACGGTCTTCTGACCCGTCAATAAGAAATCCAGTTTTCACATGCTGCGAGGCTTGTCTAGGCACCCATTAAACGAAGTCTTTTTCCAAGTTTCAAGCTTGTACGTACACACATACCGGAGATTCTCGTGTTTCCACATACACACACACACACACACACACACACACACACACACACACACACACACACACACACACACACACACACACACACACACACCGCTTCGCGCCCTTATACAGAAAGGTTGGCGTAACTGGGCATGACGTAATTTTGATCTGGTTACTTTAGTTGTCAGATTCTGAGACGTGCCCGCCTATGTCGACATGGGCATGCCATTGAATTGGCTCCTCCAAAACCCATCCTGAAAAGTCTGTTCTATAAATAAATGAGGCTTTAAAACAAACTACTGTTACTGGAGACGAAGCACGCTGCGCATCAAACACGGTCATGTGACATGAGGTGAAAACACAGTGAGCAAAAGCGTAAAGGGCCGATGTCGGCCGCAGTCTACGCGCGGAGTACTGGTGGCTGCAGTCGACCTGAACGTTGTTCCTGCTGAGGAAGCCTTCCGCTTATTTGCATTGTGGTTGTTGTTTGATCGTGCTTCATTCGTGCTTGAAAATGGGTGTGTGTGTGTGTGGGGGGGGGGGGGGGGGGGTAACAAACAGCTAGCAAACAGATGACGGGTCTGCAGGTCACACGGTTTGCTGGGGGATTGGGTGGGGGGGGGGGGGGGTAACCCCCAAGTACACTTATATTCAAATGAGATGCGTAGTAAAATAGGATTGTACTTATGGGAGCACATCCTTACACAACTCTTTAACGCATTTTAATAGAAGTGAACTTATAGTGTGGTAGGTGCTCCCCGAGAGAGGGGGGGTGGGGGTGCGGGGTGGGGGAAAGGTTTATCTGGAGAGTTCTCCAGTAAAAGACACGGGAAGAAAGGTACACTGAGATGGTTCACGACCGTGATAGTGGTCTAGGAATGCTTTGGATGATGGTCCTACGTCAGCGCGGCGTGCGGTACAGAATGCAGGCTGTATCTGGGGGAGAGGGAAAGAAAGGGAGTGAGAAGGAAGGGGAAGGATCAGCTGATTTCCCCGTCTTCCCACTACAAAAAATACAAACAAGAAGCTTCCCGCACTTTCTCCACACGGACCTGACGAAGGATCATCATCCGAAATGCATTCACACAGACCACCAAAAGAAATGCGACATTTTTGAAATCACAGGAAACGTTGAAGTGTTTCCGACGATTCCAAAAATGTCGCATTTCGTTTGCTCGTCAGTTAATAGGCCTGTTATCTCCCTGTCAGTTGTACCTTTCTTTCAACTTCTACTTGTTTGACTGCTTTGCTCGTTTTGATATCATTTTGAAGAAATACTTCTGTCAACCTCCATCAATTGATCGTGACACCAAAACGAAAGAGCAAATGCAGTTACAGATTTATCACAGTGACTAGAGTGATGTAGTAATGAAAAAGGCTTGTGATAGTGTGGCTACTTACTAAAATAGATATCTGGATCGTCCTCTTCCGCGCAAACTACTCGCCTAAAGACAATACACCCGAACACCATCAGGGCTGTATACACAACGTGCACATCCATCATGACTGGGCGTTTCTCTGCACTCCTTTTACTTGAATGAAACAGTAATCTGGACATCGACTCCTGCTGCTGAAGTGACATCAGCGATCACAGCGGCAAAACACGCCATTTCAGCCGGAATAGATTTTAAATTTGTTGCCATTTTGACGCAATAATTTCCTATGCGACGTCAGATGAGAAGAACGTTACTGGTGCATATCTTTCCTTTTTGTTCTTTCTATTTTAAAACAGGAGCAACTTTGACGTGGGGCTTGTCGGAGCACGCGCACATGACTTGACGTATCGAGACAGGCCTGTAACAAATCCTACTGTAAGTGACGTCAATGATTGCGTGCCTCAAGAGATATAAGAATAAGAATAAGAATAAGAGTACTTTATTATCTCGAAAAGAGAAATTCGGTTGTGGTATATTTATACCAAATAGTACAAACAAGACATTAAAATATAACATAATTATGAACATAATTATGAACATTTTCTCCCTGCACTTACAAAGCTACAAATTCCAAATGTATATAAGTAAACACAACAAAATCTTTACACATAAGTCTTACACATCTCACACATGAACATCTTTTATAAACTGAACTGAGCGGCACTTACACATTCACACTCACCTCTACACATCTAACATAATACGCGTATTTCAACCTAATCCTAACCCTCACTACTTATTATACAAACGTCTCAATACATTATTACACAAGCTGGGTAATTAAAATCTACCTTAGTAAAATAATTAGTGGGTAAACGCTCAGTAACAAGGATCCCAATATGTCCATGTTCACCACCAGATAAAACACACAATCACTTCTCTAAAATCAACAAGCTCCATTCCTACTGATTGCACATGTAAAGGGGGATAGGGGAGGAGTTAGTTTTGGGTATGCGTGGATGTACCTACAGATTGCTTAGAGTGATGGATTTGGGGATGAAACTGTGCTGTAGTCTGAGTGTCCTAGCTTTGTGCGTGCGGAGTCTGCGGCCAGAGGGGAGAAGTTTATAGAGGTGGGCAAGGACATGGGATGTGTCTGAAGCTATCCGCCTACCCTTTCTCACCACACGCTGTGCATACAGAGACTCCACACTTGCTTGCTGACTGCCAATCACCTTGCTGCAGATGTTTACCATTCCTGCCAGGTGTTCTTGTTCTTCACACTTAAACCTCCATACCAGCACACAAAACCGAAAGTGATGACAGACTCGATAAAAGAGCAGTAGAAAGTTTGAAGGACAGAGGGGTTCACATTAAGCTTCCTGAGTTTCTGAAGGCAGTAGATGCGAGACCGACATTTCTTGTGTATGAGAGTGGTGTTTGCATTAAAGGACAACTTGTCATCTATAAATGTTCCAAGATACTTATACTCAGTCACACGCTCAACAGACACATCATTAATCGTCAGAACAGGGACAGGGGCAGGGTTTCTTGGAAAGTCTATCAGTAGTTCCTTGTTCTTACTCACATTTAGATCTAGAAAATTATCTTTACAAAAAAACACTAAAACGTTCTACTTCTGCAAAGTAAGTCGCATCACTGTTGGAGAGATCTTCTAAGGCAGTGTCATCCGAGTACTTTATAAAAAAGGGTAGAGTCAGTGCCACTACAATCGTTAGTGTAGAGTTTGAACAGCACGGGAGAGAACTGTTCCTTGAGGGGCGCATATGGAAGTGGACCTAAGGGATGAGAAAGCTGTTTGAAAGCAAACTGACTGGGTCCAATTTACAAGGAAGTTGGCAATCCATAGGATAATCCTTGGAGTTACATTGTAACAGAGATTTTTTTTAGCTATGAGATAGGGTTGTATAGTGTTGAATGCTGAAGAAAAGTCTATAAAAAGAATGCGTACAAAATAGCCAGGTTTTTCTAAATGTGGGTATGCATGGTGCAGGAGTGTGAGTGTGGTGTCGTCTGTATATCTGTTTTGCTTGTATGCAAACTGGAAAGGATCCTGATAGGGCTTGACCTGATCGAGCAGTCAGAGAGGACAACACGCTCAAAGCACTTCATTACTATAGAGGTGAGAGCTACGGGGCGATAGTCATTGAGTGTCTTGGGCTTGTTTTTTTGGGGGACAGGGCAGACAGAAGATGTTTTCCAGAGCCCAGGTACAGTGCAGTCTTTCAGAGACCAGCTAAACAAACGGCTATAAACAACAGACAACTGACTGGCACATGATCTCAAAACTCTGCCGCAAATATTATCAGGGCCTACTGCTTTTTTAACATTCAGTTTGCTAAAATGCTTCTCAACCGCCTTGCTATGGATCTCAAAGTCTTCCTCAATATTGCCTGCCACATTTACTTTCAGCTGGGAAATCATGCTATCTAAGTCATCTTTCAAATCATCTTTCTCAAATCTACAATAAAACTCATTAAGTTTTTCAGAAAATTCAGTTTGTTCTTTCATTGGCATGCTACTGCTACTGAATTTTGATTTAACGTGGCATGATACAGTTTTAAGTCTTTCCATGCATCTGCTATGCTACCTGATTCAAACTGTGACTCTACTTTCTCTTCATACTTTTTCTTAGCGTCTAAAATCTGCTTCCTCAATTTATTCTGTACTGCTTTCCTTTCTACTCTTTCTCCAGTCTGAAATGCAAACTTTTTCTCATTCAGTGTGGCTTTGAGAGACTTTGAAATCTATGGTTTGTTGTTGGGATACAATTTCACTGTCTTAGATGGAATAATCATATCTTTACAGAAATTCACATAGTCAGAAATACTTCAGTAGCTTCGTCTACACTGACACTAAAATCAAGAAACATGTCCCAATCTGTACACTCAAAACTCCCTTGCAACTGTTCTGCACTATCCTTAGACCACACATTAACTAACTTCTTCACTATTGTCTCTGTCTGGATTTTGGGTTTGTATGCTGGGACAAGAAACAGAGAGATATGTGCATCTATCTATTTATCTATTTCCCTTAATCTTGCCGACCGTTGTGGCACCACTGATGACTTGGCAACAATCTCCCTCCATTTCCTCTCTGTTCTTTGCCATTCTCAGCGTATCGACCAATTTCAGTCCTGTCCACTCTGAGATATTGTCCTCCCATATTTTCCTCTGTCTTCCTCTCCTTCGTCCTGCTTGCACAGTGCCTTGTATGATTGTTTTGGCAAGCCCTGCTGAACGCGTGACATGCCCATACCACTTCAGTTTGCGTTTTTTCACAATGCCTAATAAGTCCTCATAGGGCCCGATGGCTTGCCTGGTTCTGCTTTCCACTTCCTCGTTTGTGATGTGATCTCTGTATGAAATGCCAAGCAGCCTTCTAAAACATCTCATTTCAGTGGCTTGTATCCTCCTTTCAAGGTCTGCTGTGAGGGTCCATGACTCGCAGGCATACAAGAACACTGAGGTGACTAAGGAGCCCCTCAGTCTGATCTTGGAGCAGAGTGTGATATTTCTGTCCTTCCATATGGTCTTCAATCTTGTCAGTGCTGTTGTTGTCTGCGCAATAATGGACAGTATTTCCGGTTTTGATCCCTCATCTCTCACAATGGCTCCTAAGTATTTGAATTTTTTAACTGTTTCCAGTTTTTGGCCTCCAACCATGATATCCGTGCCAATGTCACTGGCGATACTGGTCACCAGTGTGGTTTTATCTGCACTGATTTCCATTACATACACAATGGCTGTACTATCCAGCTTTTCCACCAGCTGATCTAGCTTCTTCTCTGTTCCTGCAAGGCCATCAATGTCGTTTGCAAAGCGCAAGTTCGTGATTGTTCTGCCTCCAATACTGACAGTTCCTTCATCATCTTTCAGAGCGTCCATCATGATTCTTTCCAGGAATATATTGAAAAGAGTATCTTCAGCCTGTTCAGTCGGATTTTTAACATGACTTTTCTTGGGTGGCATATAAGACTGATCGTTGGATAATTCTGACATTGATGTAAGTTTCCTTTTTTGGGGAGAGTTATTATGTGATTGGGTCCATGGTGTGGGCCAATTCCCTGACTGCCAGATCTTATTGCAGATTGTTAGTAAGGCGCTTATCATGTCTTCTCCCCCTTATTGGACTAGCTCTGCATGGATGTTGTCTGCTCCTGCTACCTTCCCTTTTTCAGCGACTTCACTGCAGCCTCTACTTCTTCTCAGAGGATGGGATAGTTGCCATTGTGGGTCACGGGTGGGTTGACGAGTATACCTGGGCCCCCCCCCCCCCCCCCCCCCCGTAGCTCGGTGGTTGTACAAATCTGAGCAATACTCTGTCCATCTGTTCAGTATATCTTGGTCTTCAGTAAGACAGTTCCCTTCACTATCTTACACTGGTCAGGCCTTTCACCAGCTAGTATTCTTTTTTGCTATTATTTATGTTCAGTTTTTCTTCTACGTGTTTACAATGATCTTCAATCCACTTATTCTTTGCCGTTTTCATGATTGTCTTAATATCCTGGTTAATTTCCCTGTATTGTTTAGCTCCTTCTACCTCTGATTTATTTTTCTTTAATTCTCGACGCTTGTCACATAGAACAAAGATGTCAGCTGTAACCCACGGTTTCTTTGCTTGTCCGTGTTTGCCAAGGATCTCACTAGCTGTTTGGGTTACAACAGTGATAAAATGTGTCGATCAGTGTTTCCACGTGCGTGTCTTCTGCACCTAGAATTAGCAGTGGCACGAATTTTCATCCCATCTTTGCCTGGAAGGCTTCCGCTACCTCTGGGTCTTTCAGCTTCTCGAGGTCAATCTTGATTCTGGTGGGACCCTGCTTGTTGACCTTCTTTAGGCGGAGTCGAAAGGTCATCATCACTAAGTCATGGTTGCTTCCAATGTCTGCTCCTTGAAAACTTCTTGTCTTGGCAATGTTCACACTGGTTTGGAAGCGTCTCTTCACCATGATGTAGTCAATTTGGTTATGCTGTTCTCCGTTCAGGTTGTGCCATGGCCACCTTTTGGTTGCTGTGTGCGGGACATAGACTTCAGGAAAAAAAAAAAAAAAAAAACTCAAACGCAGTCAGACACTGTCATTTTTTTATGAAATAGTGGAAAAGGTGGCCGAGTACAAATACCTTGAAACTACCATTTATGACAAACTTAAATGGGATAGACAGTGTGAGGTTTTGCAACAATAAAGGCTAACAGCGTCTGTATCTTTTGAGGAAGATGCGCAAGTTTAATGTTGACATCTCTATTTTAACTCTCTTGTATCAGTTTTTTTTTCAACGTATACTCACCCTCTCATGTGTTTGTTGATTTGGGAATATGAGCCTAAAAGATAAGACTAAGCTCCAGCGCATTATCAGCATCAGTAGCAAAATAACTGGTGTTCAGCAGCCCTGCCTTTCTTCTTTGTATGAGAAGCAGGTGCTTAACAACGCCTTCAACACTGTATCTGATGATAGTCATGTTTTATCCCAAGAATATGCCTCGTTGCCTTCCTCCAGGAGATACGGAACTGTCACGTGCAAAACAAATCGCAGACGTCTTTCTTTCGTACCATCATTTATTCGTCTCCTAAATGATGCCATGGCACAGAACTATAGTCATGGCATCATTTGAAGGACGGTCAAGATGTCAGCCTCAGGTCTATGAATTTGCAATGTGTGATACGCAAGTGTGTGTACGGGTTGTTTGCGTGTGTGCGTGCGTGTGTGTGTTTGGTATAAGGTAATGTTTAAGGACGTTTTCTTTATAGGTGGATATTAACATTGCAGATGGTTGTGTGTTATATACGCGCACATACTCAGTGTAATCGGTCGATGAGTTCTAGTCATTCAAATGTATTTATTTGTTTTATGTTCACATTTGTTGTTTTTACATATGCAAGGAATTCGTATTTGTATTCACATACTCAGAGTACTGATCGCCTCGCTCACTGACGCACTTACTGACTTAGTACCCTGTACGTACATTTGTATTCACTTACTCAGATGACTGATCGCCTCGCTCACTGACGTACTTACTGACTTAGTGCCCTGTACGTACATTTGTATTCACTTACTTAGATTACTGATCGAGTTGATCACTGACGCACTTACTGACTTTGTGCCCTGTACGTACATTTGTATTCACTTACTCAGATTACTGATCGCCTTGCTCACTGACGTATATACTGACTTAGTGCCCTGTACGTACATTTGTATTCACTTACTCAGAGTACTGATCGCCTTGCTCACTGACGCACTTACTGACTTAGTGCATTGTAGTACATTTGTATTCACTTACTCAGAGTACTGATCGCCTCGCTCACTGACGTACTTACTGTCTTAGTGCCCTGTACGTACATTTGTATTCACTTAGAGTACTGATCGCCTTGCTCACTGACGTACTTACTGACTTAGTGCCCTGTACGTACATTTGTATTCACTTTCTCAGATTGCTGATCGCCTTGCTCACTGACGCACTTACTGACTTAGTGCCCTGTACGTACATTTGTATTCACTTACTCAGATTCCTGATCGCCTTGCTCACTGACGTACTTACTGACTCAGTGCCCTGTACGTACATTTGTATTCACTTACTCAGAGTACTGATCGCCTTGCTTACTGACGCACTTACTGACTTAGTGCCCTGTACGTACATTTGTATTAACTTACTAAGAGTACTGATCGCCTCGCTCACTGACGTACTTACTGACTTAGTGCCCTGTACGTACATTTGTATTCACTTACTCAGAGTACTGATCGCCTTGCTCACTGACGCACTTACTGACTTAGTGCCCTGTACCTACATTTGTATTCACTTACTCAGAGTACTGATCGCCTTGCTCACTGACGTACTTACTGACTTAGTGCCCTGTACGTACATTTGTATTCATTTACTCAGATTACTGATCGCCTCGCTCACTGACGCACTTACTGACTTAGTGCCCTGTACGTACATTTGTATTCACTTAGAGTACTGATCGCCTCGCTCACTGACGTACTTACTGACTTAGTACCCTGTACGTACATTTGTATTCACTTACTCAGATTCCTGATCGCCTTGCTCACTGACGTACTTACTGACTTAGTGCCCTGTATGTACATTTGTATTCACTTAGAGTACTGATCGCCTCGCTCACTGACGTACTTACTGACTTAGTGCCCTGTACGTACATTTGTATTCACTTACTCAGATTACTGATCGCCTTGCTCACTGACGCACTTACTGACTTAGTGCCCTGTACCTACATTTGTATTCACTTAGAGTACTGATCGCCTTGCTCACTGACGCACTTACTGACTTAGTGCCCTGTACGTACATTTGTAATCACTTACTCAGATTCCTGATCGCCTCGCTCACTGACGCACTTACTGACTCAGTACCCTGTACGTACATTTGTAATCACTTACTCAGATTACTGATCGCCTTGCTCACTGACGTACTTACTGACTTAGTGCCCTGTACGTACATTTGTATTCACGTACTCAGATTCCTGATCGCCTTGCTCACTGACGTACTTACTGACTTAGTGCCCTGTACGTACATTTGTATTCATTTACTCAGATTACTGATCGCCTCGCTCACTGACGCACTTACTGACTTAGTGCCCTGTACGTACATTTGTATTCACTTAGAGTACTGATCGCCTCGCTCACTGACGTACTTACTGACTTAGTACCCTGTACGTACATTTGTATTCACTTACTCAGATTCCTGATCGCCTTGCTCACTGACGTACTTACTGACTTAGTGCCCTGTATGTACATTTGTATTCACTTAGAGTACTGATCGCCTCGCTCACTGACGTACTTACTGACTTAGTGCCCTGTACGTACATTTGTATTCACTTACTCAGATTACTGATCGCCTTGCTCACTGACGCACTTACTGACTTAGTGCCCTGTACCTACATTTGTATTCACTTAGAGTACTGATCGCCTTGCTCACTGACGCACTTACTGACTTAGTGCCCTGTACGTACATTTGTAATCACTTACTCAGATTCCTGATCGCCTCGCTCACTGACGCACTTACTGACTCAGTACCCTGTACGTACATTTGTAATCACTTACTCAGATTACTGATCGCCTTGCTCACTGACGTACTTACTGACTTAGTGCCCTGTACGTACATTTGTATTCACGTACTCAGATTCCTGATCGCCTTGCTCACTGACGTACTTACTGACTTAGTGCCCTGTACGTACATTTGTATTCACTTACTCAGAGTACTGATCGCCTTGCTTACTGACGCACTTACTGACTTAGTGCCCTGTACGTACATTTGTATTCACTTACTAAGAGTACTGATCGCCTCGCTCACTGACGTACTTACTGACTTAGTGCCCTGTACGTACATTTGTATTCACTTACTCAGAGTACTGATCGCTTTGTTCACTGACGCACTTACTGACTTAGTGCCCTGTACGTACATTTGTATTCACTTACTCAGAGTACTGATCGCCTTGCTCACTGACGTACTTACTGACTTAGTGCCCTGTACGTACATTTGTATTCACTTACTCAGATTACTGATCGCCTCGCTCACTGACGCACTTACTGACTTAGTGCCCTGTACGTACATTTGTATTCACTTAGAGTACTGATCGCCTCGCTCACTGACGTACTTACTGACTTAGTACCCTGTACGTACATTTGTATTCACTTACTCAGATTCCTGATCGCCTTGCTCACTGACGTACTTACTGACTTAGTGCCCTGTATGTACATTTGTATTCACTTAGAGTACTGATCGCCTCGCTCACTGACGTACTTACTGACTTAGTGCCCTGTACGTACATTTGTATTCACTTACTCAGATTCCTGATCGCCTCGCTCACTGACTCACTTACTGACTTAGTGCCCTGTACGTACATTTGTACTCACTTACTCAGATTACTGATCGCCTTGCTCACTGACGCACTTACTGACTTAGTGCCCTGTACCTACATTTGTATTCACTTACTCAGAGTACTGATCGCCTTGCTCACTGACGCACTTACTGACTTAGTACCCTGTACGTACATTTGTATTCACTTACTCAGATTACTGATCGCCTTGCTCACTGACGCACTTACTGACTTAGTGCCCTGTACCTACATTTGTATTCACTTAGAGTACTGATCGCCTTGCTCACTGACGCACTTACTGACTTAGTGCCCTGTACGTACATTTGTAATCACTTACTCAGATTCCTGATCGCCTCGCTCACTGACGCACTTACTGACTCAGTACCCTGTACGTACATTTGTATTCACTTACTCAGATTACTGATCGCCTTGCTCACTGACGTACTTACTGACTTTGTGCCCTGTACGTACATTTGTATTCACTTACTCAGATTGCTGATCGCCTTGCTCACTGACGCACTTACTGAATTAGTGCCCTGTACGTACATTTGTATTTACTTATTCAGATTCCTGATCGCCTCGCTCACTGACGCACTTACTGACTTAGTGCCCTGTACGTGCATTTTTTGTTCCTGAAATCTTGGTCCATTCACCGACCAAGAGCCCACATCGTCCAAGAAACATGGACACAAATTGGTCTGAGCAAAAGGCATAGATCCTCGTGAGCCCCCGTAATCGCGGGGGCTCATGGGGATCTGTGTCTCTTGCCCCATGGGTCGTGTTCTCTTTTTCTCGGCAGTAAAGGGATTAAAGAAGGCATCACGATGAGTCCCTACTGTAACCACCGCTACAACCACCAGCATCACCATCGCCGAGTCAGTATCGTCGCTCGGTCGTGCATATAACGATCATGGTGATCATACTTTGTTCTACCTGTGTGAACAGGTCGAGAACGTGCTGAGCCGAGACACCACCGTCCTGCGTGATTTCCCAGGTGACGACATGCCAGTGGTCACCTGTCTCCGTGAGCGTGGACTGCCAGCGCAGGTCCTTACACCAAACGACGAAGAAGCATCCATCCGTGGCGTGACGCTGGGTCCTGATGTGGCTAGACTTCTCGCTATGTCAAGATGCACCTCTCTCCTGGTCTGGGTGGATTGACTCCTTCACGTGCTTAGGCGCCCCGCGTCAGTAGCTTAGGAAGTGACGTAGTTTGGGCCAAGTTTGAAGACTGCATGGCTTAAGTTTCTAGTTAAAATTAAAAAAAAACACCACAGACATTTTTGTAGTTGCTTTTGTTAACCCATTTAGCCCCAACGCCCGACAGCAGGAGATGGATCGATCATAATTCCAGGTAGTGCAAGTATAATTAATTTTAGTAAGTGAATGATTGATAGGTACACGCAACACATACCTGGCTGGTCCAATGTGAGTTCCTTCAGCAGGTCAGCGACGGCGTCACCACAACACCCACATGCCTCAGGTCGGCCTTGTGTGGGACCAGGTAACAGAGTGACATCACTAGGTATTGCCGGTGAGATAGCCTCCTGACCGCGGCGCCGTCTATAGGTGATGGGACACCGCTGGCGGTGTAGATAAGGACAGTGCTATCATTATCACATTTGGACTGAGACGACCGGCAAGTGGGCACACGGTGAACAGCCGCGTGTCCGCGTGAGGTCGTCTCGAATGACTAAATCCACTTGGACTGGGCCAGCTTCCTGAGGACGGCAGGCGGACACCTGACCAGGATAGTGTGGCGCTCTTTATGCAGACACTCCGATGTGACGTCACACTGCACTGCCGCGGACCACAAGGGTAGTTGCAGGACTCGGGTAGCCAGGTCAAAGCAGAACTCAGCGAACCTGCCTTTGGTATCGCCATTGTTACAGAGAATGGACAGGCGGGGGCAGTGAGGCATGCATTCAGTGAGGTCACTTACAGTAGGAATTGTTACAAGCCTGTCTTGATACAGGTTGTGCGTTATCCGCCGCATTTTCGACTGTTTCGCTGCAATGCCACATACCGATATGCTACTGATGCATGTAAAGTAAAAGTGACCCAACTATGTCACCGCACCACTTAAAAGAGAGAGAGAAACACGAGAGAGAAACACGAGAGAAAAACACGAGAGAGAAACACGAGGCTAAAACCCTTGACCCGTTCAGTGCCGAGACGATCTGAACACCACCCAGCTGCATGAAGTATTGATCTTCATGGGCCCCCGCAGTTGCACTAAATTACCACAGTTGTGAGGCCCCCCTTTGCCTCTTGGTGACTCCACTTTGAATCCATTTTCCTAGGACAGCTAGGGTTTTTTCGATGTTGAGTTAACGTAGATTATAGAAACACAGTCTGCTCCAACTGGTACTGAAGGGGTTAATTTGCGTGTTGTACGATAAAGATATCAGCACATGGATGAGAGAAAGAAAATCTTTATGGATTGGGTACACGGACAGACTGAGGCCAAGAGACGAGAAAAGAGAAAAAAGCAATTGTAGCCTGTGACCTGTACTTTTGCTCTGTGGCCTCATAATGCAGGATACGTGATGTTCTCAGTGTCACAGAAGACGTGACATTACGGCACAAGACAGGACTCCCAGTTGTAACCCTGATAAGGTCTCCGAACATGAACACTGCCAGCTGTACCTATATAGTCTACTCGGAGCATGGGAGAGACACATAAACTGTACGATTTCCTCCCACTCGTGCATTTTTTAAAAATTGTCGACCGTGATAATAATACTGACGAACAAACGAAATTTCGCATTTCTTTTGTTCGTCAGTACTATTTGAAGGTGAAAGGATAGCTTGGCATCACCCTTGAACTGTTTAGGTTGTATCAACTCCAAAACATACGCAGTCCTCAGAGTACCTCTCTCGTACTTTATGCTCATTGTATTGGTGAAGTATTTTAGGACAATGCTCTAACACGGAATGACAAAAGCTGTGTCCCCTCAAACCAAAACGTTTAGGAATCATGCTGTTTTTGTTTTTTTTTGTTGCTGCGAACGGCTGCCAACAATGAAAGGGAGCGAAATCACGGCGGGTATCCAGCGAATATCATTAGCACAGACGACACTCCAAACATCTCCAAGAGGCATAGATCCTCATAAGCCTGGAATGGCGGGTCACCAGATTGTGCTGTAAGCACAGACAACGCTCCAAACATCTCCAAGAGGCATAGATCCTCATAAGCCTGGAACGGCGGATCACAAAATGGTGCTGTAAGCACAGCCAACGCTCCAAACATCTCCAAGAGGCATAGATCCTCATGAGCCCTCATGATCTATGCCTCTTGGAGACGTTTGGAGTGTTGTCTATGTTTCTGGTACACACTGGTTATTCGGCGGGACTTCGCTCTCGTGCGCGGTTGGGAGCCTTTCGGCGTTAACATAACCTCTTTCTGCAGTTGCGGCATCTGAGACACTCGGTTTACGGGGCCTCATGAGAATCTACGCCTCTTGCTGGTCAAATCTACATCTATTGACGCGGTCAATAAGACGAGCTTGTCATTTTGCGCTCCAAACCGAAATCGTCATTGCTTCCCTCCTGAAATCTAGAGGCCCTAAACGCTAAACCCTTTCGCCGCCACAGGTGTTAAAATGTTGCATTTCCCAGCGCCGCAGCTGTTTTGCCCGACCGCTGTGGCGTAACACCTCTTATCTTTAAAATGCTATAACTCTTGAACCACTGAACCGAATTACTTCATTTTAAAGAAAAATGGAGTTAAGAAAACAAATTTGTACACTGACACCTTTTGTCTTCATGTGACTCACTCAAAGTTTTATATCTGGCCTGATGCAAGAAGAATAGACAAAATCTGTGTTCTCAACACACACAACAGACAGTTTACACGCATGGCAGTCACTAACAAAGTAACAAACACATGATAACATGTCAAGAAATATATTGAGAAAATGTTTAACTCACAACTGAAGCATAGTTGGTTGTTCAGAGCTCTACAGATAATCCATAACACACCAACTCGCAAGCATAGTCCATGAAGAATACACAACACTCTTCTACACGAAATCTGCTCGCGAGAGTGCTCGTACTCGGATCGTTATCAGAGCTATCTTGTAAATTTCCAAAAAGCTCTTTGTCAACTTTGTTGCCACATGGATGCTCCTCGTTCGAATGAACATCAGTTTGTGATCGTATGAGGTTCAAACGACGCAAAACTTCCTCCGTAGATAGTCTCTTGTGCCGCTCACTTCGTCCTTTCGAAGTTTTAGCTATCATGAAAAAGCACCTCTCCAAAAAAGTCAGAAAAACTCGCAATTTCTTCGCTCAAAACTCTCAAAAGCACTCAAAGTTAGCGCTGGAATGTAAGATGATGCACTATTATTGACCAAAACTACCTCATACATTATAGTCATGATCAAGCGCAGTGAACTCACTGTGTTACTCGCCAAAAGGCGAGATCGGCGGCGAGCCACGTACTCGCCAATCGGCGAGATCGGCGGCGAAAGGAACTGCAAGTGGCATAGATACTTATTCAAATCAGCCTGCTGTGCAGGCTGTTATAGTAACCTATGACCGCTTTGGTAGACTTTACGCATAATCCTCGTGCAAGTTGAGTTATCTCACGCGACTTCACTTTAGATAATGTTGTCCGAATTGGGTTTATGTGTGTGTTGACCTGTGATTTTGGTCCCTAGGACCGACGACGTCAGTCCATAATTCAGAACAGCACACGCGTTTTGTCTGTGCCAGCAGTACTAGTATTACAGAGAGGGAGGGAGAGAGAGAGAGAGAGAGAGAGAGAGAGAGAGAGAGAGAGAGAGAGAGAGAGAGAGAGAGAGAGAGAGAGAGAGAGAGAGAGAGAGATTCAATGATTCAATGATTCAATGAATCTTTATTTATCAACGGTTGAGGCATTGACATCGTCATAGACATAGCCATTTTTGAAACCTGGAGAGAGATGATGATGAAACTTTATTACATAACGGTAGAAGTTTTGACAGATACAAATACGTCATTTTTCAAACTTACCATTGCTAACATACTACAACATGAAGACAAGCAAAAAAATATTTAACGCAAACAAAGATCATAACTAAATAAGTACAGACACACGCAGTACAGGACAGAAAATGATACTAAGGTAGCAATAAACAAATACAAAAAAAAGGAAATAACACTCCTCAGCACAAATTACGTAGGGGAAAAAAAGGAAAAAAAAAAGAAGACACAAACAAACAAAAAAAGCCCCCCCCCCCCCCCCCCCCCAAAAAAAAAAAAAAAAAAAAAAAAAAAAAAAAAAAAAAAAAAAACATAATATAGCACAGTAAAAACAAGCACAAAGTACCAAGAATCAAACATACATACACACACGTTTACAGCCGTGTAAATGCACGTACTAACATATATACATTTACATAACCTTTCATCAAAATGACAGAATAAAAAAATAATATATCTAAGCAGTTTGCATCAGGTATATGTGTAGTTTTGTTTTAAAGGAGGCAAGGTGGGTTAGTGTTTTTAAATGTTGAGGAAGTGAATTCCATAAAAGTGGTCCCGAAAAGGCTAGGCTTGATTTGAATAAGTCAATGCAAGGTAGTGGTAATGGAAGAGTACTGTTCCTCGAGGACCTTTCACACTGTCGTTGTGGAGTAAATTTAGCTGTTAGATACTGTGGAGCTTTCTTGTGGAGAATTTTAAACATAAGTATGCACTTGTTGTAAACGAGTTGTTGACGAAGGCCAAGAAGTTTGAGACTTTGCAGTTTTTCAGCGGTAGGAATGGGTCTTATATCTACAATTTTAATGGCTCTTTTGTATAGTGAATTTAGTTTTTGATATCCACATCACCGCTACCATCCCAAACAGTGGAGATGTAATCAACATGGGATCTAATGTGCGCATGAAAAAAACATTTTTCGTGTATTTCTGTCAGTCACACTTCTCAACTGTGATAAAAGAAATATATTTTTTGATATCTTCTTACAGATGTTAGTCACATGTTTCTCCCAACTTAGCTGCTCATCTATACGTATTCCAAGGAAGGTGAGTTCATGAACTTGTTCAATAGGTTGGCAGTTAAGACTGAGCGTTAGTGGATGGGGGTGAAGTTGATGTTTTTGTCGTGAGGTGATTAACATGCTCTTCGTCTGATCAGGATGTAGTATCATGTGGTTTTTACAGCACCAATCAGAAACTTCGTCAAGACTGGATTGTAGACGACGACTAATATCATGACTGTTCTTTTCAGGAAATTGAAGGCTTGTATCATCCGCAAAGAGATTACAATTAACGTTAGGGTCGGAAATATGCAAAGGAAGGTCATTTATGAAAAGTAAAGATAGGAGGGGTCCTAGAATTGATCCTTGGGAAACTCCAAATTTAACATGGCCTTGCATAGAGTACTGACCATGGACGTATACTTTTTGCTTTCGGTCTTCCTAATAGGATCTGAGAAACGTTATTGTAGTTTCGTCCATGTGGTATATTGTAAGCTTATGTAAGAGAATCTCATGGTCTACAAGATCAAAAGCTTTTTTAAGATCTAGGAAAACTGCTCCCGACATTAAATTTTTATTAATTGACTCTAGCCAGCAATCTACAATATGTGTGAGTGCTGACTGGCAAGAATGGGTCGAGCGAAAACCGGACTGATGCATGATTAATAAATTACTCTTCTCAAGGAAATTAAGAAGATGCTTGTGAATGTGCCGCTCTAATGGCTTTGGCAAAGAGATCGGTCGGTAATTATGAATATCTTCAAGGTTTTTAGTTTTGGGGATGGGAACTACCTTTGCTTCCTTCATGACTGTAGGAAAAGTACTTTTATTTATACACAGATTAAAAATGTATGTAAGGGATTGTATTGTGTAAGTCAACGACAATTTTGGCGATTGGTTATCGATATCATCAATCCCTCTACTTTTCTTATTCGGCATGTCAGAAATATACTTGCCGACTTCTGCTATTGATATATTAGGAATTACGAATTTTTGTGCTATATTTGTTGCTTCGCTGAAAGATCTCAGAAGACTTGATATACTATATTGCGTACTGGTATTTGATGCCGATTGAGCTAGATTTTCGGCGGCTGGTAGGAAATACTTGTTAAATTTGTCTGAAGTTAAATGAGATGGTATTTATGGGGCTGTTTTTCCTTTAGTATTAGCATTTAGTGCTCTCCAAATGGATGCTGTCACGGTTTTCTGAGATCATTGGTTGAAGAATGCTTTTCTTGCAGCCCTTATCAGATATTTTAATTGATTACGTTGTTTTTTTGTAGTCATCAAAGCGTTTTTCTTTTCTAAGTTTGTCTCTGAGCGACATAGCATTTTTAATGTCTAATGTTAACCATGGCGGCATGGTAGCATGTTTAACGCGTTTTACTCTGAGGGGCGCGTGCTTGTTAAGGACTCCGAGGAACAGACTCATCCAGCAAGACAAGGCATTGTCAGGGCAAGTGTGGCAGTATACATCATCAAATGATGTGCAAAATCGTGCATGAATTTATCCCTATCAAATGTTTGATAAGAACGATACTAGTTGTGTGTTTGTTTTTCTTTGGCCTATCAAGCTTCAGAGCAATTGTACAACATACCGGGTTATGATCACTAATGGCTAAGGTCGGGATATTCGCACTAGTTATTATGTCCTGTTGGTAACATAAATATGATCAATGAGCCTGGATGATGTAGGTGTGATTCGAGTTTGCGCTTTAATTATTTGTGTCAAACCAAATAGCGATGTGGTCGTGATCCATGCTGCATTTGATCCCTTAGGTCTAGATAGGTCTATATTAAAATCACCTAGGAGAAATATGTCACACTTGCTCTGACTTGCCTTGTCCATCAAAGCTGTAAATTCATCAAACCAATCCCAGCCGGCTGCCGGATTTCTATAGACAAAGCCGATTAGTATAGGGGATGATTGTGGTGTTTTTAAATCGAGCCACATACACTCCACTTTGGTAAATTCGATGTCTTGCCGACTCTTGGCGTAGCTAGATACAGACGTATGCATGTAAATCGCTAGCCCTGTGTGTTGAGGCAAAGCGGCATCTTTACGAAATATTTTATAGTTAGGAATAGAGATGGAAGCATTTCTGATTTTATTCTTAAGTCTTGATTCAGAAACACCAAAAATGTAGAAGTGTTCAAGCTGGTTCAAAAACACACAGAGATCTGGCACCTTATTGACAAGATGATAGATATTCAGGTGACCTATTTTAAGTCCACCACTACAAAATAAATCATTTTTTGTACCACCGCCAGGCATACTATCACTATGAACGTTAAAGTATATAAAAGTACAAAAATTGTCTTCTTTGAAGAGGTATATATATATATATATAAAATAAAGCTTTGTGACAAGGAAGGTTTTGTACACAAATAGAACTACAGGAAGAGACAGTATTCCCTTGGTGTATGAAGTGTCAATTAGAGATAATGTCGATAAATGCAAAGTACAAGATAACTGATTATCACAAAAAGGTGATTGAATAAAAACGAGAATAAATGTTATGACTACAAGCTACTCTATTACAAAGAAGATAAAATAATTAAAAGAAATAAATATCAACTTCGTCGATTTGTTATTCCAATTAAGACGTTAACCGATCGCACACTAGAAACCTGTCCAAAATCCCTGGGCAAGAAAGTACACCAGACGCCTAGAATCGCACTGTCTACTGTCCGGCACGTGGCCTGATCCTGTCAAGCAGATTAAACAGCACTGCAAAGTCACTGTCGCTAAGCTGCCCACGTGAGGCTGAGGGCTGGCACTGGAGGGGGTGGGGTAAAAGTAAGAAGGGTACGGGTATGTAGGCCGACCAATCGGGGCAACAGGCGGGGGGGGGGGGGGGGGGGGCTCATATGCTGTGGAGCATAGCCGTAGAGGGGTCGCTGTTGCTTCGGGTCAGTGGTCGGTGCATCCTTTGATCTATCGACCGGCTGGATGGGATTACCCGACATTATCTGGGTAGCTTTCTCACAGGGATTTGGATCCCTCTGATCAGGCGAAGTTTTCAGCTGTGGCGGCCCTCGGTGCAGTCCACGTACTTGTCGCGAGTTTCTGTCCTCGCTATCATGCTTGTCTTGTGATGTGATGTGATGTGATAGAACTTTATTGCCATGTGTAACAATACATTACGAACTCGTTGCGGTGCCGCGCAACATAAAAAAGAAGAACATTAAACACATCAAAATATAATTAAGCTACTCACGTGCACACACACACACACACACACACACACACACACACACACACACACACACACACACACACACACACACACACACACACACATACACACACACACACCGTATGCCTTGGTAACTATTGTGGTCTAAACATAAAGGCAATAAACACGATTTGACAGTAACACAAATGACATAGGACATATCATAATATAAAACTGAACACATCACTTGCATCATAGACACAGCAGTGCAGTTAGCCCTATTTCCAGGCCGGGCTTACACATTAGTTTGGCCAGCCACCTGCTGCTGTGGTATGCAGTCACTTCCCGCTGCGGGACTAATGATGTGTATGTTGTGCCTGTGTGTAATGTTCTACCGGCTCTGCTTCCTCAGTTATCTACATGCCCTGAGGGATGTTTGACAGCAGATACACTTAGTAGTAGGATGTTAGAAGAGCATCCTCTTCTAGTATCATAAACAGTCCTTCCAGTCAGTATGACTAGACGCGCGCTAATGATTAATTGGCACCGATGGCTTATCTTGTACTCAGTCAGTTTCACCCGACCGCTCCGTAACTATCATATACACATTTTATTAAACACTGGGACGGATGGGTGAGCTTTGGCGTTTGTTTGCATCATTAAAAGCCTTGACAGCAGTTGGGTAAAAACTGTTTTTAAAACGACTCGTGCGTGTTCCGATCACTCTGTAACGGCACCCTGATGGCAACATCTCAAACAACTCATGGGCTGGGTGGGAAACATCTCTGAGGATGGATCTAGCCTTTTTTAGCATTCTTTCGTGGAAGAGAGACTCTAACGAGGGCAAATCGATACCTATGATTTTCGATGCAGTGTTTACTACTCTGTTTAATTTGGATCGCTCTTTCTGTGTGGTGCTGCCAAACCAAACGGTCAGGGAGAAGGTCAAAAGACTTTCAATAACTGCCCGGTAGAAGTTGGTCAAAATGTGTATGCTGACGCCAAACGTTTTAAGACGTCTGAGAAAATACAGTCTTTGCTGTGATTTTTTCACTAAAGAATCAACGTTTTTCTCCCATTTAAGATCGTTTGAGATGTGGGTGCCGAGAAACCTGAAACACTCAACAATTTCAACATGACTACCATGAATAGTGAGGGGAACAATGTCACTTTTGATTTTCCTGAAATCCATGACCATCTCTTTTGTTTTGGGCACATTCAAGTCAAGGTTATTGTCAGAACACCAGCCAACAAGTTCATCTACTCTCTCTCTGTATGCTGTTTCATTGTTGTTTAAAATAAAAACTTCAACAGTGGTGTCGTCAGCAAATGTAACTGTAAGGGAGTTATCATCGGTTGATGTACAATCATGGGTAAAAAGAGAGTATAACATAGGGGACAAAACACAACCTTGGGGTGCACCCGTGCTCAGTGTGACGGATTTAGAAACGCGACTACATGAACCAGTGGTTACACCCACCTGACTGTCGACTCCCTGGTTCTGAATG
This sequence comes from Semisulcospira habei, assembly GCA_036245525.1. Classification (NCBI taxonomy): domain Eukaryota; kingdom Metazoa; phylum Mollusca; class Gastropoda; family Semisulcospiridae; genus Semisulcospira; species Semisulcospira habei. The sequence continues at coordinate 214,225,328 of BTPG01000003.1, read as the reverse complement.
CTGACTGCATGGACCAACTCTGACTACCTGAGGTCTACCTGACAAAAAAATCTTTGATCCACATGCATAGTCAACTGTCAAAACATAGCTGGATCAGTTTCTCATAGAGCTTGGGTGGCACAATAGTATTAAATGCGGAGCTGTAGTCCACAAATAACACCCCAACATACGTGTTGGCCTTCTCAAGATGTTCCAGAACACGATGCAGACCCAGGGATACGGCATCTTCCACTGACCGATTCACCCAATAGGCAAACTGGTAGGGATCTAAGGTGGGTTAATGTGTTGCAGAACCAGACAGTGTTAATGTGTTGCAGAACCAGACGCTCAAACGTTTTCATAATGACAGACGTAAGGGCAACAGGCCTGTAATCGTTAAGGGAGGAAAACTGTGGACTTTTTCGGGACCGGAATGATAACAGATTTTTTGAAGCATAGTGGAACTTTACAGATTCTGAGGGACCAGTTAAAGATGTCTGTGAAGACGTTTGAGATCTGGCTAGAGCAATGACGGAGCAGGCTGTGCGAAATTTCATCCGGGCCTGCAGCTTTGCGGACATTCAACCTCTCAAGCATTTGCTTGACATCGTGCTCATAGACAAGAAAAGGTTGAGTGTCCTCGTCACTGGGTGTATGCAGCACAGGGGGGTGGTCGTTTTGCTTGTCAAATCTGCTGTAAAACACGTTCAGTTTGTCTGGTAGTGTGGGGTCTTGTGTGTCTGCTGGTTTAGATGCTTGCTTGTAGTTTGTAATTTTCTGTAAGCCTTGCCATAAGTCACGTGAGTTGTTTGTGGACAGATTATTTTCAAGCTTACTACGGTAGCTCAGCTTAGCTGCTTTAATGCTTCGCTGTAAATCATATTTTGCCTTTGTGTATTGTTGTTTGTCACCTGATAAAAATGCATAGTCTTTAGCATTCACTTTTTGTTTGATGGCACCATGAAACCAGGGCTTGTCATTCGGATATTGCAAAGTAGTTTTGGTTGGAATACACTGGTTCTCACAAAATTTGATGTAATTTGTCACGGTCTCTGTGTATAAGTCAATGTCCGAAGCTGCATCTCTGAACACGCCCCAGTCCGTAGCCTCAAAATAGCCGCGAAGTGTCTCCGCCGCAGCATCCGTCCATTTGCGCACCGTGCGCCTGACGGGCTTTTCACGCTTGATTTGTTGCTTGTATGACGGGATTAGGTAGATCATGTTATGATCAGAATTGCCAAGAGGTGCGCGTGCGACTGAATGGAAAGTGTTCTTGATAGTTGAATAACAGTGATCGAGAATATTGTCACCTCTCGTAGCGCATGTCACTTGTTGAACGTATTTTGGCAGTTCTTTCCGTAGGTTGGCTTTGTTGAAATCACCAGCGACAAGTAAAATGCAGTCTGGACTTGAATTTTCATGTTCAGTAACAATGTCAGAAAGCTGACTAATGGCAGTGGCTGTGTTGGCTTGAGGAGGAATATACACAGCGTGTGTTGGCGGGGTGTTGTTGCCCATCTTTGTGACGCGACATTACGCTAGAGGTGCTGCTAGAATATGTCCGCTTGATATTGACGGCAAGGGCGCTGGTACCCCGCCTGTTGGGATGAATTGTATTTGTGTACCATCCAGTTTTCAGTTCGCCTTTCCCACGATCTGAAGGCACAGTAATTGTCAATGAGGTTTAGCTTTAGCGACTCGCACACTTCTCTCAGGCACATGTTGGTTTCGGCGATGCACGGGTCTACTTGCTGGCGTTCGTTATTTACTGGCAAGACGGAGGACATGTAGATCTTCGCTTTAGGGAAGGCGTGTTTGGCCATCATTCTCAACTCAGCAGTGGTGAGGAGAGGACGCGCTCCAGAGTGCAGCCAAGCAAAGCAAAAAGTGTTCACAGAGTAGAGTCGACCGGTGGCAAAGCTGTTGGTAGCTTTGTCCACCAAGCTATTTTCCTAGTGTAGCCAGTGATCTCCAGCGGGGATAGATAGGAAGTGGTAGGCTAGAAAGGGAGCTGCAGGGACCAGTAGCCCGTTAGGGTGGCGGTCCTTGGCCCCGGCACATATATAGAATAGTAAGAGCAGAGAAGATAGCCACCGAAGTCTCCTAACCAAGCCAAGCAAGCAAGCCGCATAAAGGTTCGGAAACCAGGTAGGAACCCCCTGTGGGTCACCCTTCTCACTAGAAATTACTTTCTATTCTCTAATTTAATTTATTAGAAGCCCCAACACCCACAGCGACGGCCACGTGGAGACAGTCTTTTACCATATGCTCAAAACAAGCTCGTGACGTACATTCTGTTTCGCACGCTTGAAACCAGTCTATTGACAAACAAACCAGCCTGTTTCTTACGCTTGAGGCCAGTCTGTTTCTTGTGCTTGAAGCCTGTCTCTGTTGCTTACGCTTAAAAACCAGTCTGTTTCTTATGCTTGAAACCGATCTCTGTTTCTTATGCTCAAAAACCAGTCTGTTTCTTACGCTTGAAACCAGTCTTCTATCTTACGCTTAAATAAGCAGATTTTTTATTTACGCCCAAACCAGTATATTATCGTACGCCTATTCCTACGATTAAATTGGAGTCAGGGCTGGCTCAAGGACAAAATGGCCTCACAGGAGGGCCATTCAAATTCGAATTCGAATCCGACTGAGCACCAAGATGGCTACCAGTCGGATTCAAACTCGAGCGCGAACAATGGCCAAGATGGCGCCAATGGCCAAGATGGCGCCCCAAAGCCAAACAAAGCAGGGCCAAGCCAAGATGGCAGCCAGAAAGGCAACAAAAGGTCAACCGGCCCCAACCGCCTAGCGGACAATGGGAACCTCCCGCTGGGGGCGAGACCACTAACACGCTCATACGCCGCTGGGGCACAGACACTAATAAAATCTCATGAAACCCATGAGAACAATGCAAGCGACCAAACCGAAACTGAGGAAAACCTTCCCCAAGGCAATGAGGTAGAGAACGCAGACCTTGACTCAGATTCGGACGATGAACAAACATATATGAAAGTACGCTACCGCCAACCGCGAAAACGCGTTCAACAGAAACGAGAACAAAAATTTTTCTCCTTTCCCGTCTTGATCACCCCGGCCAACGAGGAACCGGACCTCTTCTTCATGCCTATAAAAAAAAACTAAATGAGCTGATATCAGAAACAATCAGCCCCCCAGTCAACACACGTAGGATCCTCCACGGGAAGCGCATCCTGATAGCATGTGCGACCGAGGAAATTCAAATAAGCAAAAAGCAAATCGGGACAATCCGAGTAACATGCTCGATTCCAAACCCACCAAAAGACAGAAAGGCCCAAATCAAAGCTATGGGAGTCCTTAAACTCATTCACCCAGAGGAAGAACTCCCATACGTTGAAACAGAGATTAAGAAATATCACCCCCGAGCCAGAGTGCTCAAACGCCTTACCAACAGAAATGGCCAGGCGAGTAGGGCAATCTTGGTTCAATTCCCAGAGGAAACTCTCCCCAAAACGGTCAAAATAGGAGGGGAAATCCTACAGGTAGATAGGTTCCGAGGGAAGGCACTGATGTGCAGAAACTGCCAGCGGTTCGGCCACCCCACCCAATCATGTCACAACACAGTGCGGTGCGCCAAGTGCGGAGAGGCCCACAAGACCACTAAGTGTACACGGAGTGACCAAAAAGAGTTTGAGTGTCCAAACTGCGGCGACAAGGGGCACGCGGCCCACTACGGGGGCTGTGTGCTCCAGAAACGACATAATAAAGCAGCCCGCGTCGCCAGTTTGGGAGTCAAATCCTACACCGAAGCACTCAGTGACTGGTGGCCCTCCCAGGCGCAACCCCGCCCGCAACCAAAATTGAAGGACCCCGATAACAACAACAGACAAACCCAAAACACACAGGACCTAGAAACCGCAAATCGAGCAGACCCCACAACAGGGAACAAAAACCGTAAACAACCTAACCCCCCACCACGCAACAGTCAAACGGGAACAGATACCCCAAACCAGAACATGCCCGGAAACACCGAACAACAAGGAGAGCAACCAAAAAACACACAGCCAATTAGGCAAACAACCCCTAACACAAACAACCAACCCAATCTCATCCAACCGCCCCAGCGCCCGCAACCTCCACCAAACCAACCAACTAATAGACACCAGCAACAACAGGTGGCGGCGCGCGAGTGGACTGGAATGGGGATGGACGGACCGGCCATGGCCGTCCCCCCCTTCCTCCCATGGGGAAGTGTGTCAGAAATATACAGACAAGCCCAACCGGCGGAGGAGGAGGGGGAACCGGGCCGGGTCGGGTTGGCCCCCCAGGCCGGGTTCGCGCGTCACCGATTCCAAATGTGGGCCATGAGGTGGGGAAGAATCCAAATAGAAAGCATACGAACGACGGGTAACGAGGCAGAACTCGCCACGTTCCTGGGATACCTCCAAGAATTACTCGCATCACTAACCTAAGATGGCAGGCCTCCACATCCTCCAATGGAACTGCAGGTTCCTCTATTCCAAATTAGATGAATTCAAAAATTGGTTAACCCCAAACCCACCGGAAATCCTCGCCCTCCAGGAGACGAGTTTCCGGGATACCCCCCCCCCCCCCCAATAAACGGGTATAACTACCCACCAATTTATAAAAGTAGGACAAACCAACGAGGAGGAGGCGTAGCCATCTACTCTAAAACCGAAATACCAATCACAGAAATCACTCACACTCTAAACCCACACATAGAGGCTATAATAGGAGAAATAACCACACACACAAACCGCAAACTCAAAATAGTAAACGCCTACATCCCAAACGAAAGAGTCTATAACCAAATACCAATAGAACATCTTAAAGACCTACTACTGGCAGGGGACATAGTGGTAGGGGACTTTAACGCCAAAAGCCCGCAATGGGACGAAAACCAAGTAACAGCAGACGCAGCAGGGAAAAAACTAGAAACAGCAATAAATGAGACCCAACGATGTATCCTAAATACAGGCGAACCCACTCACATGTTCGCCCAGGGGAGCAGTGACATCATGAATGCACTAGACATAGCCATAACCACCAACACCATCGCCGTGGAAACCCAATGGCAAGTAAATAGTGACAATCTAGGAAGTGACCATTTTCCGATCCTAATAACAATCAATGATAAAAGCCAAAGTACCCTACCACCAAACCCAGGAGCCCCGAAAAAAATCAACACCAAACGAACAGACTGGGAAACATACCACGAAATAACTAGGCTTACCCCAAACTGGGATGAGAACCACAACATTGACGATAAAACGGCCCACATCACAGACCACATTATCAGACCAGTCACGGAATGCACACCTGGCAGATCTGATATTGGAAAGCTAGGGAAATCCTGGTGGACCAAGGCCTGTGATCGAGAAGTAAGAAACAGAAAAAGAAAGCTCCAAATCTGGAAAAAACACAAAACGCCCGAAAATAGAATGGAATACAAACGTGCCAAAACCATAGCAGATCGCACGATTAAAGAAGCCAAGAAGGAAGACTGGCATGCCTTCACAGAATCAGTTAATATCAACACTAAGATTAAAGAAAGCTGGGATAAAATCAAAGCCATCAACAATGGCCCGAGAGTTAGCATGCTATCCCTTAAAACAGAAAACAGAGTGTATGCCACGGACCAAGAAAAAGCAGAAATACTAGCCCACACATTTAGCCAAGCTAGCTCAAATGACAACTTAACACCAGAATTCAGGGACCTCAAACCCCATTTGAGTACCTGCTTCGAACAACCACCCCAGACAAACAATTATGAGCTAGATAACGAAATAACGACCTTAGAACTAATCCAAGCATTAAGAACCGCAGGGAAAGGTAAAGCCCCCGGCATAGACCTAATCACATACGAGATGATACAAAAAAGTCACCCCTCCATGCAAAGAGCCATAGTTACCCTGTTCAACGACATCTACTCAAAAGGAATATTCCCCACTCAGTGGAAAAAAGCGCTAGTCTTTCCCCTCCCGAAACCAGGAAAACCAACTCACCAAACTTACAGCTATAGGCCCATCGCACTAACATCCCAGCTGGGCAAAACACTAGAAAAAATACTCAAACACAGACTTATGTCCCACTGCGATAAACACCACATCCTACCCCCACAGCAAAGTGGATTTAGGAAAAAGCGCAGTACACTTGACCACCTAACTACCTTACAACAAGAGATCTTAAATACCCACCGAGAGAGGGGAACCGAACTCATAGGAATCTGCCTCGACATAGAGAAAGCCTATGACATGGTTTGGCACGAAAAACTACTTAGCAGACTGAGCGACCTCGAAATAACAAACAAAATGTATAACTTTGTCAAAAGCTTCCTGGCAGACCGAAAAATAACAGTAAGAATAGGTAATTCGATATCTAAAGAACACACTTTAGACAACGGGGTACCACAAGGATCGGTACTAAGCCCCATCCTATTCACACTCCTGCTCACAGGCCTACAGCACGTCGTCAGGCATAATAAAATAATGCAATTAGCCGACGACACCTCACTAATAGGAAAAATCAAGAGCAGACAAAGAAAGTTTAAATGGGAATTAGTAGGATTCCAGGAATTCCAACAAGACCTAACAAGAATAGAAAATTGGCTAGTAAGAGCAGGCCTCAAAATTTCCCCCATTAAAACCCAAGCAGTTATATTTAGGACCAACCAAAGTCCAAAATACCAAGTGAAAGCTCCGATCCCCAAATTACAAATTGGTAAAACAGAGATAGAATATGGCCAAAGCATCAAATTCCTAGGAGTAACATTCACAAAAAACAACAATTGGACACCGTATATTGAACAAATATGCCAGTCTGCCAGGAAAGGAATAAACCTAATGCGCAAGGTCAGCGGAGCAGACTGGGGCACTGACCCCAAATCACTCCTAAACCTATATCACGCCTTCGTAATGTCCAGACTACTCTACGCAGCCCCACTACTTACCAACCTAAATAAAAGTCAAACCAAAAAGCTGATGTCAGTACAAGCGGACGCCTTGAAAGTGGCCCTGGGGGTCCCCAGACACACCCCAAACCTGCTTGTACTGGAAGAGAGTGGGCAAAAACCCATAACGCTCATAATAAAGGAAAGAGCGGCTAACCTATATTATAAAACAGTATGTATGCCAGAAGACCACCCGGCCAAATTCACTCTCACCACTGACCACAAAACCAGAGGCAAACGCAACCAAACACCACAAATAAAAACCGTAGTCCAGGAAATCGAAGCCTCTATAAACCTAAAACTACCAAGCAGAACACCGATCATACAAATAAAGGCGCCACCATGGAGACTCCCACAAATAGAAGTAGATCTGGACCTAACTAAGTATCAGAAAACAGTAGACGGGCCCAAAATGAAAATGGAGTTTGACATAAAAAAAAAAACACTACATACAAAAACTACGCACTCATCTATACAGACGGGTCCCATGACCCAACCACCCACGCAACCGGACTAGGTATCCACGTCCCCAACAAATCGGACCGGGCCATAAAGCTACCAGATCACTCAGCGGTCTTCACAGCTGAACTCACGGCCATCCTAGGAGCTTATAAGGCAATAAAGAGTGACCTACAGAAAAACAAACACATACTCATAGTGACGGACTCGCTGTCAGCAATCCAAGCGATCCAAAACCTAGACTCATTCATAGAAGACCTAACATACCTGATTAGAGTACAAGCAGCAGAACTCGCAGATCACGGTAAAACGATCAAAATCATGTGGGTCCCCTCCCACGTGGGGATCCCAGGCAATGAAAGTGCAGACAGAGTAGCGGAGAAAGGCCTCGATCAAGAATCGACCTTCTTCAACCTACTAACGAGAGGTCCAATGCACTCAGACCCGCCTTTCAAAAACTATGGGTAAAAGAATTCCACCAGACCAAAAGAGGGAGACGGAAAAATCTCACAAGGGTACTTAACAACATACCCACCCTTCTTCAAGGCAAGAGGAAAGACCAATCACGGCTAACAAGAGTCCGATTGGGGGGCGAAAGATACCTAGTGTTACACTACCGCAGCCACACGCAAGGTGTTGTAGATGGAAGACGCAGCCAGACAAGAGTGTTTCCAGAAGAGTTTTATTTCTTGGTCATCGTGGGTCTAATAGGTTGGGCACAACCAACCTACTAGCATGGCATACTAAAATGGCGAAAATACCGGAGCTCGGTCTCTCGCTTCTCAGCTCCCTCTATCTATCTATCTCACTCTCTTCGTTGTGTACTCTCTATCTATCTCGTTCCCTTCGTTGTGAGCTCTCTCGTTCTGGTCATTGTGCGAGCTCTCTCTCTATCTCGTTTTCTTCGTTGTGAGCTCTCTCGTTCTGGTCATTGTGCGAGCTCTCTCTCTATCTCGTTTTCTTCGTTGTGAGCTCTCCCGTTCTGGTGTTTACCCCCAATATATATACCCGTTCTGGCCGAGGGCATCGCCCCTTTGTCTCAACTAGTCAAAGGGGCTATTACTGTCACCCATATTATTCCACATCTATCATGGTGGCCAGCGTCCCCTGACCCTATCTGTCAAAGGAGCTATTACTGTCGCCCATAATCTATCCCCCATCTGCTCTGGTGGATAGCGCCCTCTGATCCTAGCTGACCAGGGACCCATTACTGTCTCTCATAATTATTCCACATCTATTATGCTGGTCAGCGTCCTCTGATCCTAGCTATCAAAGGAACTCATTACTGTCTCTCCTAATTATTCCACATCTATTATGGTGGCCAGCGTCCTCTGATCCTAGCTATCAAAGGAACCCATTACTGTCTCTCATAATTATTCCACATCTATTATGGTGGCCAGCGTCCTCTGATCTTAGCTGACCAGGGACCCATTACTGTCTCTCCTAATTATTTCACATCTGTTATGGTGGCCAGCGTCCTCTGATCTTAGCTGACCAGGGACCCATTACTGTCTCTCCTAATTATTCCACATCTATTATGGTGGCCAGCGTCCTCTGATCTTAGCTGACCAGTAACCTATTACTGACTCTCATAATTATTCTTTGTCAGCAGGAGTCTGTGTTCCTCACTACTAACGAGGGCTCATTATTTATTCATTAGTCCCAGCTTAGTAGGGCCGGCCACTTGTCAACTCCACGTGAGCCCGTGGTACTAATTATACCCTCGTTATTTTCATATCAAGGGAAATTATAAAATTACCCGACCGTGATATTGGTCGTATACACTTATAGTGTAACAACTCCTCCCAAACCTACCCGAAAAAAAAAAGGAATCTTAATTCACAAGATTCGTTTTTTTTTTCATTACACAATATTCAGACAACAACATCATTTCAAACAATTAAACATGTTATCCACAAAATACATCATTTTTCGGAATGACCGCTTATTTAAATCGATCACTCCTTATTAAAAATTATTATTGTCCGGCGTAATCACGCCCATAAATGTTCACATCAAAATCGTCGACTCGGTTATGTCTTTGCACATGTGTTCGTTATTCTTCACGATTCTTCCTGGATCGCAACACGTTGATCCTTGGTTTCCCCAACGACGGGTAAACTTGACAACGTTCGAGGCGGGGAGTAACTGCACTCCTCCCTCCATCATCGGCGTAGAGTCCTTCGCCCTTGCGACGTCATTCACGTCTGCTGATTGCACAGCCGCCGAAATCAACGTAGGCACAGTGACCTCACGTTCACCCTTCCTGAGTCGTGATAGTATGGAGCCAAACCATGCGCTAGTTTTCTTTTTATATTGTATACACCCTACTCGAATTATGATCACTACAACTGTCCCTACGATAGAACCAATGATGATCTGTTTCCATATCGCCCATTCTTGTTTTGGCTTAACGAATCGCTCTGAAGTCGAGCAATTAGATGATCCATTGGCATTTTCTTAATTTCATCTAGCTCTTTGGACAAAGAGATGAGATCGTAGTCTGGTAAAGCGCTATGAAATGGTTTCCATATCGTTATATTGGAAAATGCATAGTTTTCCATCCATCCTATCAATTTGTCTTCCACCTGATACTGGCTCTCTTGCTGGTAGTAAGGGGTTAACATCAATCTATCACTAATAGCCGTACATGATTCATTGAGGCGGATTAGCGATAATGGTGGGTTGATTTGTTGGTACGTGACCCCTTTACCGTGACAACTAATACTCATCTTTAGTGGACTATGATTACTAATGACCCATAGCCCATCCATTATATACGGTGCCATAGGTAACACTGTACCCAACTTGACCTTTGTTTGGCCGTGTGTTGCAATTTCGTCTGAATTGTTTAAAAACAGCGCCGTAACACAAAACTGATTAATGTTCATAGGATATATTGCACTTCGAATCGCACCGAATCCTATCAAGGGTTTGGAACAAGCTTCAAGTTCAGCTTCCGTAAGGAGCGCGAACCGCGTACGTTGCGCGTCTACTGCTATTGTTGTGGATTCTAAGTCATACTGAGCCGTCATTGATTCTGGCGCAGGCCGACCTGAATCTCCAGTTACTAGTGGTAACTTCATCAAGTTTTTGAAATACGACATTGTGATTAATATTTAAACCCTGCGCTAGCCCCAATACTATCAGACTATAAAAAAAAACTTCATCTTGTTGTTGTCTGCAACATACGAGATATCACCAGAGACTTATACCACTGTCTCTGACAAAACTCAAATCATGCTTCATGATTTACACATTACAATAGTCCTCTCCCAGATACCGTCTGAGAGTCGCATTTCTAATTTGAAGCCTTCTTTGGCAGAATAGTCAGTATCGCTTCAAGAATTTCCCTAACCCCATTAGTCTGTAAACTAGGCTGAATCGAACAATTGTCGTCGATCTCCCCATCATCAGAACTGTCTGATGTGCCCTTGTTACAACTAACCCCACCCGGGTCTGCCTTGGGGGACTTGGGTGGGGTTAGGTATTTTTTAGTTCCCAGGGTCACCCTGGTCAGCCCCACAGGGTGGGTTTTTCTCTCTATTCTGGGGCATGTGTTTCTGGCTACCCTTTGTCCATTCACCTGTATTTGCCTTTTTAAAACTCTCCCTACTGTCTGCACTGCCTGTAGCTCTTGATGTTGGATGTGTGTTGCTAAATGGTCTTAGCTTTATTTAGGCCCCATGTTGTAGGTTTATTTAACGTATTTGACCGGCTGGCGACATACATTCAATTTTCTGTTTAGTTTTTTTCACAAGCAGTGCAGGCACGTCCTGAGAAAGCCTTGTTGCTGTCGGGACGTTAAGCAATGTACAATCAATCAATCAAACCTTGTTACAACTAACGTTTACTGCTGAGAGTGATCTTTTCTCTCTTGTCTTTAGGCGCTTTCTTAGCTCCATTAACGGAACGTCCTCCTCGGATGAAGAATTCTCACGCTCTTTTCGCACCCCCCTAGTCAGTCTGTCTCGTGCGTTCTCTTGCCCTACTGCATCGTCACTGTCGCTATCAGATGATTCTGGAGCTACAACCTGTGTGGCTTTACGTAATGTTCTCCCCCTGGCTTTTGGAATAGGCCACTCGCTAATTTTGGCTATCCGCAAGTGTTCAGCGTGTGAACTGACCTCAGTGCCATCTAGTTGATGTCGTACCCTGAATGTGACAGGCGACAATTGTTCCACCACTCTATAGTGCGACCTCCACTTACTGTCTAACTTATTGTGTCTACGGTGATTACGAAGGTACACTGGATCACCGACCTTAATCTCGACAGGCTGTACACCTCTATTAGCATACTTAGCCCCTTTCTTCTGTGCTTTCTTAATTCGCCGATATACCTGGGTGAAGGCCTTGTGTTGCTGTTCAAGCGCTATCTTGTGAAACTCTTCACCAGCGTATTTTCTTCGGGGTCTAAGGATGTTATCTAACGGTAGCACTGGATCGCGACCGTACAGTAAAAAGAAAGGAGATTCCTGCGTAGTTTCCGAAACACAAACCCTATAAGCTGCTAGTACCTGGTTAATATGCACGTCCCATGTCGAAAAATCCTCTTGTATCTTTTTGGACAGAATGTCGTTAAAAGTTCTGTGAAAACGTTCGACTTTAGCATTGGACTGTGGATGATAAAGACTGGTCGTGACATGGTCTATGTTCAGTTCTGCCAGCGTTTCTGCCATAACCCTATTCACATTCTCAGATCCATTGTCTGATACTATCTGCAATGGACAGCCATGTCTGGGTAGAATGTCTTCTACGAGCAGCTGTACCACTGACTGCGGCGTTTTATCTGGTACAGGGAACGCCTCTACCCAACCTGTCAGATGACAGATGAATGCTATGACATAGCGATTCCCGCTAAGGGAGCGGTCAAACGGACCTGCCAAGTCCAATGACAACTTAGCGAATGGGTATGGAGGAATGTCCATTTCCTGTACGGGGGCCCTTTTCTTTTGTAACACTCTAGACTGACAGATGACACACCCACTAACATATTCATACAGTTGTTTGTACATGTTAGGCCAGTAATACTTTCTGCTGACTGTGTCATGCGTCTTGTCTATTCCTAAGTGACCATTTTCGTCATGGTACTGTCTGACTACGTACTCTACCAAGTGAGACGGAACATACAATCTGGCTACTGGTTCATCATCAGGATGAGACAAGAAATATAGAACATCCTCTATCAGCATGTATCTCCTATTGACTGTCATGGTTCCTTGTTCACTAATCAATAATGTCCTTTAAGCGCACTATTTCAGAATCCTTCTCCTGTTCCTCAATAATATCAAACCCTGGAAGATCAACTTTTTCCAGCTTCTCGTCACACCCTGCCCTTATTGTACAACTAGCAAACTGCTTGGGTGTGAAATGGTTGGAGTTTATGACTCCAATGACAAAAGCATTGTCATTGACCTCTCTGGTTAACTCTTCTTCTTCCTCATGCTCTGGCATGTGAGTACCACTCGGCATTCTGGATAGTAAGTCTGCCAAAACATTTTGGGGACCTGGGATATATTCAATAGTACAGTTATATCCTGAAATGCCAAGGGCCCACATCTGCACCTTCTTATTCTGCATTGGTGAATTAAGCAAATACTTAAGAGGCATGTGATCCGTGCGGATTACAAACTCCGCATTATGCAAGTAGTGATTTAGCTTTTGAAGCGCATAATGGATCGCAAAAGCCTCTTTCTCTATTGTCGACCATTTCCTCTGACTGGTACTAAGTTTATGGGATAGAAAGTAAATAGGTCTTTCTACCTTTGAGCCTGGGGAAATGTCTGAATCCTCATCGCATTTTTGCGCGAGACATGCCCCCACGCATGTGTCGCTGGCATCCGTGTAAAGGATGTACGGACGCCGTGTATCTGGATAGGCTAACACTGGTGCTACAGCTAACGTTTCCTTCATCAAATCAAACGCTTTCTGGCATTCCTCTGTCCAACTGAATCTCGCATACTTTCGTGTCAGTGCTATGATTGGTTCAGCCATCTGGGAGAAATTAGGAATCATTTTCCTGTAAAACCCAATCATACCAATGAACAAACGGCACTCTCTGACACAGGTCGGAGCCGCCATAGCCCTAATGACTTTTACCTTTTCCTCATCCGGTTTTATCCCCTGGTTACTAATGACAAACCCTAAGTATTTGGTTTCTTCCTCAAAGAACTGACACTTCTTGAGTTTCAGCTTCAGGTCATGCTGTCTCAATCGATCAAAGACTGTCTGAAGGTGACACAGATGGTCTTCTATTGTTTCTGAGAAGATCAAAATGTCATCGAGATAGGCACAGGCAAAACTTTCTAAACCGGCTAGCACGATATTCATAAGCATCATGAACAATCCCGGTGCTCCCACCAAACCAAAAGGCATTTTCGTGAATTCGAATAATCCTTTGTGGCATGCAAATGCTACTCTATCCCTACTCTCCTGATCCGCCATCTTGACCTGCCAGTATCCCGACTTAAGGTCCAGACTGGTAAAATACTTGGCCTTTCCAAGCAGTGACAAAATGTCATCTATCAGCGGTAGTGGGTACGATGTTTTCTTTGTAACCTCATTCAGTTTTCTAAAGTCAACACATAAACGTTTCGACCCATCCTTCTTGGATACAATCACTAAACTAAAAGACCATGGGGACTGAGAACGTCTTATCACACCTGCCTGTAACATCTCTTCTAGAGCCTTGTCAACAATCTCTCTATCTTGAAGCGGGATTCTATACGGTTTTATCCTAATGGGAGGATGATCGCCGGTATCTAGTTTCATCGTGACAGTGTCAGTAGCCCCTAAATCAAGGTCGCTATTCGCGAACAAGTCTTGATTGTTCGTAATGAGCTCTGACACTACATCTTTCATCTTTTCCGGCGCAGTGACTTCCGTCAAGTCGACTGCCGATACCTGCCGATCAACCGACCCTATCTGTACTTCATGTACTTCTTGAACTGCTGTTACCTTCCCTACAACACAACCCCTTCTAACTCTATACGTCTTGTTTGTGTTGTTTACTATCAGTATGGGGTACGTCTGGTGCTTATTTTGCCTGACTACCGTGCTTGTCACTAACAGTCCCGGTTCTTGTGCTATAAATCCCTTGTCTGTTTCCGAAATCTCTAAGAGTGTCTCTCTTGCAAAATACGGAGCATTCTTCATCCGTACCTGGAGTACTTCTGCCGTCTGAGGTTTTATCACTTTCGTCTTAGTCACTCTGACCAAAGACGAAATGTGGATGTCCTGTTCATAGGGCACATAAACACTTCCGACTCTGAGTTTCTTCAAGTCAAAATAAATCCTCACCCCGTTTTTGTCTAACCAGTCATTTCCCAAAATAAAGTTCCTGTTGAGCCCTGATACCACGTAGAACTTATGTTTAAACTTTTGCCCCGCTACCGTAAATTCTAATTCTGAACTCCCCAATACGTGTAAAGCTTCTCCACTAACTGACTGTAACGACACATCTCCCTTTCCTAACTTTGGCTTATGACTGAGTTTATCGTAAGCCCCCTTGCTAATCAAAGACACCTCTGCTCCCGTATCGATCAAGCTACGAAATCGTTGCTTCCCAATTTTGAACACTATGCACTTAGGACTACCCGCTACATTAATGCTAAACAACTGACTCTTTCTACTTTTCCGTTCCTGCGTAACGGCTTCGTGTGCCGCAGAACCTTCTAGTTTTCCTGCCTCGTCGGAAACCTTCTTTGACCTTGTGGCCGCCTGTTTCTGGCCTTTCTACATTCCCGCTGAATGTGACCTCGTTCCCCACACTTCCAGCATTGAATCGGGGGACGCATTGTTTGCTGACCAACCGTCCCTATCGCTCGGCAATTTCGTGCCTGGTGCCCTACTCTCCCGCATTTAAAACAATTACGGTGACGAGCATGGTCTACTTCCATAGCCTCTTCTCCACCCCTAGCTGTCGCTCTCGGCTGACTAACTGGCCGATTGTTTATCGTGCGTAGCTCAAACCTATGGCGAAGGTTTTCCTCCTGCATGGCCACCTGCACGGCCCTATCTAACGTATTTGAGTTGTCCCTCAGGACTTTCATCTTAAGAAAGTCGTGCGCCAATCCGTCAACAAAGAAATTTATTAGTTGCCGTTGTACCACAGCAGCGCCCATCGGACTCGGGAAGGCTTCGCCGGCCAGAGTCATTAGTCGCTCTGCGTACAGAGGCACGCTTTTCCTCGGGTTTTGTTTCACCCGCTGTAGCAACGCAAAAGCATGATTTTCATCGGCGATTTCGCCGAACCTTACGGTTAGCTGCCTTTTCAGTTCATCCCAATCCCCTGCCGCTTCCGTTTGTAAGAATCGGTGGATAAAATCACTCACCACCCCCGAGCTTGCTTGATAAGCAATGACCGGGCGCCTGTTGAGGGCTTTTATTAGCACTGCATATTTGTCAATTTCTTTTATCCACTCCCTAAATTTGGTAGGCTTTCCGTCAAACGTTCCTACCATCTGCCCTATACTCTGGGCGTTAATCGCCTGACTCATTTCCTCTACTTTTTCGCCTAAAATCCTAA
Source organism: Semisulcospira habei (assembly GCA_036245525.1). NCBI lineage: Eukaryota > Metazoa > Mollusca > Gastropoda > Semisulcospiridae > Semisulcospira > Semisulcospira habei. The sequence goes on along the minus strand of BTPG01000003.1, from coordinate 214,209,423 downwards.
ACACTTCCTCTGCCATTTTTGTTTCTTTTTAAATGTAACAACAACACAACTCTAGCTAACTGGTCTGGCTCCTATATAAGACTCAACAAGGGTTAAAACGAAAAAGTCACTTACCCCGTGATCCTTTCGGCTGTTGGTCTTGAATGAGTCGCAGACGTCCCGTGGGCTCGAACTCTGTTTTTTTCCTTGACGTGGGCTCGAACTCTGCTTTTCTTGAAGTGGGCTCGAACTCTGCTTTTCTTGAAGTGGGCTCGAACTCTGCTTTTCCTTGACGTGGGCTCGAACTCTGCTTTTCCTTGACGTGGGCTCGAACTCTGCTTTTCTTGAAGTGGGCTCGAACTCTTCTCTTCTCTTCGGGTTGTTGGCTTGCACTCTTCTCTTCTCTTTCTGGTCTGCTCTTCCACCCTTGCGTCGTTGGCTGTCGATTTGGTGCTGATAGTCTAGTTTTTCTGTTTCTTCGTTCCTCTGTTTCTTCCCGTTCCGAGATCCTGGTCACGGCACCAAATATGAAGATACGGTAGTGTTACACTACCGCAGCCACACGCAAGGTGTTGTAGATGGAAGACGCAGCCAGACAAGAGTGTTTCCAGAAGAGTCTTTTATTTCTTGGTCATCGTGGGTCTAATAGGTTGGGCACAACCAACCTACTAGCATGGCATACTAAAATGGCGAAAATACCGGAGCTCGGTCTCTCGCTTCTCAGCTCCCTCTATCTATCTATCTCACTCTCTTCGTTGTGTACTCTCTATCTATCTCGTTCCCTTCGTTGTGAGCTCTCTCGTTCTGGTCATTGTGCGAGCTCTCTCTCTATCTCGTTTTCTTCGTTGTGAGCTCTCTCGTTCTGGTCATTGTGCGAGCTCTCTCTCTCTCTCTCGTTTTCTTCGTTGTGAGCTCTCTCGTTCTGGTCATTGTGCGAGCTCTCTCTCTATCTCGTTTTCTTCGTTGTGAGCTCTCCCGTTCTGGTGTTTACCCCCAATATATATACCCGTTCTGGCCGAGGGCATCTCCCCTTTGTCTCAACCAGTCAAAGGGGCTATTACTGTCACCCATATTATTCCACATCTATCATGGTGGCCAGCGTCCCCTGACCCTATCTGTCAAAGGAGCTATTACTGTCGCCCATAATCTATCCCCCATCTGCTCTGGTGGATAGCGCCCTCTGATCCTAGCTGACCAGGGACCCATTACTGTCTCTCATAATTATTCCACATCTATTATGCTGGTCAGCGTCCTCTGATCCTAGCTATCAAAGGAACTCATTACTGTCTCTCCTAATTATTCCACATCTATTATGGTGGCCAGCGTCCTCTGATCCTAGCTATCAAAGGAACCCATTACTGTCTCTCATAATTATTCCACATCTATTATGGTGGCCAGTGTCCTCTGATCTTAGCTGACCAGGGACCCATTACTGTCTCTCCTAATTATTTCACATCTGTTATGGTGGCCAGCGTCCTCTGATCTTAGCTGACCAGGGACCCATTACTGTCTCTCCTAATTATTCCACATCTATTATGGTGGCCAGCGTCCTCTGATCTTAGCTGACCAGTAACCTATTACTGACTCTCATAATTATTCTTTGTCAGCAGGAGTCTGTGTTCCTCACTACTAACGAGGGCTCATTATTTATTCATTAGTCCCAGCTTAGTAGGGCCGGCCACTTGTCAACTCCACGTGAGCCCGTGGTACTAATTATACCCTCGTTATTTTCATATCAAGGGAAATTATAAAATTACCCGACCGTGATATTGGTCGTATACACTTATAGTGTAACACTAGTCCACCCGAACCAAATAGTATGCACATGCGGCCACATACTCACTACGGAGCACGTACTATTAGACTGCCAAAATATAGAAGAAACCAGAGCCACAATAGCAGAAAGACTGAACACGCCCCTCATGTTAGAAGGCCTCATAAACCCTGACCCTACAACATGGTCCACCACCACCAAACTCACAATACACCTGCTCAACGAGCACCCCCATAGTTAAGTACATATAAACAAACAAGGAAGGAGAGAGAAGGCAAACAACACCACCGACCCAGCGAGACCGGGACCCGGACACCCACTGGAGCACGGGCTCTCCCCAACGACCCAACCGCCCAAGGCGCGGACAGGCATGATGAAGGATAGAATAAAGCGATGCGCGTACGTCAGCAACAGTCAAAATAAACCCCCTCCCCCCCCCCCCCATCCCCCGCCCCACCCCCCCTGGACGAAATCAGCGAAAGGTGGAAGTCCAGATCCCTTTCTAAAATAGCATAGCATAGCGTGTTTAGCAGCGAAGATCACATCCCTCCAGCCCTTCCTGCCGATGACGAACCCACGCTTACAGTCGTTTATGCCAACATGTACAACGACTGTGGTGACTGTATTCGTGGGCTCGGAATCGTGAAGGCGCTGAAGGATGTCGGCTCTGCTGAGGCTCGACACTGACACAACTTGCGCCATTTCTGTGTCAGTGACAGACATCAGATTACCGTGCAGGCCGCGCAGTACCGAGTCGCCAAGAAGTAGCGTGTGGGTGTTAGGCCTCAGTTCTGGTATCCCAGGACGGATAGTGGGATTGACGGCGTAAGGGGGTCGCGCATTAGGTACTGTTCCTTTTTGCTGGGGGGTCGGCGAAATAGTGGTGTCGTCATGAGCTGCACTTTGGGGGTCAGCCGTTGTTTTGCTGGTGGGTGCATTATCCACCACTTGCTTGTACTGGGCATAGGAGGTGTTTTTGTTGCCTTTTTTTTCCCGCTTCTTTGACCCTCCTTCTCCCCTCTAGTTTGGTGACCCGTTCACGCAAGTGCCTGATCTCCGTATGGAGAGAATCCACCTCTATGTTGTAGGATTGTCGGATCTCCCCAACGGCGGTCCGGAGAGCAGGTATCTCCGCCATCAGGCGCTCCACAACCAGGGGATCTGGTATCAAAATCACAGGGCAGCCAGTCTGGCACGCGGACTCGACCACCTTTACAGGATCAAGAATGGGGGCCTGAGTGCCTCTGCTCCTGACGTCGTGGTTGATGGCAACAGTAGCACCGCTGTCGCTGTTGCTGGTAGCGACAACAGTGCTATTGCTAGTGACGCCATTGCTGATGACAGCACTACCGCAGTTGTTGTCGCTGTTGGCCGTGGAGGGAGCAGCGTCAGTGATGCGGACGTCATGGCTGATGACAGCACTATCACTGTTGTTGTCGCTGTTGGCGGTTGTGATGATAGTGCCAGTGTTGCCGACGTCGTGGCTGAGGGAGCAGCACTGTCACTGTTGTTTTCGCTGTTGGTGGTGATGATGCTGGTGCCAGTGCTGCTGACGTCGTGGATGACGGCAGCACTGCCACTGTTGTTGTCGCTGTTGGTGGTGGTGATGATAGTGCCAGTGCTGCCGTCGTTGTGGCTGATGGCAGCACTGCCAATGTTGTTGTCGCTGTCTGCGGTGGTGATGATAGTGCCAGTGCTGCTGACATCATGGTTGATAGCAGCACTGCCACTGTTGTCAGGGGTGATGATAGTGCCAGTGCTGCTGCCGTCTTGGCTGATGGCAGCACTGCCACTGTTGTTGTCGCTGTTTGCGGTGGTGATGATAGTGCCAGTGCTGCTGACTTCGTGGCTGATAGCAGCACTGACACTGATGTTGTCGCTGTCAGCGGTGCTGATGATGGTGCCATTGCTGCTGACGTCATGGTTGATAGCAGCACTGCTACTGTTGTTGTCACTGTTGGCGGTGGTGATGACAGTGCCAGTGTTGCTAATGTCACGGCCGATAGCAGCACTGCCACTGTTGTTGTCACTGTAGGTGGTGGTGATGACAGTGCCAGTGCCGCTGACGTCGCGGCTGATAGCAGCACTGCCACTGTTGTCGCTGTCGGCGTTGGTGATGACAGTCCCAGCGCTGCTGACGTCGTGGCAGGATGCAGCACTGCAACTGTTGTTGTCTCTGTTAGCGTTAGTGCTGCTGACGTATCTGATGGCAGCACAACCACTGCTGTCGCAGTTAGCGGTGGAGATAGTTCCAGTGCTGTTGACGTCATGGTTGATGACAGCACCACCACTGTTGTCGCTTTTGACGATGGAGGAAACAGTGCTAGTGCTGCTGACGTTGTGGCTGATGTCGCTGCTGGCGGTGATGATAGTATTACCAGTGCTGCCGTCGACGTGGTGGATGCAGCGTGATGGAATGTAGCAGTGCCAGTGCCACCTGTGTTGAGCGTATCTGGGGTTGGATCGTTCGTATTCATGATGGAGGTTGTCAGCGTGTCATCACAGTCTGGCACATACCGTGTACTGTTAGCTGGAGAGAGTGGTGATGGAAGTGCCAAATGACCGTGACCAGAATGTGCAGACAGAGTGTTGACGATATCTTTCAATGCCGCAAACTCCCTGTCCACCCTCTGGCGGCAGGACCGGCCCTGGACCAGGAAACTGGCAGTGGTGTAATATACATGTATCACCAGCAGTTGTCGCTTATCGTCTCTTAACCGTATAGTTGAGTGCACTAGTTCATCGGGCAGGCTAGGCGCATCAAGCTCAATTTGTTTTTCGTAGGCTACATGGTTCTCTGCGTAATCTTCCCATGTTGTTGCGACACCCTGGCGCTTGAATTCCCCGACGTAACGCAGATGCAGCACTTTTCGCCACACAGGCAGTTTGGCAGGGTCCGTGTTGTAAGTTATTTGAATTGGGTCTAATGTATGTTTTATTTCTTCAACATTTGTGTGGGTAAAATTCAACTTGGACCTTGTTGTCGGGCTCATCTGTTAGTTATCGTTGAAGGGAGGTTAGTGCAGTCGCCATGTTGACTAGCGGCCTCAGTTGTGCTTAGGGCTGGTGAAGGAAGGATGGACACTCGTCACATGACGCAACAGGGGATTATACAGAGAGAGCCATTATGGATACTGCATGCACACGGGGAGGGGAGTGAGAGAGTGGGTGGGTGGGAAGGGAGGGAGATCACTCAGAGGAGTAGATCTGACGGAGGGGGGGAGAGGGGGGGGGTGTTAAGAAACTGAGGGTAGGCTGAGAGGGCGCTCAGGGAGCGGAAAGGGGAAGTTGGGGGAGGGCGGGGGAAGTGAATGGGGGTTGGGTGTGGTGGTGGGTGTTGCATACTTGCTGGCATGGAACGGTGATGTAAGATGCCGGACACGCCAAGCTGCGATCTCTGGAGGAGAAGACTGGCACAGTTTGTACAGGCGGTCAGGCGTGACAGCTCAACAAGTAGACTGCAGCGCCACGATCTGACCGCATCGCCATATGTAAACACAGCTGTTACAAATCCCCCTAATTATCGAATGGTCAGTGAGGATGGTTGGCCCCAGTTAGGTCACAAAGACAGCAGTGTTAACGTACTGACCGGTGTGGTAAATCTCTGCAACACGCAGCGTTGATATCATGATGTGAACTGAATGTAATAAAATAGTTTTTACTCACTTTGTCATGTTATTATCTCGAAAAGCACAATATAATGAGAGACGATGTAATTTCACTCACAACACAGTATGCGTTTGAGGTCCAGAAAAATGGAAGCTAAAGAAGTACACGAGATGACTGCTTGCGGACTCGTCTAAACGGCACAACACAATGCAGGATATGATATAAGTTCCAAAGCACCGCACACACAAAACACACGATTTTATCACCACGCCCCAATATGACGAAGTTTGAAAAAAATCACAAAATAACCTTAGAGTGCACAGAGTAATGTGCACAACTGATTAGTAGACCCTACATGTCCGAATTATATAAAGTCCCTCAGAGAGAGAGAGGGAGAGAGAAGAGAGAGAGAGAGGGAGAGAGAGAGAGAGAGAGAGAGAGAGAGAGAGAGAGAGAGAGAGAGAGAGAGAGAGAAAGAGAGAGAGACAGAGAGAGACAATGACAATGACAATGACAATGATCCTTTATTTGACAACGGTAAAAGTTTTGGTAATAACAACCATTTTTCGAACTTGCCGTTGCTAATCTACTGATTACAGAGTTACTATCGTACTAATTGTTTTCTACTACTAAGAAGGAAAAAAAAAATACATGACACAGCACAAGCCAAGAATGAAATAATAATAATAATAATAATAATAATAATAATGTTGGAGGGAAGTGACATAGGAATTACCAACTTTATTGGTCGGGCATAATGACATGTTGTGAGGTTTAATTAAAATAATATAATAATAATACACACAACTACACAATACACACCTAATACGCATACATAACGCATGCACATTTGAGCACGCCACTCTCTATCTCTGATATACACGTCAAAGCGCACACGCACAACGCACACGCACACACGTGTACACACACGCTTACGCGGCTTAAGCTAAACACAAGCTGTACCGAATAAATATGAGTCATCAGTCGAAACCTGTGGTACGCGCAATTAATGATCTAATGAGAAATAGCACTTTTCAATATGTGCACAGTCACGGGGATGCTGCTGACAAAAATAAGTACGTGATGAGACTGACTTTAAACGAGGAGAAAGTAGCTGATGTCGTGACGTTTCTATGCAAGGCATTCCAAAGACTAGAGCCAGAGAACGTCAAACTCGTTTTATAGAGATCAATTCTAAGTCGCGGCACAATAAGGGATTTTCTTGATCTGGAGTATGTTGATGACTGGACGGTAAATAGCGATGTGATATATCGGGGTAGCTTATCGTTTAATGCCTTGAACATAACCATTCCCTTATTGTAAATTAGATGATCTTTCAGGGGCAGAATTTTTAAAGCTGCCAATTTTTGGTCAGTAGTTAAGCTGGGATCAGAGAGTATTTGTTTGGCAGCTCTCCGATGTAGAGAGTTCAATCTTTTCAAATTGACATCTCTCGAACCATCCCACACAGTAGAAGCATAGTCTATATGCGATCTAATATGGTCATTGAAGAACACTTGATGTGTCTCCATATCAGTAATGTGTTTAAGTTTTGCTAAGATGTACAGATTTCTGGAGACAATTTTACAAACGTTACTGATGTGTAGCTGCCACCTAAGCTGGTTGTCCACCATGACTCCTAGCAGGCGATGGTTAGTAACTTTTCTGGTGGTTTTGCCTTGGAGGGACATACTGAGTGAGAGAGAGCCAAGCTGGTGTTTTTGGCGGGTGCTAATTACCATGCTGTCCGTTTTTACCGGGTTTAAAATCATAATATTATGACTGCACCATACATCAATATCTTGCAGTGTGTTTTGCAGTCGTGAATTGATGTTTGATATATCCTTATCTGGCGTGTGTACAGCAGCATCATCTGCAAACATATCAGAGGTAACGCTTTCATTTTTTATCGCAAGAGGAAGATCATTTATGAACAAGCAGAATAGAAGGGGACCAAGAATAGAGCCCTGTGGAACGCCATGCTTCACTAAACATTGATTCGAGTATGAGCCATTTAGTAATACCTTTTGTTTTCTACCTTCGAGGTAGGATTTGAGAAACGACGCCGTGTAGTTGGTGTACATGGATACTTTCTTGATCAGTATTTCGTGGTTTACTAGATCAAAGGCTTTACGAAAATCTAGAAACATGACTCCTGTAAGTTTTGAGTCGTTGATGGAAGATAACCAGGTGTCTATCATCCGTATCAGCGCAGTGTGACATGAGTGGTCTGATCTGAAGCCCGACTGCAATGAATAGATTAATTTTCGGCTTTCCAGGTATATAGATAGATGCTTGTGAATATGCCGTTCTAAGGGCTTGGACAGAACAGGTAGAAGTGATATGGGCCTAAAATTATCAATTTCACTAAGATCTTTAGATTTAGGTAGAGGTATTACTTTCGCGTCTTTAAATGCGTCTGGAAAACAATTAAAATTAATACAGAGGTTGTAGATATAAGTGATACTCTCTACAATGTATGGGAGGGATATCTTGAATATTTTCGCACTAATCTCATCCAGTCCTGATGATTTTTTATTTTCCAAGGATGTAATTAATTTACCAACTTAATGGACCGCTATAGTGGGTATGATGAAAGGTTTTGTGCCGGCAGTTCTCTGCTTGCAGAAATCGACTAAGTTGTCCGGGCATACATAGTCATGCGACTCAGTTCCCGGCGGGATTAATGATTCTGCTACGAAGACGAAGTGGCTGTTGAAGCTGTTTGCTGTGAGATGCGGCGGTAAAGGAGTTGTGCTTTTATTCGTGCCTCTAGTAACTAAATTTATCGCACGCCATATTGTGGCACAGTCTTTACTTTCGTGAATAACTTTATCGAAAAAGTAATTTCTTTGCCTTCAGAACCATGGATTTTATTCTATTACGTTCTTTCTTGTAATCGGTGAAGAGCTTATCTCTTCTCAGCTCGTCCCTGTGCTCCATGGCCTCGATAAGATCCGCAGTCAGCCGTGGTGGTAAAGTGGCGTATTTAACTCTTTGTTGTCTCAAGGGCGCGTGTTTATCTAGCACTCTGAGAAAGATGTAATACCACGTATCTAGTGCTTTATTTGGGTCGGTTTCATTGTACACTTCAGTAAATTCTGCAGAAGCTAGATCAGACAGAAAGGTATTTTTATTGAACTTTTTAAATGATCTGTATGTTATGCACGTATGTCCTTGCTTTTTTAGTCTTGGAAGCTTGGACAGCCACGTGCAGCTTACCGGATAGTGGTCACTTACGCTAAGACTACCAACGTGAACGTTGCTAATTGCCAGCGGTTTATTTGTATAAATATGGTCTATAACAGTGGCTGATGATGGCGTAACACTAGTGTTACCATTTGTTGAAGGCCGACTAAGGTAGTGGTACACTCCCATGATGGGTGAGGTTTAAGAGTGTCAATGTGAAAATCCCCTAGAAGGAGAAGTTCGCTTTTATGAATATCTGTTTTATCAATCAAGTGTACAAAGTTGTCATACCACTCAAAAGTGGCCGCAGGATTTCTGTAAAGAAACCCAACAAGTAAAGGAGGGGATTTAGATTGCCTAATCTCTATCCAAATACATTCAACACTGCTAGTTTCTAAGTCTCGGCGCCTGCGGGTTATGTGTTTAACTGAGTTGTGGATGTAGACCGCTACACCTGTCTCACCCTGGACTGACGGATCTCGCCTAAGAATGGAGTAATTCGGAATGGCGATGGCCTCATCACTGATGTTAGAGGCAAGGCGTGTCTCGGTTATACCAAAGAGATGAAAGTAACTAGGTGAATTAACATAAACGCAAACGTCCGGCACTTTGTTCGCCAGGTGATATACATTTAAATGTCCGATTCGAAAATTTTGGCCTTTTTTGCACATTATCTTGTATGGTAATTTTGGCGTTAAAAATAAGTAATGGAACTAAGGGGAAGTAGAGTACAGGAACAAAAAGTAGTATGCGAGTAATAAAAGTAACAAATGTAAGGCAAACAAACAGCAAACTTCACGGAAAAAGCGAAATTTAAACAGAAAAGAGAGGGGAAAAGGGGCGGAGGGGGAGTACGTTATTTAGACAAGGCGTTTACGTTATCCAAGACAAAGAAGAGAACATTTGTGAGGCTGGAAAAATGTAACGAGCACTCGCCAATATTCACTGATCTGACTTGCTCAGATATGCTTTAACGGGAAGAAAGAAAAATATAATAATAATAATAATAATGATAATAATAATAATAATAATAATAATAAAAGTAAGTTGACTTTTCCCGTAAAATCTATAGTCTATATAGACAGTCACATGAGCAATAGAAAGTAAGTCGACACAAGACAAAAGTGCGCTGCATGTAGTAAGGAGTTCGAGTCGATTATAAGATACGAGGTCCCGTAAACACACGTCTCACACGTGCACTGCTATGATGGTATTTGACCAAACATGCAGAGATGAAATGATTAATATCATCTGTTTAAGTCACGAGCAGATCAACATAAGATATATGCAGTACAAGTTCACTCAGTTTAAACCCTTAACGAGTAAGAACAGCACAGAAATAAATGTATTGCTGTGCTGTAAACATGTCTCTTCTCGTGTGTAGGTGAGTGTAGAGTTAGCTGGGTACGCGGCCACTCTTGTGGCTTAACGTCAGATCAGCAAAGAGAACAAACTAAAAAAAAGTCAGTGTTTCAAGACGAGTCTGATTGATGACACCTAACACTCACACACACACACACACACACACACACACACACACACACACACACACACACACACACACACAGACCGCACACAAACACGCACACACACACCCGCACTGACTCATGCGTCCGTGTATGCACGACTCCTGTCATGTTCAGTTCAATGTGCGGACGGATAGATGACCATGCCGACAAAGGTGCCGCACCTGGCGAGCCATGCAAAGGTGCATAGCTGACAAGGCGGAACACCCACGCTGTCATGGATCACCCTTCGTCCGCCATTTGTATGTAGTTCACAACTTACAATAAATGCAGAAGATTCGTTCAGTGGGAACTGAATGTGACAGGGATTGTGGGACGCCGATTACGACAGTGATTGTAAAAACTGCGCGAGCAGCTTTAGTGCTTGGATTTGTGGTTGGTCCAAAAATATGGCTCCAGCCGCTTGTTTCGCGCCCCAGGCGTTCGTGTGTGATTCCGCCGCTGGTGGGACAATGGGTCCTGTCCCTGACGGCTGCAGCGGCGGGAAGTCGGTGGTCTGGAACCGGGGAGTCGCGTTGATACGGCCCTGCTGTACGCCGCCGGGATGTGAACCTGACACGCTCTCGGGTGGTGGTTGGTTAGGCTGATTGGTGGGCGTGTGGCGAGTGACGGGCGGCCTCTGCTGGCTCAAGGCGGCAGACACCAAAGACGGGTTGCTGAGCCGTCTGCTATCGCCACGTGAACCGTTTCGGCTGATGGCTGGATTAGGCCCGTCCCCTTGGCCGGGCTCCCCGGCATTTCTCAGCTGGTGGTAGGGGGCATGGGGAGGGTCACCGTAACGGATCCTAAGGGCAATCAGCTTAATGCCCTCGTCACTCGGGTGGGTCATTGTGTTATCGCGTCTATACAAGACCTGCTTGGGGGCGCCGTTCTTGGTCAGGAAGCTGGAAGTGTGGTCAACAAACTGTACACGCGTTTGTTGACAGGCCTGTTTCAGGTTGGCGTTTGACATGCACGCAGGTCGTGATAGGGCGTGGTGACTGCTAAAAGGAGGGACGATGGAAGAGGCCTGTAATGTAGCGCGCGGAAAACCGGCGGACACCAGGCGGATTAGTTGTAGCCACGCGTTAGTTGTAACGTGACCCTGAGTGTCCCTACAGCTGTTAATCCCGACGTGAAACACAACGTGGCGTACGTGTTGAGAAGGTGAGAGGGTGGCGAGCCATTTGCTCAAAGCCTCAACACTGAGGCCAGCGACCGCCAGGTTTTGTACGACACAGTCTTTGGACGACATCTTCCGCTCGCTCACTCGCTTCATAATAGAGTCACCAAGCAGAAGGACGTTTGACTGGTGTCTGATGTTCATGGCACATAGATGGTCGTATGGAGTCTTTGGTGGCGGTGTATAGGACGTTTTTAAGACTGTCTGCTCGGCGGCCTGGGACGGTGTTTATCCATCGGTACTTTGGTCACTGTGGTCGTCGGAGAGGGCTGCAAAGCGATTTTGCGTCTTGACAGTTACGGCTGAACCAAGGGTCACGCTGGCTGTCACTCATGCTGCAGGGCCTTGGTTGTTTTAGCAGTTGCAGGTGAGTGTTGCACACTGCCGAGGTCGCTGGTACCAGAGCGGGGTATGGAAGGGGATTGTGGTGGGTGGTTCTTTGCCTCAGGGCAGTGTTGGACAGATAGTGAGATTTTAGAGTGGAGTGATGTTGATAATGATTCCACCTGCTTTCTCAGCTCCCGAAGTGTAGCACCCTGCGTCTCCTTGCTAAGTGCAAGTTTTGTCACCTGCGTGGGCAAGGCTTTGTGTTCATGACTCAGTTTCTCAACAGCACTAGCTGTTGAGTTTTCGTGCTCTTGTAGACACAGGTCAGTAGCTTGGACATCATGTTTGAATTTTGCTGCATTGTCCTTTATGTCGCTGTCAAACCTATCCTGGCGGTTAATAAGGGCTGCGTACTGTTGCTTGACAGTGGCTAATTCAGATGTAACAGTCTGCAGCTCTGTCTTCAGATCTCGGATACAGGCCGTGGCATCCGATAGCTGTTGTTGCAAAAGGGATAGGGATAGGGGTGATACAATATTGGCTGGGCAAAGTGAAAGGCCAGAGGGCAATGCTACGACGTTAATCCTATCAGCGGACGCGAGGCCCACTTGTTCAGTCGCTAATTTCACCACCTGTGGATCCATCAGTCATTCCAGGGAGAGAGAGAGAGAGAGAGAGAGAGAGAGAGAGAGAGAGAGAGAGAGAGAGAGAGAGAGAGAGAGAGAGAGAGAGAGAGAGAGAGAAAGAGAGAGAGAGAGAGAGAGAGAGAGAGAGAGAGAGAGAGAGAGAGAGAGAGAGAGAGAGAGAGAGAGAGAGAGAGAATCAATGAATCAATGAATTAATGAATCAATGAATCTTTATTTTACAACGGTAAAGATATTAACAATGCCAGAGGCAATGCCATTTTTCAAATCTGCCGTTGCTACAACACAACAATTACATTACATTAATACATGTATAGGACGAACGCCTACGGTGTGTTGGGGGAGTTGGAGCAATGGTAAGGGGGAAAAAAAAAAGCAACAACACATACTATACAGCAGCACTATACATACACAGCAGTAGAATGGTTACATTACTAACAATTATATCTACGTATAGAAAGCAAAGCTTGAAGATAGTTATGGCTGCGAAGATAAATGTTCAAAAATACTTTTCTTGAAACATGATACCGTTGGCGTGGTCTTCGTGTGGGATGGAAGCAAATTCCACAAAGTCGCCCCCGAGAATGCTAGACTGGTTTTAAATAAGTCTATTCTCGTTTTGGGTAGGCTTTTTGTATCGCCATAGCGGGACTGTGACCGGACTAGCAGCTAAGTTAGATATTCCGGAGTGTTGTCATTCCGAATCTTAAAAAGGAGAACACCTTTGTTGAATGCAAACTGCTTTTTGAGAGAAAGAAGTCCCGCTTTGTAAATCTTATCATCCGTTGTCAAAGTAGGATCAGGTAAAATTAATTTCGCTGCTCTTCTGTGTAAGGAGTTCAGTCTTTTTAAATGTACATCTCTGCAGCCATCCCACACCGTCGAAGCATAATTAATGTGGGACTGAATATGTGCATAATAAAATAATTTTCTGCTTTCAAAGTCAGTGAAGTGCTTCAGTTTGGACAGCATGAAAATGTTCCTTGAAACAGTTTTACACACTTTATGTGTGTGTGCCTGCCATTTGAGCTGATCATCTATGATAATTCCAAGGAGGCGGTGTTCAGACACTTGCTCAATAGAATTGCCTTCGAAGGACAAATCAAGTGAAAGGGGGCTTAATTGGTGTTTTTGGCGTGTCGCAATTACCACTGACTTAGTTTTTGCTGGATGGATACTCATCGAGTTACGTTCACACCAAGCGGACACCTCATCAAGGCTCTGTTGTAAGTCATCTGCAAACACATTAAGGTTTTTATTTGCCGTGTGGATTGACGTATCGTCAGCAAACAAGTCACATTCGATAGATTCTGACGTTAGGTGAAGAGGCAGATCGTTGATGTATAAACAAAATAGAAGAGTGCCTAACACTGACCCTTGAGGTACTCCAAACTTAACCTCCTTCACTTCAGAGTGTGATCCATTAACTACAACCTTTTGCTTTCACCCCTTTAGATATGAACTAAAGAAGAAACTGCTGAGACGTTTTTTAAATAATGACTAAGTTTGCTTATCAGAGTGTCGTGGTTAACCAGGTCAAACGCCTTCTTAAAGTCAAGGTAAATAACACCCGTTAGTTGCGAATTGTTTACGTTAGATAACCACTTATCTGCAAGTCTGCTTAGCGCTGTATGACAGGAATACTTCGGACGAAACCCAGACTGGAAGGGATGAAGCATATTATTTGTCTCTAAATAATGAGACAAATGTTTGTGTACATGTCGCTCGAGAGGTTTGCTTAACACGGACAGTAACGAAATCGGTCTATAATTATTCAGATTTCCCCTGTCCTTAGATTTCGGTAGTGGAATTACTTTTGCAAGTTTAAGCTGTGTAGGAAATACACACTGATGGAGACATAGGTTGTAGATGTATGTCAGCGATTCAACAGTGTAAGGTAGGGATAGTTTCAGAACTTTAGGATTTATGTCATCAGGGCCTGATGACTTCTTGTTCGCGAGACTACTTATGAATTTACCTACTTCATGTATTGCAATCGATGGAATGCTAAAAGGAGTCACAGTCTTCTGATTGCAGTAGTTAATTAAAATATCGAAACACTTATCATTGACATTTCCTTGTGTTGAGAAAACTTCAGCAACAGACAGGAAGTGATTATTAAACATGTCAGCGGATAGATCACTAGGGATTACCGTGGATGCACTAGAGAGAGAGAGAGGGAGAGAGAGAGAGAGAGAGAGAGAGAGAGAGAGAGAGAGAGAGAGAGAGAGAGAGAGAGAGAGAGAGGGAGGGAGGGAGGGGGAGAGAGAGAGAGAGAGAGAGAGAGAGAGAGAGAGAGAGAGAGAGAGAGAGAGAGAGAGAGAGAGAGAGAGAGAGAGAGAGAGAGAGAGAGAGAGAGAGAGAGAACAATAAACTTTTATTTTACACTAGTAGAAGTATTTGGTTACAAGACAAATTTTCGAACTTGCCGTTGCTACAAACTACTGTAACCGGACTGACTAGTTAGCCTCTAGCCTGGCTTTCTTGTTATTAGATGGTCAGACACAGTGGACTGCCCATCTAACGTACAAGCGCAAGTTTTAGTTTTTCAGTCCGTATCCCTTTTTCGGTTGAGGGAAGGGCTGGAGATTGCTGTGGAGTGTAATTCAACTACTTAATATATCTTGTCTTTTACACTGGTCTCGCATGCGCACTCACAAATGTGTGTTTGCCTCGCGTTGTGTTCAAAATACCAAATCGCGCAATGGACCTGCCACAGTATCCAGAGAAACCCTAGTTGATATGATCATAGTGACTGTGCGTGCATTGCCATGTGTGACACACAGAACTGGTAAGCTAAGCACGTCAACAAACTCTCAGCATGTTTTCAGTCTCTCTCTCTCTCTCACACACACACACACACACACACACACACACACACACACACACACACACACACACACACACACACACACACACACACACACTTGCGCTGCCATTTCACACAAACGTGTACACACATTACTGACTCGCATCCTCTCAATCATCCATCTCTGACTCTCGGTGATGGGATTCCTATAAGTGCTTTAGGTTTTTTTTTACAGTACATATATTCCATTATTAATCATAATAACAGACATATCAAAAGCCATTTATTGTGGCATCATCATCATCATCAGTCCCTTGCCCGAACTGGGCGTTGGGGGGACTGAAAGGCAGCAGCAACAGACAGTGCTCTCCACTGAGTTCTATTTTGGGCGGTGGCAAGCAAGTCTGACATCTCGAGTTGTTATTGTGGCACAGCGATGCAAAAGTGAGTTTATGTTCTAGGCCAATGGTCGTCCGTCCGTCGTCCATGGTAAGCGTTAACAGTAGCATTTTCTCGGAGACTATTCAAGCCACATTCTTCAAGCTTGGCCCAAGGATACTTTGTGGCAAGACCTTTGTAAACATACCAATTTGAGTGACCTCTCTCAAAGGGTCACGCGGGGTTGACAGATGTGTGAAAACTGCTTACATTTTCAGAAAACATGGATTTTGCTGCTGCAAAGGCCAGCCCTCGTCACCGAGGTCACACATAATATGTAAATCGGTCATACACGGGATTACTCTTTATATTCTTGTGCAAGGCCCCTTAAACCAAAATTGGGCTGCTTTTGTCCTAATGCAGCTTTCTTTTTATCTTTCCTTTTCCAGTTGGCAAATGGAGCCTGGGATGGACCTAAGACTGAGAGTGCAAGCGCATCGCAATACAAGGATAGTGATGACGAGGAGTTTGTTCCTGGCTCGAGCACAGGATTCAGACAATGTGTCGCCATCAATCTCTGGGGTCTTTGACACAGACAGTATTGTATTGAATATGTTAAATATGTTAGATTTCAAAGTGGCTGGTTCAGGGTGGGCAGGTGTCAGTGAAGCAAGTAACAGCAAGGTGCAGTGTGCGTTAGGGGGTGAATTAGGGGGTGGCAATGACAATGTGGATAGGCAGAAGGAACATGACGTTGGGGGTGGGGAAAGAGCACTTACCGATGAAACGGGTGTGCACGTGTTGCAGAGATTTAAAGGAAAGTACAAATGGGACAAGAAACATGCATTACAAGATGTCCATGCAGATGAGGCACACGTTGCTAAAATTTTGATGATAAAAAAGGGACTAAGCAGAGACGTCAAGCATGGATCAGAATACAAGATGAGGGTGATTACATGCATAACGTTGCCGTTCTTGAAAAGAAATCAGGCTGTTTGATTCCTAAGTATCGCACCAAAACTAGTAAGGTAGACGACCTTCTAGCCTGTAGCCATTGCAAAGGGCTCTATAAAAAAAAAAGCTGATCTCTGTACACTCAAAACGTTGCTGTCATAAACAAGGAGGGTTTCAGTTGTCTAAGAGAGGTGAGGCTGCTCGATGTGGGAGGCTAATGCTTCCAATACCCTTAGACGTTGACTTTTCCTTCTGTCATAAGGTTTTAGCCAGACAGAGAGATGATGAGATAAGCCGTCTCATCAGAGCTGACCCCTTGCTTCTGGAGTATGGAAAGAGGTTATTTGACCGCAGGGACTTTGAAAAACACACCGCTGGGCAAATCAGCTCCAGGATGCGGGAGTTAGGGAGACTATTAAAGATTCTCAGAGTGAGGTCAGAAATGAAAATCGCAAATTTAAATTTAGCTAGCTTTGATCATGGTTTACTGGCTGTAAAAGAGCTAGCAGAATTTGATGAGGACACACGTCAGTTCAAAAAAGGCAATCTCGCAATGCGCATAGGCCATGCTTTGAAAAAATGTTCACAGATCAAACAGTTGCAGGCATCCAAACAGCTTGAGCATGGTTTAGATGACATGTGGCGACAGAAGCTCTATGAGGCGCAGCGGTTTGTCTTCACTGGGGACTGGTATGATTGTTTATCAGCTACAGCAGCCCAGTCGGTCGGGAAAATGACCATGAACAAACCCAAGCTGATCCCATCATGTGAAGATGTGAAGAAGGTCCAACAGCTTCTTGAGACAAGGATGGTTTCGGAAGAATATCCGACAGTAGTTAAAGCAATTCTTTGTGCTGTATCACCTTTCAACCGAAAACGAGGGGAAGAAGTTCAGAGAATGAAGATATCAGACTTCCATGAATGCTAAGATTGGATCGATCACCAATCAAGATATCTTGAAAGGTCTCACAGAGGTTGAGAAGAAAATGGTGAATCATTTTCAGCAAGTGGAAATCAGAGGCAAGTTTAATAGGAGTGTTCCCATTTTGCTGACGAAGAAGATGATGACAACTGTGGACAGAATCCTTCAAATGAGGCAATCAGTGCCAGCTCTCGCTGGTTCCCAGTACATCTTTGCCACACCTTCTGGTCAGAGGTCTTACAGAGGCCATGATGTTCTGAAGGAACAGGCGCTACAAGCACAAGTGTCAAACCCAGCCATGTTCACATTTACTCAGTTACGGAAGCAGGTTGCAACATTGGCTCAGTCCATGGCCATCTCGGAGTTAGACCAGGATCAGCTGGCAGACTTCCTTGGTCATGATATTCGGATACATCGCCATATCTACTGCAAACCTCAAGACGTCCTTCAAAATGCAAAAGTGGCAAAGATTCTTCTGTCAGTTAACAATGGGATGACAGATTTTGAGAGTTGCATTAGAGCTAAACTGAGCGATGATGTAGAGATTGACTTTGACAATGAAGACACATCAGAAAATCGCAGAGAGATTTCTCGGGGGAAACAGCACCTGTGAAAGAAGCAAATAGCAAGTCAACAACACAGAAATCAATAAACATGACCGAGAAAAGACGTCCAGAGCCTGATGACAACCTAGATAGTTTTGATGATGATAGTTCTGCGTCAGCTCCTGTTCGAAAGAAAGCTAGATTTACAAGGAAACCATTGGGGAAAGCTGAGAGAAAGCTGTTGAAACTCGTTTCAAGACACACCTCATCGTGAACAAACTTCCTGGAAAGGCCGAGATACAGCAGGCAAACGCAGAAGAGCCCGCACTTAGACATAGGTGCTGGACAAACATGAAGGATTACATCCGCAACAGACTGAAAAAGTTACAAAAGAAATGAATTGAGATTCTCTGACACTCGCGTCATTTTCGTTTTCATACAGATGTATTACAAGAGTGTTCATTATTATTGGGTTGGTTTCAGCATGTATAGCTTGTTTGTGTCTGATGGACACCTGGATCATTTTGTATACTGTAGAATTGAGATTCTCTGACACTCACGTCATTTTCGTTTTCATACAGATGTATTACAAGAGTGTTCATTATTATTGGGTTGGTTTCAGCATGTATAGCATGTTTGTATCTGATGGACACCTGGATCATTTTGTATACTGTATAATTGCAAAAGGAAACATCCGGATGGGGACGAAAGACAATAATCAGATAACAAAACCATCGACAAAGTAAAGATTTATTACCAAAGTGTTATTATGGGGTTGGTCTGCCTGGATCATTTTGTATACTGTATAACATTTAAAACTTTGAAAATGGAACTGCAAATGGAACAACGGTTGGGGACGAGGGACAATAATAAGGGGTAAGAAAACCATTGTCAACATAAAGATTTATTACAAGCGTGCTAGTATGGGGTTGGTCCGCCTGGATCATTTGGTATACTGTATATAACATGTAAAACTTTGAAAATGGAACTGCAAATGGAACAACGGTTGGGGACGAGAGACAATAATAAGGGGTAAGAAAACCATTGTCAACATAAAGATTTATTACTACAGTGCTACTATGGGGTTGGTCCGCCTGGATTATTTTGCATACTGTATAACATTTAAAACTCTGCAAATGAAACAGCGGTTGGGGACGAAAGACAATAATATGATAAAAACAACAACAACAACAACAAAAAAAAACCCACACACATTGTCAACATAAAGACTTATTACAAGAACGTTATTATTCGGTTGTTTTCAGCGTGTATAGCTCTGTTTTTATCTGATGTACACCTGGATCATTTTGTATGCTGTGTAACATTAACCTTACTTTGCAACTAAACAGTGGCCCACTCCCGGGACTGCCCTGGGGGACTTGGGTGGGGTCAAATACTTTTTAGTGTAGGGGGCTCTGGATAGAGGTAGCACCTTTGCTGTTCGGCAGCTGCGTCCTACATAGGACGGACGGGCATCACTGGTCATCATCCATCTCCTAAATCTCTCACGTGCTGGCTCCAAGCGCCACACCCTGGCAAACCACCTCAGCTGGTGGGCTAAACCACGTGAGGGGGTGGTGTTCACATTGCACCACTAGGCGGATGAGCTGTTTCTGACAGCCAACGGCTAGAGGACGGAGGAGATCAGGTTGGATCCAACGGCCAAATGTGGGGGAGTAAACCCTTCAAATCAGGAGTGGAGCCCCGAAGGCAGACAGTTGCCTGTATTCAGGCACTGTTCTGGCAGCTCCTGCAGCCAAACTGGTGCCAAACGTACTGCTTTGCATTCCTTTGGATACATCAGCGAGGCCGAGAGGGGGATCTTAACGACTGGGCACCCCATGATCTCCATACACTTCGCCCAGGCTTGCGCCCTGGAGAGGTCACTCCAGTGACTGACCCAGCAAGCGCATATACTCCTTTGTCTTCCGAGACAGGATGCCAAAACAGTTCCTAGGGTCACCCTGGTCAGCCCCAAAGGGTGGGTTTTCCTCTCAGTTCTGGGGCATGTGTTTCTATCTACCCTTGGTCAATTAACTTGTATTTTTCTTTTTTTAAGCTCTCCCTACTGTCTGCGCTGCCTGTATCTCTTGAAAAGAAGTACCCAACGGAGAATGAAATACTCTTAGAAAAGACGGTTACAACACAATTTATTAATATTACGGGTAAATCCGCTTTGTCAAAACAGACAAACAAACAGAGAGATCAGTCACTACTTATCTTCATTCGCAGAAGGAATGGGGCACATTCCTTCTATGAACAAAGATAAGTAGCGACTGATCTCTCTGTTTGTTTGTTTGTCTGTTTTGACAAGGTGAATTTACCCGAAATCTTACTAAATTGTGTTGTAACCATCTTTTCTAAGCGTGTTTGTTTTTCCGTTGGGCATTTCTTTGCATTTTACATGATTGGCAGTCACCTTTTGGGTCTGAATATTTTTTATTTTTTATTTTTTTTAAATTTTATTTTTATTTTATTTTATTTTATTTTTTTATTTCTTATTTTATTTATTTTTTGGGGAGGGGGGGTGGGAAGAGGTGGAGGGTGGTGGTGATGTATCTCTCTTGATTTTGGATGTGTGTTGCTAAATGGTCTTGGGTTTATTTAGCCTATTAGACCGGCTGGAGATATACATTCAATATTCTGTTCAATATTGTTTGTTTTTTTTTTTCCACTTTACTATCAGTGCTGGCACATCCTGAAAAAGTCAGGACGTTCAGCAATGTACAACCAATCGGGACGAAAGACAATAATAAGATAAGAAAACAATTGTCAACATGATACAGATTTATTACAAGAGTGTTATTATTTCAGTGTGTATAGCCTGTTTTTATCTGATGTACGCCTGGATCATTTTGGAAATGTCTGTAACTTTTTCTTATTGTTACTACAAAGTACACTTTGCATACTGTGCATTGTTTCTAAAGTCACAGGAAGCAAAAACCTTAGCTGAGTTCGTATACCTCGCCCTCTCTCTAGGTTAAACGCACCAGCGGTGCCATTGTTGCTATTTTCGCGGTCATGTGCACCAGAACTGCACGCGCAGGTTGGCTTCTGCACTTGTAGTGTGATCTCGTACGTTCACGCGGAAGATTGTGATCGCAGTCGAAAAAAAAAAAGGTTCGTTTGCGGTTTTAACTTGTAGCCGCGTCTTTTACCTCCCCGAACACACCAGTTTTGTGTTGAGATGCGGGAGGCTTGTGTCATGCCCCACACCACTGCATCAAGTCTATTGTACATGTAGTGCGCTCATTTCTCGAAATTCAACTTTGACGGTGCTTTCTGCCGCCAACGACACAGATGTCGCAAAAATCAGCTCCATTGAGGATTTAAAAAAGCTATTTTTCAAATCCTTTCAAAACGCGAAACGTTGTGAGGGGCTGACGCGTCTCTCAGTCAGTTGAAATACATGGAGAGGAGACGGGCGCCGCCAAGTTCGCCTAAGCCCATTGAAAGGACTGATGGACAAGCAACAGAATAAGAGTAACATGCCGGATCGGTCGGGGCCCGGATCACAAACGACCGCGCACCCCATTGGAGGTCTACAGGGTGGGGGCGACAAGTGTGTTACTGGAACCAAACCCACCATCAAGCTGCCCACGCAAGGAATAACTATCGGAACTTGGAACGTTCGCACACTCTACCAGTGCGGCAAAGTGAAGGAACTCATCCACGAGTTGAAGCGCTATCGCTGGGACATTGTAGGACTTGCAGAAGTTCGATGGACAGGCTTCGGAGAAACAACAACAGATGAAGGCCATAAAATCTGGTTCAGCGGAAAAGAAAACAAGCACGAACATGGCGTAGCTTTTATCGTAAGGAAAGAGGTGGCTGGAACTGTCATCAGCTGCACCCCCGTGTCAAGCAGACTAATCTCCATCCGCATCTCCGCCCGACCGCACAACATCACTATCATTCAAGTATACGCTCCAACAGCAGATCATGATGATGAAGAATTAGAAGAATTTTACGAACAACTGGACAACATCATCAAGAAAACACCTAAGAAAGACATTCTGACTGTCCTCGGTGACTGGAATGCAAAGATCGGCCCTGACGCCTACCAACAATGGGCAGGAACAGCTGGCAAGTTTGGCCTTGGAGAAACAAACGACAGAGGCCTGCGACTTTTAGAGTTCGCACAGAGTCACCGTCTCACCGTTGCTAATACCCTCCATCCACACAAGAAGTCAAGAACAGTGACATGGCAATCGCCAGGAGGCCTGGTCCATAACCAGATTGACTTCATCTTGCTGCCTCGACGATTCAAATCCAGCGTTAACAAAGCACAAACGAGGTCCTTTCCTGGCGCTGATATTGGCAGCGACCACAACCTCGTCCTTACTAGCCTCAAGTTGAAGCTGGCATTGAAACGAGATAGCAAGAGCCCTCGCATCAGATTCGACCTCCAGAAGCTAAAAGACCCGGAAGTAGAAGAGCTCTTCCAAGCCCAGGTGGGAGGCAGATTTGCAGCCTTGGCTACTTTGGACTGCGACGTAGACACCCTTGCTGGAAATATAGAAGAGGTGTTACTTTCTACAGCAGAAGAAGTGCTGGGGAAGCAGAGGATGCGCAAACAGCCCTGGGTCACCGATGACATCCTCGATCTCTGTGATGAGAGGAGAGCCTGGAAGAAAAAGAGAGGCCAAGACCTCACATCAGCAAACAAGTATAGACTTGTCAACAAGAAGATGAGGAAGAGGATGAAAGAAGCCAAAGAAGATTGGATTGAAGACCAGTGTTGTAGCGTGGAAGAGGGCATGGCAAACGGCAACAGCAAGAAGGCTTATGAAACGCTAAGGACCCTCACCAAGACTCAACAGCGAACAGCCACAGTCATCGAAGACAGCAGCGGCCAACTCCTTACGGAAAACACTGCTATACTAAACAGATGGACTGAGTACTGCCGAGACTTGTATAACTACAAGGCTGAGCCAGACACCAGCATCCTCCAAAACAACCAGGCTGGGGCCAGGAAGGCTGAAGACCTGCCAGTGTTAGCTAAAGAGGTGGAAGCAGCCGTACGCGGCCTGAAGGGAGGAAAGTCTCCAGGTGTAGACAACATACCTGCTGAACTGTTGAAACATGGAGGAGAGGTAACAACGAAGGTCCTCACTACACTCTGTCAAAAGATCTGGGAGCAAAAGAAATGGCCAGTAGAATGGACACAGTCTCTAGTGATCCCGCTCCCCAAGAAAGGAAACCTGAAACAGTGCCAGAACTACAGAACTATCAGTCTGATAAGTCACCCTAGCAAAGTAATGCTTAGAATCATTCTCAACCGCCTCAAAACTTTCGCCGAGGAACTGCTGGCAGAAGAACAGGCTGGCTTCAGAGTTGGAAGAAGCACTGTAGAGCAGATTTTCAACTGCCGCGTCCTGATCGAGAAACAGCTGCAGCATCAGCGCGAACTCCACCACAACTTCATTGATTTCAAGAAAGCATTTGATCGCGTCTGGCACGACGGACTCTGGCAAGTCATGAGATCGTTGAACGTAGAGGAGGGACTGATCCAAACGATAGAAGCGCTTTACAAGAACGCCTGCAGCGCGGTTCTACTTAACAATCAGTCAGGCGAGTTCTTCAGGACGACGATCGGTGTCCGTCAAGGATGCCTGCTCTCTCCTGTCCTTTTCAACATATTCCTGGAGAAGATCATGCAGGAAACCCTCCACGACCACCATACTTCAATCTCTATTGGTGGCAGATCCCTATGCAATCTTCGATTCGCAGACGACATTGACCTCATGGCAGGCAGCAATAGTGAGCTCCAAAACCTGACAGACAAACTTTCAAGTAGCGCAGGGTCTTATGGCATGGAGATCAGTACGAATAAAAGCAAAGTGATGATCAACACCACAAGCGACAGCAGCAGCAACATTCACATGAACGGCCAGAAGCTAGAAGAGGTCAATAGCTTCAAGTACTTGGGAGCTACCCTGTCCAAAGACGGTAGTTGCATAGCAGAGATCCGTATCAGGATAGGTACAGCAACATCCGCAATGGCCAGGCTGGACAGGATATGGCGAAGTAACTCCATTAGCTACACCATCAAGTACAGGCTTTACAAGTCCCTCGTAGTGTCTATTCTACTCTACGGCTGTGAGACTTGGACACTGCTTGCAGACTCAGAAAAGAAAATCCAGGCCTTTGAGAACAAGTGCCTGAGGAAGTTGCTCCGCATCTCGTACCGCGAGCACAAGACCAACGAATATGTACGGAGCATCGTCACTTCCCTGGTAGGCCCACATGAACCCCTTCTGCCAACCGTGAAACGGCGCAAGCTTGCTTGGTTTGGCCACGTGACCCGACACAACACCTTGTCCAAGACTATCTTCCAAGGCACTCTCGAAGGAAGTCGTCGGCGAGGTCGTCAGAGAAAGAGTTGGGTTGCAAACATAAAAGAATGGACCGAACTCGAGATGCCAGACTTGCTTGCCACCGCCCAAAATAGAACTCAGTGGAGAGCACTGTCTGTTGCTGCTGCCTTTCAGTCCCCCCAACGCCCAGTTCGGGCAAGGGACTGATGATGATGATGATGATGATTTTTCAAATCTGCCAAATCGCGTAATGTTTCGTGGTGCTAGCATAAGGATGGATGCATTATTGCTGGATTGCCTATATGGGAAAGTGTTTATTCTTTATTCATGTTATTTTGCAGCTATCAAACGAAGCTGGCGTGATTCTTTCTTCGAGGTTGCCCATTACAGGCGCAGAAAGCACACGCTCTAAACCGATCGGGTGCACCAGACCGGTCCGAGCGACCGGTCTGGTGCCAAAATAGCAACATTGGCACCGCTGGTGCATTTAACCTAGGCACTGGACGAGGTATACCAACTCGGCTAAACTTTATTGTCGCACTTGCTAGAACTCAGTATTATATTTCTCTGTCCATTTTATGAATAGAGGCACATAAGTCGCGGAAACCCTTTACGTGCCGAACTTGGGCAAGAACTAGTTTTCCTCATCACAAAGTAGCCAGAAAAAGGTTTGACTGCTCTTGATTGTTTGATTTGAAGTGTTTACAAACAATTACTGTGTGTTAAATGCATGCACCTTTGATGTGATTAATAAAGGCTGAAGTTTCAAGTGATTTCCTATGTTGTCAGTTAATTAATTAATGTCAGTGTTCTGTTTTGTCATTTTAACTCATTCTACCTCAAGACCGGAATCCCGAAATGTTGAAGTTGTCTTCTGAAAACTGCGTTGCAGGGCAGGACACAGATCGACCACGATAGTTCAAGGGTGATGCCAGAATAGCTTGGCGGCCATAGGCGCCAAGCTATTCTGGCATCAGCCTTGAACTATCATGGTCGATCTTTATTTTGCTCTAATGTGTCTGGGGTAGAATAAGTTAAGTGTTAGTTTCTTCGTCTGGGTCTTTTTCTATCTTTCATATGTTTCCACACTTTTTAACCCGCATCATACTGAGGCTAAAAGCTTCAAATTTGTACTATGCCATATATGCAAGCTACATTACAGAACTTAAGATGAGGACATAGACCAATGGCATTATTAGTTCAAGAGTGCTGCCACAATAGCTTGTCGCCTAGAGGCGCGAAGCTATTCTGGCACTACCCTTTGGACTATTTTGGTCACACTTGTTGCACACACTGGTGTATTCCGAATGATAAGGGTTAATATTCAAAATGCTCTGTTGCTGTTTGTCTCAAACTGCAGAGTACATTTTTTTTTAAAAGTCTTTTAATTTCCAGAATTCTCACATAAATGCCATGATAAACTGTTTTGCTTCAGAAGGACAAAACGTAGCAATGTTTAAAACATTTCCTCTGTAAAAATCATAATCGAAAGGTTACGGGCCAGTGTTCATTTAATTTTGCACCATACAATGTTAAAAATGTTAATGCATACATACACATTAAGTTGAAAAAGAAAAATGAATGTTAAAAAGAAGTATTCCATGAACGACCTTATTACAGACGCCTAATGCTGTAAAGACACCCATTTTCACTGTAATGCCGGTTTTGTGTGAGAGACACCCACTTTATCGGTAAAAACCTATTTTTCTGCATCTAATGGCTCTGTTTCAAGAAAATGTCTATTTAATTTTAAGTTATGGAGCTTAGTTATAAGGTAAGTTCTAAACATTAGCATCAATTCCAGAGCCCTAGAATATATAGAAATATGGGAACCCATTTTCACATAAAATGGTAGGTAACCCACTCTGAGGCTTTTGTCTCTATGTGTGTGTGTGTGTGTGTGTGTGTGTGTGTGTGTGTGTGTGTGTGTGTGTGTGTGTGTGTGTGTGTGTGTGTGTGTGTGTGTGTGTGTGTGTGTGTGTGTGTGTGTGCGTGTGTAGACACGAATATCTTTGGTGTTTCTGTACGTATAGGCCAGCATCGTTAGAAAATGTTTTGATGGAGATGCATTTTGGAGAGCCTCAGAGCATATTTCAATTGGGCGACTCGCTCAAGAGAAAATTGCCGTTGATATAAAGTCGTTTGGCTTACATTTGAGCCCGTAATTTTCGTTCTAGTCACTTGGAATTTTGTATATAGATAGATTAAACATAGGTATTGGATCAATTAGTAATCCATCGTTGTATCTCTTCAACCTTTTAAATAATAATTTATTTTTGCAAGTTTGGAGCCAGTATATGAGCCTGTGCCAAACGGTGGTGCCAAAAAGTGGGACTCTTGGGCCAAAAATAAAAGCAAAAATGTCGCTATGCAATACCTACAATTTAAAAGAGTAGCTTTTCTTGTACACATATTAAATAAAAGATAACTTAATAAAGAAATTTTGAGAAATCGGCAATTACAGACGGACACTTCAGATCTGTTGCTTGTATCAACTGTCGCTCGTAACAGCCTGACCTGACCTGACATGACAAATAGTAGTCTGCGCAAGACTTAGTAAAACAAAGTATTATAAAGCTAATAAAATGCTTCTTGCGTTGTTTTCTACAAAAGCATTGTCAAGTGTTGGGATGTAAGTAGGAGACGAACGTTTTCACTGGCGTTGTGAACTGACCTGACATGTTACGAGCGAACCATGCACTTGTCTGTTTTATTTATACAAAGTTTCCAGGCAGTTATGCTTTGTTTATGCAATCATTCAACAGTTTTATCCATGTTTATAAAGCAATAGCAAAAACGTTGATTCAAATCAAGCTGGCTGAAGGCAAAATCAGTGTCAAGCAGTGTGCACTGAAAAGTCCCCCTTTTCAAACATGGCTTCCGACCTGGTCCGAGTTGGTATTTGTATGTTTTATAAATTAAACAAACACTAAGTGATTCAAGTTTGTGTTATTATCTCTTTGGAGTATTCTCTTATAAACAGTGTTAAGTTTATTTCAGAAAGAAAATAAATGTTCCATTATACTTAGGTTAAAAACACGGTGGGTCCACACAAAGCACTTTTTGGCACAGGCTCATATGCTCCCATCCAACAGTCTGCCTTGGAAGAGGGTGTGTGGAACAAAACAGTCAGCCCTGGAAGAGGCTGCGTACCTTTCCGATGAGTGACGTGAAACATCAAATTCGTCACTGTGTACACGGCGTCATGAGACTCCCGTTGCCATGACGTCAAGCTTATAGTGACGTCATTTTGCTGCTCGTGCTATTCTTCAGCATTCCTGTCGCTACACAAGCCCACGGAGCGTTCTAATGGCGGAAAGCGCCGTGTGTCCGTCTTTATTTGTGTGCGCCAGATTGTGTGCTGATGAGAGGTTGGCTTAGAGAGAATGGAAATGGATCGGAATGATAAGTTAAAAAATATGAACAACTCTGAGTGTTCTTAAAAGAAAAACGCATTTGAGCTCCAAACAATACGGTAGAGTTTGGGATGAAATCCTCATCTTGTTGTTTTGGGTGTTAAATTGACGAAGATTACAGACACACGGCCTGCGTCAGCTGGCACTGAACGGGTTAAGCTGAAAATATTATTTCAGAAAAAAAAGATCAAGATTTTGGGACTGAAAAGTTGGTAAACTTGTGCATTTTTTAAACGTCTGCCACAAAGTATTTTTGGGCCAATTTTGAAGTCTGTGGCTTCAATTCACTCCGACAGAATGACAACGATAAAGTTTACGAGGGGCGCCTGACTTTTTTAAAAACCTACGTTAGCCAAAGATTGGCAAACAAACAAACAAATAAATGAATGACTGAGAAAGAAAATTCAAACATATTTTATTTTTTACTTTTTATCTTTTTATGCTTGCGTGCATGCCGGCGATCATATGAACACTATCCTTATCATCGGTTAAACTCTGCAGAGTCGATAGAGGAGTCCGTTGACGAGTTTGACGGTGAAATGCCCTCCGGCTCGAACGTTGCAGAAGTGTCGGGGGGAAGGGGGGAAGCGGTTTCTCCAGCTGGAGTGGCAGATGTTTCGGGCTCCGTTAGTCCAGCATCATACAAATCCATTGCAGACCTTCTTCTTGATTCTGCCTCTGTCAAAGGGGGAGACAAAACGAAAATGACCAAGCAGACAATATCTCATTCAGCCCCGACACACCACTGCATAGTGGATCGAGCATGACAGTTCAAGGGTGGTGCCAGAATAGCTTGGCGCCCATAGACGCCAAGGTATTCTGGCATCACCCTTGAACTATCCTGCTCGATCTGTCTCTAGAATCAATCCAGACCAAAAAGGTGACTGCCAAACGTGTGAAATGCAAAGAAGTACCCAACGGAGAAAGAAACACGCTTAGAAAAAACGGTACAACACAATTTATTAATATTTCGGGTAAATACCCTTTGTCAAAATAGACAAACAAACAGACAGAAATACCCGAAATATTAATAAATTGTGTTGTACCGTTTTTTCTAAGCGTGTTTCTTTCTCCGTTGGGTACTTCTTTGTCTCTAGAATCGTAATACAGTCCTTTAGAGGGCAACTTCACAATTGGGGATTTCGGTCCTGAGGTAGAATGTGATATGCATACAGTAAACTTGGAATCAGTAGTGAGATGACGTATACGGAAGGAGTCGCCCAACAAGGAGTAAGAGCAATGTCACAAGCGATAACCAGGAGAACAGGAAACACTGACAACATCTCCAAGAGGCAGAGATCCGCATGAGCTCTGCGTGCAGCTGTAGTGAGTGTGCCATATAAGTCGCCATTCTGCATACCATGTCTGATTACATGGTATGCATACATGATCTGACGCTGGCCATTTCCACGTGACGTTTTCCGTGATGCCGGATTGAGATTCCGTTCTTTGAAATGTGCGTACCTGCTTTGCGGGGTGTATGGGGGTGTTCAGTGAGGGGTGAAACTTCTGGGGGGGGGGGAGGAGGGGGGGGGGACATGTCGTGCTTCCTCCGGAAGTAGTTCGTTCGACTTTGGTCCCCACCTGACCCCCAGCTCTCACCTGTGGCTCCGAGTAGCTGTAGCATGCGCAGCGACCACACCCCGAGAAACCGCTTTATTATTCGGCCCACTCGGCAATAAGCCTCCAAGTGGCGTGGGTGGGTAGTCTCCTCAGTCACTGACTGAGTGGACTAGCGAAGGGGTGCCATCTTTGTCCAGGATTGGGACTTGACGTCAACAGATATTTTGTTCAGACATTTTTCACTGGTCCGGGTTTAAAGGAGCTGTGCTAACCCAGGTCGTATCATGTTGGATTAGTCCTTAAAAATACTCATTCATTTTTGGTCCTTTGGATCACGAGTGTTTGCCGTGCTTGGAGAACCGTGTCGGGGGAGAAGAGGATCCTGGTGGATGAAACACTCCACTTTGGCCATTCTACCTTAACGGGAGGCTAGGAGTCAATCGGCTCTTGTCACGTTGAGCCCTATCCCACTGTTGACATGCAGGTTGATATACGGAGCACCATGCTATAGCCTCAGCTGCTGATTAGGTGCTTTACGCCAGTATTACCCTGCATTCAACAGTGTGATAGAAGGCGGTGGCTCAGACGGTTCAATCGGGCATAACCCCTTGAGTATATCTTTCCGGCAGTCTCCATCATTGTCGGCTGGAGACAAACTGACAAATGCACTTTCCCTTTTTGGGCTCGGTGGTGGGCGGGGACCCCGGGGTGATGAATATCTATATACTATAATATGGAAACCTCAAAAAAAAAAAAAAAAAAAAAAAAAAAAAAAAAAAAAAAAAAAAAAAAACTGGCACCAAAGTGGCACATAGCCGCCGACATTGTCCTTGAGAATGATAGCGACTCCGACTGTGAGGAAGCGACGCCTCAGGTGTCGGCCGTCTGGCCTCGATTTTTCATTGTCCTATGCAAAGTTAAAGAGAAGCCTGTTTCAAAGCTGCATCATTTTCTGGTGGGGGAGACCTCAGGAGCCGTTTTGTCAGGCCTGGGGCCCAGCGCCTCAGGTCTGGTGACTTGCTGGTAGAGTGCCGTACCCGGGCACACTCCAACGGTCTTTTGGGGCTCTCCTCCATCGGAGACACTCCAGTGGAGGTCCCACCCCACAAAACGATGAATTCTTCTAGAGGAGTGATTAAAGATCAAGCTTTGGCCGAACAGTCGGAAGATGAACTTGTATGGAACCGAAAGTCGCAGGGGGTGACTTACGTCAGGCGCTTCGTTTCCAAGCAAGGTGGTAGGGAGATCCGTCTCTCTACGATCATTCTGACATTTGGCGCCACCACCACTCCTACTACCATCTGGTGAGGTTACTACTCCTTCAAAGTGAAGAAGTACGACCCTCTCCCCCATTCGGTGCTTTAAGTGTAAAAAGTATTGCCATGGGCAGAAGACATGCCGCCAGGCAGAGGCTTCATGCGCCCGTTGCACAAATCCCGGACACTCTGGTGAGTCCTGCACAGCCCCCCCCCCACCCCGCCCCCCCCCCCCCCTGTGTGTGAATTGCCAGGGGGTGCATATGGCTTCGGACAAGAAATGCCCTCGATTGATATCCGAGTGCAAGATTCAGAAGGTGCGTGTGGGGAAGGGGCTGTCCTTTGCGGACGCTAAAAGACTGGTTGACGGCCCTGCGCTCAACTCAAATAACACTTCTGTGTATACATTTATTGCTGCGGTGGAAGGCAAGCGCCCCCCCCCCCCCCCAAGATTGCTTTTGTCAAACGGACGTCTTGGTTGGGGGCGGAGCCTCGGCTCCTTTCCTTTCGCCCTGGAGAGTAACCCTCCTGCAGTGGTGACGAGGAGCCAGAGAACGCAAAGGGCGGACGCTAACGGTCCTGTGGCACCGCCTTCTGCTGCACCTAAGCCTCAGCCCCCCCCCCCACCCCCCCCCCCCCCACCCCAAGCCTGTCAATCTTACTACAAAGACTTCTGGCTCTGGTCAGCCTTCTAAGGCCTCTCAGAACCAGAAGTATAAGAAAGCTACTTGACCGCTGTGCACACGGGCCCGGAAGGGGGACACTGATGTCCCCCTTCAAAACAAATATGCTGCATTGGAGGAGCAAATGGAGGGAGTGGAAATTGTCGTAGCTGATTTTGCGGCAGCTCCACTCCCCTCGTCTGTCCCAAGCCCCAGTCAACGAAGCGCTTGATGATCTACCAACCCTACTTCAAACTCAGACAGCTCCTCTTACATACTCCATCCCAGCTGAGGTCTACAAGGAAGGTGGCGCAGCTTTGATGGACAAACTCCATCAGCTCATGTGGCAACAAGAGGCGATCCCGCAGGAATTCAAAGCCCATCAATCCTTCACCTGTACAAGCGCAAAGGGAATAGTCAGGCCTGCGACAACCACACTGGCATCTCCTTACTCTCCATGGAAGGCATGGTACTTGCCAGGATCCTCCTCAACCGTCTCACATCACACCTTGACCAGGGACTCCTGCCAGAAAGTCAGTGTGGATTTCACAGAAGGCGTGGGACCATCGACATTGTGTTCACTGCAAGACAGCTGCAAGAGAAATGCCAGGAGCAGAATGCTGACCTGTTTTCCACCGGACCAAGGCCTTCGACACAGTTAGCAGAGAAGGCCTGTGGAAGATTAAGGCAAAGTACGGATGACCGAGGAAGTTCATCTTCATGGTGCAACAGTTCCACGATGGCATAAAGGCGGGGGTCCAGGACAACGGTGAGATGTCCGAGGACTATCCTATCTCAAACGAAGTGAAGCAAGGCACCGAAACTCTCCAGTATCATGTTTTCCGCTATATTGACTGACGCTTTCAGAGATGGCGACATTGGAATCGGCATCAGATTTTGAACTGATGATAAACTGTTCAATCTCAGGAAGCTTCAGGCAAAGACCAAGGTTATAACTGACATCATCATAGACTGTTTGTAGACGACTGTGCCGTCAACGCTGCACCAGAAGCTGATATGCAACAGTGTTGACACGCTTTCTGACGCCTGCACAAACTTTGGTCTTACCATCAGCACGAAAAAGACCGAAGTAATGCATCAGCCAACCTCAGGGAAACCCTTTGTTGAGCCCAACATCACAGTCAACGGTCAGAGACTGAGCGCAGTGAACATGTTCACTTAGCTTGGCAATACACTGTCCAAGAACGTTGTCATTGACGATGAAGTGAATGCCAGGATCGCAAAAGCAAGTGCAGTTTTCGGTAGACTACACGCCAATGTATGGAACAGAAGGGACATTAGTCTACAGACAAATCTTAAGGTCTACAGGGCAATTGGTTACTTCGGGGTTTAAGGTCCACGGCACTGAAGTGATAATGGACGGCCCTGACGTGCCCGTTATGGGGGACATGGAAATCTAATGCCTATGGAGTACAGCCTTAACACTGATCAACTCAGGCGCACTCCAACTGTCCCACTTTGATTTACTAGGACCTTTCAACGGACATGATATTAAACAAGCCCGTCTGTTCCCACTGGATTGCGATTGGGGCCGGGGCGGGGATTCGAACCCACGACCCGGCGATTCCCTTCGCTCTCCTGCTCCGACGCTTAACCACCAGAGCTATTTCGGACCCTAACAGGGCAATTGTACTCCCTACGCTGCTTTTTGCCTGTGAGACCCGTACTGTGTATCAACGCCACGCCAGGAAGCTGAACCACTTTCACACAACCTGCCTCAGAAAGTTCCTCAACATCAAATGGCAGGACAGAATTCCAGACACAGAAGTGCTGTCCCAAGCGGGCATCTACATCATCCTGATGTAGTTTAAGCTACGTTGGGCAGGCCAAGTAGCTCGCATACCAGATCATCGGTTGCCTAACAGAAACACCTTTTGTAGGCGGGGTTCAGTGAGGAAAGCGTTCCTATGGAGGCCAAAAGAAACGCTTCAAGGACACGCTGAAGACGTCCCTCAAAGCGTTAGGCATAAGTCCTGACACCTGGGAGCAGACGGCTCAGGGCCGGGTCGAGTGGCGTTCCTCTTTCTACAAAGGATCCGCATCCTGTGAGGCCAACAGAACAGCCTCAGCTGAGCAATGGAGGCAGGGAAGGAAAGTCAGAGCCAGGCACCCTGCACCCAACGCGGTGGCCATTTCCTCTCTGCCCTGTCAGAGAACTTTTTTTTCTGGCGCAGATCAAACTCATCAGCGATTTAAGAATCCACAGACCAGGTCCACGCCAGCAACAAACTGGATGACAGAAGTGGTCCTCGTCGCTTGGCGATGGACAAACAAGGTGACGTGAACTTGCTTTTAACGTTATTGTGGAAACTATAGGCTATACAGTAAGCAAAGGCCATCAAACCGATATCGGCCCGTGGTCCTTTGCTTCCTAGGTCGGACAATCAAACAATACGCTTCGAATGAAGTTACTACTTGTACAGTACCGCACGTGGTGCGTCCTTACAGGCCACAACAAAACCAACACAAAATCCCACGTTTTTTCACAGATTAGTCGTACCTGCCATCTCCCTCATAGCTCTTTTATTTTTCCATCGTCTCACGAATAATATGGTAGCGGCAAGCAGTGCACACAAGATAGAAGACGATGCCAACACAGAGGCGGTGAGGGTCATGTCTAAGGCTGCCGGCTCAATAGAAGATAAACCTGTGAAAATATTCCATTTCTGTCACACACATGATCGACCTAAATGTATATAATAATAATAATAATAATAATAATAATAATAATAATAATAATAATACATAGTTTTTATATAGCGCCCTTCCCCACGGACAGCAAGCTCTGAGCGCTTTACAGCACCAAAAAAAAATAATATTAAAAAGGACAAAAATTAGAACGCACTCACTCTTTAAATAAACACCTTCTCGCACCATGTAGGCGCATTCAAAGCACAAAACACACGCGCACACACACACACACACACACACACACACACACACACACACACACACACACACACACACACACACACACACACACACACACAGCCTACTTACATGGGCTACTCATATACAAAAACAGTCAACATTTCCAGGCAGCACATCGAGACTAAGCTAATCTTGATATGCTACCTGGAAAAGATGGGTCTTCAAAAATATTTGTTAAGTTCATCATGATAGGGGATAGACGGACATGCAGTGGAAGTGAGTTCCAGACGTGATGGGCCTAATAACTGAAAAAACGGGACCAGCAGTTATTAGACTGACACTGGGCTGAACAAGCAGTTTCTGTGAGCTAGAGCGTAGACTTCAACTATATGACTGATGGATGGATGGGTGGATGGATGGATGGATATGAATGTGAATATGCAGTGAATATGAATGAAAAAGGTCAATATAGTGAACATGTGAAATATCATCAAAATAACAATGAATCTTATTATAATAAAATAAAAAGGAGCTAGCTCAGCTTATAGAAAAGCTGAACAGTACAGCCATCGCATTTGGAATGGAAATCGGTGCAGAGAAGACCAAATTGATGACCAATAAAACCAGTGACCTAGGGCGAACTTGTCTATTTAATATTTTTTTCTGTTTATGCAATTTAATTGTATTAGTGTTTGTTTTCGGGTTGAATGTTTTGCGGGATTTGTTTGCATTTGTGTTTTTTTTTATGGTTATTGTAACTGTTGTGACATTGTAATTGTTATATGCATGTAGCATATGTAAAATAAAAAAAATAAATAAAATAAAACTAGTGGCATGATTGAGGAAAACTGGAAACAGTTAATAAATTCAAACACTCAGGAGCCATTGTGACAGATGAGGGATCAAAACCAGAAATACTGAAATACAATCTGCTGTGCTGGAGCAACATACTAAGCAGAAAGATAGAACATTCACAAAGACAGCAGATATTTATGGACGGGTGCTCTGAAGATAGATAACTTTGAATAGACTTTAAACGAGAGGGCAAGTTATTCCATGACTTAGCACCGGAAAATGATACGCAATGGCTGCACTATTGATACAGTTCTGAATATGGGGTCAAAAGATAGAACTTTATCAAAAACAACACCTAAGTCTCTTTCCTTCTCACAAGATACCCCCATTGTTAAAGTCGCTGTTAGCTTTCATCAAGCAATCATGTTTAGGATTGTTCCTTCCATCATGCAAGACCTTGCATTTCTCTAAATTAAAATGCAAGTCCTATGTGTCGGACCACTCTTGCAAGTGATCCAAATCATGCTGCAACACGTCTTTTTTGCTTGATTTATTATATATTTTAGTATCATCTGCGAATGCTTTGCACATGCTATTAAAACAGTCTGGCAATTCATTTATAAATATCGTAAATAATATAGGGCCTAGGACGGTTCCTTGAGGTATAACACTTAGCACCTTTATTTTGTCTGATTTTGCGATTATAACCTATACCACCTGTTCTCTTTCATGTAAGAAACTTCTTATCCAGCTGGATATGTTTCCACAAACACCGTAGGCCTCTAGCTTGTGAAGAAGCCTTTCATGACTCATGAGGAACAGTGTCAAATGCTTTTCTAAAGTCTAAGTATATGATGTCAAGCATTATTTTGTTGTTGTCAAGGAAGGAAGTTATATCATCCATAACCTGTTGTAATTGAGTAACACATGATCGTTTCTTTCTAAAACCATGTTGGCATTCTCTCTTGGCTTAACTTTGCGAACAAAGATTTTATAGGGGTTGCCCACGACGTCTGCAGGCCTATTCGTGGCTGCGGAGGCCACTCCGGGAAAAGCAGGTTCGACCACAGTGGCCGCAGAGGGAGGTATGGCCAGGGTTCTGTTGCGGCATCTCTGTTTTTTCACATGAGCCACTTGTCCTTAAGGCTAGCTCTGCGAGAGTACTCAAAGGAGACGGATGCCTTGTAAATGGTGGAGCGCCAGGTGTCACGGTCTGCAGCAAGCGAAGACCATTGGCGGTGGTCGATTTGGCAGGCACTAAGTGAATTATTGAGACAGTCTTTGTATCTCTTTTTTGGTGCCCCTCTGTCTCGGTGTCCAGTGGCAAGCTCGCCGAACAGAGTGATCTTTGGTAGGCGATGATCCTCCATCTTGGAGACATCCCCCTCCCAGAGGAGCCGTGACCGCAGCAGCAAAGCCTCGATGCTGACAGTTTCATCCTGTTTAAGGACCTCGACGTTGGTTGCATAGTCACTCCAGTAAATGCCCAGAATGGTAGGTAGGCAGCGCTGGTGGAAACGTTAGAGGAGTCGTAGTTCGCTGCGGTAGAGGGCCAAGGACTCTGAACCATACAGCAGGATGATGAGGACGACAGCTCTGTACACGCTGATCTTGGTGCCTGTTTTCAGCTGTTGATTGTGCCACAACCGCTTGAATAGTCGCCCGACAGCGCTGATCGCTTTTGCCAATCTGCTATCAAGCTCCTTGTCCAGCTTGGCGTCCGACGTGATAATGCAGCTAAGGTAAGTAAACTGGTGCACTGACTTTAGTTCAGACTCGCCGATGGTGATATGAGGAGGGCGATGCACTACCTTGGGTGCCGGCTGATGGAGGACCTCTGTCTTTTTCAGACTGACCTCAAGTCCAAAGAGCTGGGCAGTGTCTGCGAAGTAGGACGTGATGGGCTGCAGGGCTCTCTCTGTGTGTGCAACGAGGGCAGCGTCATCAGCAAAAAGCAGCTCACGAATCAGTTGGTCTAGGGTTTTGGTGTGGGCCTACAGTCGTCAGAGGTTGATCAGGCTGCCATCGAGACGATACCTGATGTTCACTGCGTCATCATCATCGAGGTCTACTGTGGCCTGCTTCAACATCACGTTAAAAAAGATGGTGAAGAGGGTCGGTGCCAGCACTCAGCCCTGCTTTACACGGTTGAGAATGGGGAATGGTTCTAAAAGGTCATTGTTTAGTCTAACCTGGCCTTGCTGGTCCTCGTGTAGCTGGACGATCATGCTGAGGAACTCTGGGAGACAGCCAAGTCACTCCAGGATATGCCACATGCCTTGCCTGCTCACAATGTCGAACGCTTTTGTTAGGTCGACAAACGTTATGTACAGCCCTTTGTTCTGCTCGCGGCACTTCTCATGAAACTGTCTCAGCACAAAGATCATATTGGTGGTGCTTCTGTTTGTTCTGAAGCCACACTGGCCCTCTGGGATGTGGTCTTCAGCGATGACTGAACGGTACCAGCCGATTCAGGAGCAGCCTTGCGAGAATTTTCCCGGCAATGGACAGCAGGGAAATTCCACGATAGATGGAGCAGTCAGACTTCTCACCTTTGTTCTTGTACAGGGTGATAACGACTGCATCACGGAGATCCTTTGGTAATGTTCCTTCCTCCCAGAAGCAGAGAAAGAGGTCGTGGAGATTGTTGTGCAGTGCTGTGCCTCCATGTTTCCAGATCTCTGGCGGTATTCCATCAATGCCTGCTGCTTTGCCACTCTTGAGCTGGTGGATGGCTGTGAGGGTCTCTTCAGCGGTGGACGGTTAGTCCAATTCAACCTTTCATGGGAGGTGTGGGATTTGGAGCATGACTGCTTCTTGAACAGTGCGCACAGCGCTGACGAGGTTCTAAAAGTATTCCGACCAGCGGTTCAAGATGAAGGAATTATCTGTGAGGAGTGCCTGGCCATTAGCGCTTCGCAGGGGACATTGTACCAGGTGCCTGGGGCTATACACTGCTTTTAATGCTTCGTAGAAGCCCCTGTAGTCACCGTTGTCAGCGCAAAGCTGGGTCCTCTGTGCGAGTCTGGTCCACCACTCATTGTGGATGGAGATCTCTGAGCTTCCGCTGGAGACTCCTGCAGACGAGGCGGAAGGCGGACTCCTTCACAGGGCAGGAAGTCTGGTCTAGGTGTGCCTGATGGGCGGCCCTTTTTTGTGTTGCTATGTGTTCCTGGATCTCTACGTCGTTTTCGTCAAACCAGAAATTGTTCCTCTTTCTAGCAAAACCCAAGACTTCTACAGAGGACTTTGCAATAGCAGTTTTCAGTTGTTCCCAGAGTGTTTCAGGGGAGGAGTCTGCTAGGTCCGTTGTGTCTTTGAGCCTGCGCTGTAAATCTGTCTGAAATGCAGCTTTTACGTCGTCACGCTGAAGCCTGGCAACATCAAGCTTTTTCTTGGCGTGCCCCCATTTCTTGGGTTTTGGCTTGACGTGGAGCCTGAGTTTACAGTGGACAATGTGGTGGTCAGTGTGGCACTCTGCGCTGGGCATCACTCTGTGAGGAGGACGTCACTGCGGTCCCTCTGACGCACTAGGACATAGTCGATAATGTGCCAGTGTCTGGAGCGAGGATGCATCCAGGTTGTCTTTCGACTGTCTTTTTGCTGAAAAGTAGTGTTGGTGATGACCAGTTGCTGATCTGCACAGAACTCCAACAGTAGGCGGCCATTGTCATTGCAGTTCCCGACGCCATGCTTGCCGAGGACTCCTTTTCAGGCTTCAGAGTCCTGGCCCACTCTGGCGTTGAAGTCGCCAAGGATGATGACTTTGTCGTCTGCTGGGGTGCTCTGTATGAGGCTACGCAGGCCAGTGTAAAACTTGTCCTTTTCTGCAGGCTCTGCCAGGAGGGATGGGGAATACACACTGAGAAGGGTGACGTGTTGCTGGTGTCTCTGTAGGAGGCGCATGGATATGATGCGGTCTGAGTGACCCGTTGGTACGTTTTCCAGCTTAGTCACAATGGAGGTCTTTACCATGAAGCCCACGCCTGAGAGCCGTCTTTCTGATGCAGGCCTGCCTGACCAGTAGAGGGTGTAGCCAGCGCCACGTTCTTGGAGGCTGCCTTCGTCCGGAAGGCGTACTTCGCTGAGCGCGGCGATGTCGATGTGTAACCTCCGCATTTCATGGGCAATGAGGGCGGAGCGACGTTCAGGACGTCAGCTGTCTGCTGTGTCGAGCATGGTTCGGATGTTTCAGCATGCTACGTTGAGTCCGGTCGTGGTCGTCATGAGAGTGGATCCGTTATTCTTTCTTGTTTTCTGACCGCAGGAAAAGATGCTTGTTGACCGCGGCTAGACAACTGGGGTTGCGAGGGGACGAGCTTTGGTTAGGCCGCCTTTTATAGGCCCCTCTCCGTGTGGAGCAATCAGTGCTGTCCTTAGAGAAGGCTGCTTGGTCGTTCAGGGTGTGCCGAGTGACGTTGTCATCCCCAGGTCAACATCAAGCGACCAATGTCCTGAACCGCCTGCATACAGGTTTGAGACTGATGCTTTCAGTGACATCTTTCACCTGCCGTTTCGCCCCTCACCCGTCACTACAGGACTTGGAATGGTCAGTGTCATGGTCTGTGGACTTTTCCTAAAGCCTGCGCTGTGGAGATTTTTGATGAAGTGTAGTGTACGCAGTACTGGCCGCACCTTTAAACCCTTGGTTCGTCTGTCATGGCCTAGCAAGCAGGGACGATGTCATCAAGTTCCTCGGGTCGTAGGTTGTATATCAGACTGTCCTTGTCCTAGTCTCTGGCTCAAAAACATTCCCCGGAGACTCGGCTTTGATGTCAGGGTTTTCCTCCCTTAGCCTTTCTGCAGCCAAGCGGCCAGGGCTGCTAGGCAGCAGGACAATGATTAATTTTCGAGGTTCTCTCCTCTAGATCCGCCGTGTTTAGCCTGGGGGCTTGTGCTGTCCAGTTTTGGGGGTTACCTCGAAGAGGATGTGGCCAGGAACCACGCACGGGCTGTCTTGGGATAGAGGGATGCTATGCTAGCCCGGATTGATTACACACGAGGGTGTCTCACGAAGGCCAAGAGGCCGTAGACTAGGGTGATCCCAGGGGAGGCGCTGTAAGAGTTCCCCACTACCCGCACCACCAAGGCAACTCGTCCCCTGGGGCCCCCACCTTTTGAGTCAAGCAGAGACCCCTTGACTCCATGCCGGCATTCAGTGTACATATTATTCACAGAAAAATTATTAACGATCTCATCTCGGACTATAGACTCTAAAACTTTACATACCATACATGTTAAAATTACTGGTCTGTAGTTTCAAGCATCTGACCTAGAACCTTTTATAAAAATAGCACTTACCTCTGCGGTTCGCCAGTCTTGCGGTACCATACCTGATTTAAGGGAAATGTAAATAATGTGCAAAGTGGTTCTGCCAACTCATTACACAACTCACCCCCACCCGGGTCTGCCCTGGGGGACTTGGGTGGGGTTTACTTTTTAGTTCCCAGGGTCACCCTGGTCAGCCCCACAAGGTGGGGTTTCCCTCTATTTTAGGGCATGTGTTTCTGTCTACCCTTGGTCCATTCACCTGTATTTTCCTTTTTTTAAACTCCACCCACTCTCTGCGCTGCCTTTAGCTCTTGATATTGGATGTGCCTTGCTAAATGGTCTTAGGTTTATTATGCGTATTAGACCGGCTGGCGACATACATTCAATATTCTGTTTAGTTTTCTTTTCACAAGCAGTGTAGGCACGTCCCGAGAAAGTCTTCTTGCTGTCGGGATGTTAAGCAATGTACAACCAACCAATCATTACACAACTTTTGTAAAAGTCTGAGAGGGATACAGTCGGGACCTTGAGCTTTGGAAGGATTTATATCTTTAATTTTTTCTTGACAATATTAGGAGTTATTACGATATTTGTTATGGTACACCCATTCGATTTTGAACCTCTACCAAGCAATGGAACATTACTCAAATTTTCTTCCACAAATACACTTAAGAAAAAATATTCAAGGTTGCTGCCTTTGTGTGATGGGCCACAGCAAGTGTGCCATCTTTCTTTTTAAGTGCATTTATTCCAGAATTATATTTAGTTTGTTCCTGTACTTACTTACAAAATATTTTCGGGTGCATTTTACATTATCTGCAATATTTCTTTCATGTA
Organism: Semisulcospira habei; assembly: GCA_036245525.1. Taxonomy (NCBI): domain Eukaryota; kingdom Metazoa; phylum Mollusca; class Gastropoda; family Semisulcospiridae; genus Semisulcospira; species Semisulcospira habei. Next base: position 214,168,593 of record BTPG01000003.1, on the reverse strand, counting down.
ATTTTTATTACGTTTTCTTAATTTATTATGTCGTTTCTTAAGGTAATATATCTTTGATAATCCCTACCTTCGTTAGTTTGAAGATATATTTTATATAACTTATGCTTATTTTTAATCATTCTTAAAGTACCCTTATTCACCCAAGATGGTGTTTTTTTTTTTTTTTTTTTTTTTTTTTTTTTTTTTAAATGTGATTTACTCTTTACTTTTGGGATGTGCAACTCCATACCTTTCAAAAACGAAGACTTAATTAATGCCCAGAGTTTTCCACTCCGCAATTTTCAGGTTTAATAGTTGTAAAGTCTATAATATTTGTAGTATGTGCTCTCAAACTATTATAGTCGTCTCTCTTTCCAAGGTTAAGGGAATATTTATTACTCTGCGTCACCTTTACCTTAGGTACATACAGCTGGAAGAATAGAACATCCTGGTCACTCTTGCCAATGGGATCTTGGTGTTGAATATCTGAAGTTAGCAACTCGTCATTTACTAAGATTATGTCGTTTAATGTTGACCTCTGACCTTGCCTATGTCTTGCTGGATTTTTTACCATCTGAATCAGGAAGGCGTCCCTTATGCACTCAACAATTTGATTATTTTGTCACCTGTCCAGGAGCCATCCCATCCTGTATACGGGAAATTAAAATCTCCATAATGCAAATTTTGACATATGTTTGTATCTCCTCGGATCGTAAAAGTTGTAATAGTAAATCTGTGTTTTCAGTTATGGAGCTGGGGCTTCTATACACACAACCAACAAGATTTATTCCACCATAAGCACTCACAAAACAGCACCACAAGCTCTCTTCAAACTTATTATTGTTCAATGTTTCCCATTCTTGAGCATTTAACTTTTTGTTAAAGTAAAGGGCAACTCCTCTCTTAGGGTTTGTGTTAAGAAACATATAATTTGGTAATGTGTATTCTGAATCCAATGAGGTATATATCTGATTTTAAGCTTTTACTTCAGTAAGACCAATGATGTCAGGCTTTATATCATCAATCCTTTTTTAAAGTTCACTCTTTTTATTTAACAAATAATCCATATTACTGTATATGACGGTGCCAAACTTGGAATCAATTGAAGAAAAAAGACAAGACGATGATCAAGAAGAAAGATGACAAGACAAAGAGGAATCTGAAGTTGCTGAAGATGAATGTATAGTATTGTTTTCAGTATATGTACATTTATTTACAATTGAATGTTTTTGTGTGAACTGTCATACTGTCAATTGTCTGCCCCTACTTGCGTCGCAGAAGTATTCTGTTGTGTTGCAACAGCACCAACAGCTCTGTTTTTTTTTTTTTTCTGGTGACGATCTTCAAGGCTCTGTAGTCTATAATCCAATTTTCCTTCCCTCATCTCCTCCTCTCAGTTCCTTAATTTTTTTCTTTCTTTGGGGTTACTGCCATTGTTGATATAAATGCGTGTGTTTGGGGGTTTGATTTATTCAGATCAAAAATCCCCTTCAACATCTTCTTCTTGGTTTCGTCAGTCTTCACCACCAGTCTCAACAGTCTTGGTCTGACATTTTGTCCTATTGTAAATGTCCCCGACTGGGCTATCCATCTCATCTGCATCCACATCTGGCATCTTTCACACCAGCTCGGGCACCCTTTTTCTGTCATCTCTCATCCTTTCTTCCGCTGTCTCTCTATCACTCTCCCTCAAATTCGCCACAACTATGTTCAACTTTCTCTTTCCTCTTTCTTCTTCTTCATGCATAGATTTCTTCACTTTTGGTTCAAAGATCTTATCAGTCCTTTTGTCAATTTTTTTTGTCTTATACACGCTTTCCAAATATTCAAGTCTGTCAGTCATAGTTCTTAGCAGCTGAAAGATGCTATCCAGCTTGGTCTCAATTTGAGACTTGACAATTATCTCTTTGTCCCCACAAGGTTCACAAGTCCACTGCAGTAGCTTTGAACCCCTGCCAGCATTGAACTGTGCTGTTGCAAACCACAGCATGACTTGTGACAAAATTCTTTGCACAAAAAGCAACTGGATGCTAACACCCCTTGACTATCATCAATCGCATTTCCACATGACAGACACAGCCAGGGCGCCTGCATGCTTTTTTTTTTTTTTTTTTTTTTTTTTTTTTTTTTTTTGCTATTGTCGCTTGAAGAGCCTTTTTTTCTCATTCTGTGACATCATTAAAAAGTTCCTTTCATGTGCCTGTGCCTGAGGTATGAAGTAAGTAAGCACACAACAAAAAAGAAATACATAATATGATCCAACTTACCTTCGAGGTGGTTATGTTAGTCAGTGAAAATGTACGTTTGTGAGAAACAAGTGCAAATGACTTAGAACGTTCGTCCTAACAGAAAATGAAACACAATGCAGTCAGTGAGAGGTGTGAGCAATCCCCAAAGATCAGTTGGGTACGATGATAAATATCTAAACTAGCAAAACTATTCCTGTGGAATGTAGAGATAGATAATCTGACAGTTGAGAGACGACCCTCCCTTAAGCAATAGATTTATTATAATTAACTAGCCATTCAGACAAACCCACGCCTACCAATACCACCGATTCTTTAATCACCTAGCCATTTTAGTTTTACTCCTGAAATCATTTAAGCATAATTTTTTTTTATCAGCTGTGATTATTAAGGCAGATCCCCCAGCTAAATAATTAATGCTGTCATTGACTGCTTTAAACAAAATTATTATATTACGTTTTAAAATGAACCAAGATGAATTACTATTTCTAAGCGATATCTGTGCTGTAGAGAACAAAGACTTAGACTCTAAAATACAAAGGCTTCTCTCCCATGTTGTTACTGAAACTAAACAGATTATTTTCTAGTGCTCAGGTCATGGGTTAATAAGTTACTGCCTATGTTACTTTCTGGATGTTTTTAAGTAAATTACAAGTACTTAATAAGGTACATTATAAAACTTTAAGTAACTTTGTAAGTAACTTTGAAGTTAGTTGCCATAAGTTCTTTCAAGTGACTTAAAACAAGTTCTTATAAGTTCTTGACCCAAGTCATTAAGACACTCAGACAGATTTCCAAAGTTACAAGGACAACAAAAAAAACTTTTTTTCAGTAGTACTCTGGTGGTGGAGCTGATGGCGTCAAATGAGCAGGCATAAAAGGCATGACATCTCTTTGCAAAGAGTATGACAAATTTCTTGAACAATTGATTTTTACTTGCTTAAAAGTCCTTGAACTTTTTTCATAGTTTCTTCCACCCCTATTTTTTTTTTTCCTTTCTCTAAAACAATTTCTTTAGCTCTTGAACGTTCACGGGTTGATTACGCATTTTATTATGTATTTCAGATTTTTGTTGTTTGTAATTGGCCAAATCATCCTGGACTCTCTTAAATTCGTGATCGTCAATTTTATTATCTTCCAAAGATTTACTGATAATAAGTTTCATACTGCTCAGCTTAGCTCCAGCGAGCGTACTCAAGGCTTCATGCTTCTGCAACTTTGAATGAAATCTTTTGTTAAGGGTGTCCATACCAAAGCATGCCAGGCTTGTGACAAAGCCAAAACCTTCAATAGCAATTCCTATGACACTTCCCACTCCTGTTGCAAACAGAGCTATACCTCCTACAGATAATCCGGCTGAAACCACACCCACAGCCATTGAAGTGTTGTGTACAGAATTTAAAACCGTTTTATATCATCTTTTGCACCGGGAGTATTTTGCCTGTTCTCCTTCCAAATACTTCAATGCTTCTGTAATATTCATTAATTGGAATGAGTCTGCCTGTAATGTTTTATCATGCTCAATAGGCTCAAGCAGTTCAGGTGGTATTTGCGGATACAGTGATGGCATTTTTTTATGACAAATATATATTTTTTTAATCTTCTAATTTATTTTGCAACTCTTCAAACGTACACAATTTGCTAGCATAATAAAATTAAACAAGATCTATGTGTTCCAGGTTTATGACACTTAGACGAACAAAAATTTGTTATCAATCACTACCTTAACAGCAGGGACACTACTTGAAACTTCAAAATCTGTATTGATTTTTCTAATAGCAATAACAACCTTTGTTGACTCTGCTATCCCATGTAAGTTTGATTCCCTGTGCGATATCTGCATCTTTCACAGCTTCCACAGATCTCATGAAAATTTCAAAAACTATTGTCGCATCTCTATCTATGGTAAATTTTGCTGGTACGAAAGAAATAGAAGTATCTGTTCTACCCTTTCTATTTGTAAGAAAATACCTTCGTTTACCATACTCTTGAAGTTTAGTTTTTCTCTGCTATTGATTTCTGTGAAATAGCTTGGCACAAGACTTACAATCATTGGCTCAGAGTTAACAACTTTTCTAAATACTAAGGCACCTTCATCAGTAAAATAAACATAAGGACTGATAAAAACAAACTTTACATCCCATACAATGGGAATAGGTGCAAGCGGAACAGGGGTAGGAATAATTACCCACTTATTACCCACATGTTTTAAGCTGTAGAGCACATTACTTACAGGAGTAGGAACAGTAACATCATGAAGTTGACTAAGTTTAGGAAACGCGCCATCTTTTACATCATCAATTACTTTTCGTTTGTACAATCCAACGGAAACAAGTTCAAGGCCATACACCTCTCCTACCTCACCTTCTTTATCAAAATCTTGCATGTCAGCCAAATCTTTTAACTCTATTGATGGACACGCAACTGGAATAATTCTAGGCTTTGGACCAAGACCGCTCATTTTTTATTTTGCAAAAATAAAATATATTTAACTTCCAACACAACATAAAAATCATGCATGACAACTGGTTTGTCATCCTGGTTAGTGACAGATATTCACAATGTTTCAAAGAAACTGGAGCCTAATTTTTTAAACTGTGAATTAGGAAATCTAACAACTACATTTTCACAATAAGGAGCAGTTCCAGTTGAAACACATTTCAACAAAGTCGAAGGCTTTCCATTGTGAAGATTATCAGTAGTGCTTAGTTCTTTCAAATGAACATTTAGCACTGTGTGTACTGACAAATGAACAGGATATATGCCAGTTATTTTTGATTTTCTTGGTGAAAGTAGACGCCCGACTGATGATGACCAATCTTCATCTGGATGTATTATTTTTTTTACATAAAAATCCAAGTAATAATAAAAGACTAATTGATAAAGAAAAGTTTCCACTTTTTGGAAATTCAATTGTAACAAGTAAATTAGCTGGGTTTAAAGTTGTCTTAATTTTAAATTCATTTTGAAGCCATTCAGCTAAAGTACAAAAGTCATAATACCCAGCTCGTAAAATATCCCCCTTCTCAATACCATCGAGAGTTCCACTTACAGATTAATTTTTATCATCTGTTACATTAAAGCACTTTACAGTGTAGAACATTTCATGAATAGCTACAGCTTTGCTACCATCTCGATTATCAATCCCATTAGTTAACCACACTGGTTTGCTTGTGTCAATATTTGATAAGGTTATAAACATTTTTATTATCACATAAAAAAGCATAATGGAATTTAAATCACCAACAATTGCCACTGTAAATGCATTTCAATTTAACATGGATGCCAAGTACAATGTCGCACCAACTTACGATCAGAAAATAATTCAGCTAAATCAGCTTGATATAGCTTTGTCCAAAGGAGATTTATTTCAAGTGAAAGTGCCAAATCCTTATGATCATTACCTAAACCCTCCAATAACAGATAATGCATCTGCAAAAACGTGGTCCTCAGGTCCTCTACAGATGTTTCAAAACCAGCTTAACTTTGCTATACTATGTTCAACTACAGGCTGTGGCGTTTCTTTTACAGACCATTTAAATCAACCAAACAAACTGATTAAGTCTGTCTATCGTTTTCACATGCATTACCAGCTTAGAAGAATACTGTCAGAACTGCATACCCCACTGCCCACTGAATCCAGTTTTAATCAGTTTAACAACCCCATGGATATGAAAGCATTTGAATGCATCTGTAATGAATTTAACATTAGTACAAAGTATGACTTTACACAAAAACTTGATGATCACAAAGGCATGGGAACATTATATTATGCTATGAGTCACAGACAATACCCTCAAGATTACTGGCCTCCCTACTCTCCATTCTCATCAAAATCTGAAGTGTGGTTAGGCTCAATAGACCAGAAACAGTCTAATGCCTGGACCACATTTGTCTTAGATAAGAGTGACGGGTTTACTCAAGCGGGAGTCGAGCGTGTAAATGAGTCTATCAGAACATATGTCTGGTGTTTACTAGGTGCACAAGCTCAAACAAAATCAAACATTTTAAATGGAAGTGGAAAGTTTGAATCTTAAAAACAGTTTCTCGCAAACCTGGAAGATTCGATTAATTCAGTTGTTGATCTCCCATCAAGCATGCAACGCTATCAAGATGTACTCAGATATGCGAGATCAAATGTTGACTTTGTAGTTGGCATCGGGTTATACATGTTACCATCTGACCTTCAACTCCAAATGGGAACAATAACAAATTATAATAACGAAATAATTGTTGCTGGTGTTGGTCAGAAATTAGGATTCAATCAATCTGTAAACTTGGGAGCCACAACCACGCATGTACAGTCATTAAAATCATTACAGACACCAACAGCAGCCACAGTAACATCATCACCTGTACCTGTACAGACAGTAACAGCCCTGGCCCCGGATCCAACACCAACTTCTGACACACATGAGTCAGAGAGAACTGCATTGGTAATAGGCTTAATGGGATTAGGAATATTACTTCTTTACCTGTTTCATCAAATACCCTGTGATTAACCCTCCTACTGTCACCAAAAAGACCCACACATGCTCCGCCATAAACCCTACTACCTTTGCCACTGTACTGATCAGCCAACTGACAACACTCCCTATAATACCTGGCAAAGCATCCATTGCTTTCACAGCCAATTTTTGAAGCAAGTCTGATATATGAGACAACTGGTTTTTTTACCCACGACTGTAAATCTTTTGGGTCTGATTAGCTGGAGGGGCAGGTGGAGCTGGACTGCTACCACCACCTGTTACAGCTAACACTACAGTACTAATAATAAATCCAAGAGCAGTAATTAAACTTGCAATAGTGATACCCTGCTCTCTGAAAAGTGTTTTCAATCTCTCAGCCAAAGTTGTGTCTTCGTGAAGTATTTTTTGAATAGTTTCTCTAACCCTGTTGACCTGTGTTTTCAGTTTTTCTTTCCCAATTTCAACTACTTCTAGCCGTGTAGATCTTTCTATCTGCAAATCATTTAATCTGTGTTGTATTCTTTCTTTCATTTCTGTGTCATAATTCTCATCATCAGCTTTAGCCAGTTTCTCTTTTTCTCTTTCTATGTGTTTATCAAGTTCACCCAGTTTGGCTACATTATTCACCAGCTCACCTCTGATTGACTGCAGTGTTTTATCTAAACCCACTAACTCCCGCATTGTCAAAGGAGAGTCACCTATTGTTTTCATAGCCTCATTTACTTGTCCCTCTGTAAATGATGTTTCTTGTATTACTGTGTTTGCTAATTCTGGCAGTTTTGTTACTTCAGTCATTTCAATTTCTTGTCCAGTTGGCAACCTTGTATGCGCATCATGAAGCGCACTAGCAAGTCGAGGTGGTAACTTTTTAATACCAACACCAAGGTAACGCTGAAGTGCTGCCTCACCACCAACATCAGTTTTGACTGTACTTACAGCTCTAAACTTTGCAGGATCCTTTTTATAAGTCAATTGTACTTTACCTTTGTCTGTATTTAGAAATACATGGCCCTTGTTATCAAGTTCAAACTGATTAGGATCCAAAACTTCTGGGCGGTCACCAACACTATCATAAAACAAGTTCACTATGTTTTTTTAACAGTTCGTGTTTTATACTAGAATTATTTACCATTCCAGTTACCTCTGTTGCACCAGTATCATAGTCATTCATGTCATCCATTTCAAAATCTTCATGACCAAATCCTCCCGCTGCCATTGTTTTTATTAATTTATTTTTTTTTTTATTTTTGCATAATAAAATGACATCGGCCTATGGATCAAAGTTAGACCCATACAGAAAACTATGTGAACCTCTTGGTGTAAAGGGCATTAGGCAATCAATTGTCATCACAAACAATCCAAGTACTATAGATCAAAACCAAACTCTTACTGTCAAGCTTCCGAACCTAGGTCCCAGTGATGTTATTGTTCCTTGTACTGCACGCCTTGCATTTAATATCAAACTTTCATCAGACACAGATGACAAAAGAACACTAGTTAACAATCTTGGCAGAGCAATTATAAAAACTATTAAAGTAAAACTTAAAGGACAGGAAGTGTTTATTCTTGACGATTCCGATGTGTTTTACTGCTACAAAGACCTTTGGCTCACTCGAGAAGAAAGAGATGACCGTATTTACCAAGGCATACAGTCTGATAATGTTGGCAAACTCAGAATCAATGCATCAGATCAATCAACAGAAGCCAAGGACGTTATTGTGGCCGAAACATATGGAAATAGGTTTTGCATTCCACTTGAATTTGAAATCCTAACAGCACATTTGCCTTATTACCAAGGAGCACTAAATGACCGTCTGAGTTTTCAACTAATGTTTAATGACTACTCCAAAGTTATTAAATCAACTGACACAGACTCAACATACAAGATCTCTAACATTTCCTTAGAATACGAAATTGTCACACATTCTCATTTAGCTACTCTAATTCAAAATCAGTACCAGTCGAGACTGCCAATTTATTGTGATTGTGTGATAAGACACAGTTTGATTAATAAAGACAAAAGCGATCCAATGTGGAACATCAACTTGAACACACCTGCTAGGTCACTGAAAGGCATTCTTATGTTGTTTGTTGAACTGGGAAGTCCATATGGACGGGATTCAGAAAAATTCTATAATCCAAACATTACTCATTTGTCTTGTACTATTGAAGGCCGTCCTAATCAAGTCTTTGCTTCAGGCATGTTAACTTATCAACACTATGATGTGATCACAAAGTATTTTGCTGGTGGAAGGCTCAGAGATAAACCAGCAAACATAGCATGCAAGGATCTGCATCTGTATGATGAAAGAATAGGTGAATACCTGACAAACAAGTATGCACTGTGGCTAGATCTGCGTTCTACTGACGATGATTACCTTCATGGGTCGGGCCATACTACTGAAAACAGCAGTGACGGGATTACAATTCAGATACAGAAAAAGACTGAAAAAGCCGAAGCAATAAATATGTATTTGTATTACGTTTGCCACTATCACTTGTTACATTTTTACATCAGACATGGGTTAGTACTAAAGAAAGTTCACAGAGGTATTCAATTTGATCAGAGTGCTTTTATAAAAGATTATATAATGAAGAACACAACATTGCGTGCCAGAGACAGCAACACTGCTTTTGACAAAGACTTCTTTAAGCTTATGAACAATGCCTGTTTTGGTAAGACAATGGAAAATCCTCATCACCGCAAAGATGTGAGACTTGTCACAACTGAATTGGGTGCAATTAAACTTACAGGCAAGCCACAGTACACAGGGTACAAAGAGTTTCATTCATCATTGTATGCAGTGTCACTCAAAAAAATAATTGTCAAACTGGACAAACCAGTATTCATTGGTATGGCAATACTCGAGTTATCAAAACTATTGATGCTTGAATTTTACTATGATTACTTTAAGTCAAAGTATCCTGAGTGCCATCCATTATACACTGACACTGACTCTATGATCATAGATGTGCCTACTGAAGACTTTTATGAAGACATGAAAACAGAGTTACATATGTATGACACGTCTGACTACCCTAATGATCACCCGCTGTACAGCACACAAAACAAGAAAGTGCCTGGGAAGTTTAAAGATGAACTGAATAGAGTACCTATTGTCGACTACATTGGACTGAGATCAAAAATATATTCCATACTTCACCAAAAAGGTAGTCAGTCCAAAGCCAAAGGTATAAAAAAAAATCAGCCATAAAAAATAAAGACATTCGACATGAACATTACAAGCAAGTATTAGATGGAGAACTGATGCCTGATTATCCAAACAAGACACTGAGATTAAATAGACACAATATTGAAATGATCCAAACACATAAAAAGTCTCTGGCAGTAGGTGACACAAAACGCGTGTTTCACACTAAGAAAAACGCTTATGAACCTGGACATTACAGGCTCAAGTTATCTGAAGAAATAACTGATGAACTGGTTGATGAACTAATCGATGAGTTAGTTGATGAAATGGTTAAAAATGTATAACAGTGTCTGGGGGAATAATCTGTAATTCTTCTCTGACAAATGCCCTCTTTGGTCCAGGCTCATACAGATAATAAATCGATGCATTAGTGCCAGGAACTATTTTTTTTATATTGTGGACTGACGTAGACCATATTGGATCAGTTGCCCTACGTCTGACGTCATTCTCGGCTTCACCGGATTGATACAAATATCTCACCTGTTTTGTAAACAAGCTTGTGTCTGGCGCTTTCGTTTTTATTTCTGACACTGACGGTATTGTTTTTAATTTAAAAGCATCAACAGGTTTAGGGTGACCTTTATTGTTCATTGCTTTTATCACAGACGGTAATCTCTTAACCCACTCAGTGTTACGTGCGTCATGCATGAGTTCCTTAGAATACTGATAGCTGAAAAGTCTCTCCGATAATTGTTTGTTAAAGTTCTCAACAATAGCCTGTGATCTATGCATGCCTGGTATGCCTCGCTGCACTAGCACTCCATGCTTTGCAAATAGCTGATTAACAGCGACTTTAAATTCAGATCCGTCATCGACTTGCACAAGCCTGGGAAGTTTTAAAGGACCTCGACTATATATCTTTGTTAACGCAGTGGCCACTGTTACAGCATTTTTGTCAGTTATGGGTTCGGCATCCTTATACCTTGAAGCTATGTCGACAACAGTTAATGCATACTTGTATAGTTTCTTTCTTATTGTATCATGCGGCAGGAACAGGAGATCCATTTGATGGGTGTCATTAGGTATAGTGTTTACAAAATGAGGTCTTGTTATTTTTCTTGGAGCAGGAAGATATATTTGCTAATAGCCAGTTTTTTGAGCCACTGTCACACTATAAGTGTATACGACCAATATTACGGTCGGGTAATTTTATAATTTCCCTTGATATGAAAATAACGAGGGGATACTTAGTACCACGGGCTCACGTGGAGTTGACAAGTGGCCGGCCCTACTAAGCTGGGACTAATGAATGATAATTGCGAGTGGAAATACATCAATCTCACTTTAGCGGTCCCGATGCGGGCGGTAGCGAACTGGGAGCTGGGACTAATGAGAGTCAGTAATAGGTTACTGGTCAGCTAAGATCAGAGGACGCTGGCCACCATAATAGATGTGGGATAATTAGGAGAGACAGTAATAGGTCCCTGGTCAGCAAGGATCAGAGGACGCCGACCACCATAATAGATGTGGAATAATTAGGAGAGACAGTAATGAGTTCCTGGTCAGCTAAGATCAGAGGACGCTGACCACCATAATAGATGTGGAATAATTATGAGAAACAGTAATGGGTTCCTTTGATAGCTAGAATCAGAGGACGCTGACCAGCATAATAGATGTGGAATAATTATGAGAGACAGTAATGGGTCTCTGGTCAGCTAGGATCAGAGGGCGCTATCCACCAGAGCAGATGGGGGATAGATTATGGGCGACAGTAATAGCTCCTTTGACAGATAGGGTCAGGGGACGCTGACCACCCTGATAGATGTGGAATAATATGGGTGACAGTAATAGCCCCTTTTGACTGGTTGAGACAAAGGGGCGATGCCCTCGGCCAAAACGGGTATATATAGTGGGGGGAAACACCAGCACGGGGGGAGAGCTCACAACGAAGGGAACGAGATAGAGAGAGAGCTCACAACGAAGGGAACGAGATAGAGAGGGAGCTCGCACAATGAAGAGAACGAGATAGATGCAGAGAGCTCACAACGAAGGGAACGAGATAGAGAGAGAGCTCGCACAATGAAGAGAGAACGAGATAGATAGAGAGCACACAACGAAGAGAGAGAGAGAGAGATAGATAGAGGGAGCTAAGAAGCGAGAGACCGAGCGCCGGTATTTTCGCCATCTTAGTATGCCATGCTAGTAGGTTGGTTGTGCCCAACCTCTTAGACCCACGATGACCAAGAAATAAAAGACTCTTCTGGAAACACTCTTGTCTGGCTGCGTCTTCCATCTACAACACCTTGCGTGTGGCTGCGGTAGTGCAACACTACCTTATCTTCTTATTTGGTGCCGTGACCAGGATCTCGGAACGGGAAGAAACAGAGGAACGAAGAAACAGAAAAACTAGACTATCAGCACCAAATCGACAGCCAACGACGCAAGGGTGGAAGAGCAGACCAGAAAGAGAAGAGAAGAGTCAAGCCAACAACCCGAAGAGAAAAGCAGAGTTCGAGCCCACTTCAAGAAAAGCAGAGTTCGAGCCCACGTCAAGGAAAAGCAGAGTTCGAGCCCACGTCAAGGAAAAGCAGAGTTCGAGCCCACGTCAAGGAAAAGCAGAGTTCGAGCCCACTTCAAAGAAAGCAGAGTTCGAGCCCACGTCAAGGAAAAAACAGAGTTCGAGCCCACGGGACGTCTGCGACTCATTCAAGACCAACAGCCGAAAGGATCACGGGGTAAGTGACTTTTTTCGTTTAACCCTTGTTGAGTCTTATATAGGAGCCAGACCAGTTAGCTAGAGTTGTGTTGTTGTTACATTTAAAAAGAAACAAAAATGGCAGAGGAAGTGTTTAGGATTTTAGGCGAAAAAGTAGAGGAAATGAGTCAGGCGATTAACGCCCAGAGTATAGGGCAGATGGTAGGAACGTTTGACGGAAAGCCCACCAAATTTAGGGAGTGGATAAAAGAAATTGACAAATATGCAGTGCTAATAAAAGCCCTCAACAGGCGCCCGGTCATTGCTTATCAAGCAAGCTCAGGGGTGGTGAGTGATTTTATCCATCGATTCTTACAAACGGAAGCGGCAGGGGATTGGGATGAACTGAAAAGGCAGCTAACCGTAAGGTTCGGCGAAATCGCCGATGAAAATCATGCTTTTGCGTTGCTACAGCGGGTGAAACAAAACCCGAGGGAAAGCGTGCCTCTGTACGCAGAGCGACTAATGACTCTGGTCGGCGAAGCCTTCCCGAGTCAGATGGGCGCTGCTGTGGTACAACGGCAACTAATAAATTTCTTTGTTGACGGATTGGCGCACGACTTTCTTAAGATGAAAGTCCTGAGGGACAACTCAAATACGTTAGATAGGGCCGTGCAGGTGGCCATGCAGGAGGAAAACCTTCGCCATAGGTTTGAGCTACGCACGATAAACAATCGGCCATTTAGTCAGCCGAGAGCGACAGCTAGGGGTGGAGAAGAGACTATTGAAGTAGACCATGCTCGTCACCGTAATTGTTTTAAATGCGGGAGAGTAGGGCACCAGGCACGAAATTGCCGAGTGATAGGGACGGTTGGTCAGCAAACAATGCGTCCCCCGAGTCAATGCTGGAAGTGTAGGGAACGAGGTCACATTCAGCGGGAATGTAGAAAGGCCGGAAACAGACGGCCACAAGGTCACAGAAGGTTTCCGCCGAGGCAGGAAAACTAGAAGGTTCTGCGGCACACGAAGCCGTTACGCAGGACCGGAAAAGTAGAAAGAGTCAGTTGTTTAGCATTAATGTAGCGGGTAGCCCTAAGTGCATAGTGTTCAAAATTGGGAAGCAACGATTTCGTAGCTTGGTCGATACGGGAGCAGAGGTGTCTTTGATTAGCAAGGGGGCTTACGATAAACTCAGTCATAAGCCAAAGTTAGGAAAGGGAGATGTGTCGTTACAGACAGTTAGTGGAGAAGCTTTACAAGTATTGGGGAGTTCAGAATTAGAATATACGGTAGCGGGGCAAAAGTTTAAACATAAGTTCTACGTGGTATCCGGGCTCAACAGGAACTTTATTTTGGGAAATGACTGGTTAGACAAAAACGGGGTGAGGATTTATTTTGACTTGAAGAAACTCAGAGTCGGAAGTGTTTATGTGCCCTATGAACAGGACATCCACATTTCGTCTTTGGTCAGAGTGACTAAGACGAAAGTGATAAAACCTCAGACGGCAGAAGTACTCCAGGTACGGATGAAGAATGCTCCGTATTTTGCAAGAGAGACACTCTTAGAGATTTCGGAAACAGACAAGGGATTTATAGCACAAGAACCGGGACTGTTAGTGACAAGCACGGTAGTCAGGCAAAATAATCACCAGACGTATCCCATACTGATAGTAAACAACACAAACAAGACGTATAGAGTTAGAAGGGGTTGTGTTGTCGGGAAGGTAACAGCAGTTCAGGAAGTACATGAAGTACAGATAGGGTCGGTTGATCGGCAGGTATCGGCAGTCGACTTGACGGAAGTCACTGCGCCGGAGAAGATGAAAGATGTAGTGTCAGAGCTCATTACGAACAATCAAGACTTGTTCGCGAATAGCGACCTTGATTTAGGGGCTACTGACACTGTCACGATGAAACTAGATACCGGCGATCATCCTCCCATTAGGATAAAACCGTATAGAATCCCGCTTCAAGATAGAAAGATTGTTGACAAGGCTCTAGAAGAGATGTTACAGGCAGGTGTGATAAGACGTTCTCAGTCCCCATGGTCTTTTAGTTTAGTGATTGTATCCAAGAAGGATGGGTCGAAACGTTTATGTGTTGACTTTAGAAAACTGAATGAGGTTACAAAGAAAACATCGTACCCACTACCGCTGATAGATGACATTTTGTCACTGCTTGGAAAGGCCAAGTATTTTACCAGTCTGGACCTTAAGTCGGGATACTGGCAGGTCAAGATGGCGGATCAGGAGAGTAGGGATAGAGTAGCATTTGCATGCCACAAGGGATTATTCGAATTCACGAAAATGCCTTTTGGTTTGGTGGGAGCACCGGGATTGTTCATGATGCTTATGAATATCGTGCTAGCCGGTTTAGAAAGTTTTGCCTGTACCTATCTCGATGACATTTTGATCTTCTCAGAAACAATAGAAGACCATCTGTGTCACCTTCAAACAGTCTTTGATCGATTGAGACAGCATGACCTGAAGCTGAAACTCAAGAAGTGTCAGTTCTTTGAGGAAGAAACCAAATACTTAGGGTTTGTCATTAGTAACCAGGGGATAAAACCGGATGAGGAAAAGGTAAAAGTCATTAGGGCTATGGCGGCTCCGACCTGTGTCAGAGAGTGCCGTTCGTTCATTGGTATGATTGGGTTTTACAGGAAAATGATTCCTAATTTCTCCCAGATGGCTGAACCAATCATAGCACTGACACGAAAGTATGCGAGATTCAGTTGGACAGAGGAATGCCAGAAAGCGTTTGATTTGATGAAGGAGACGTTAGCCGTAGCACCAGTGTTAGCCTATCCAGATACACGGCGTCCGTACATCCTTTACACGGATGCCAGCGACACATGCGTGGGGGCATGTCTCGCGCAAAAATGCGATGAGGATTCAGACATTTCCCCAGGCTCAAAGGTAGAAAGACCTATTTACTTTCTATCCCATAAACTTAGTACCAGTCAGAGGAAATGGTCGACAATAGAGAAAGAGGCTTTTGCGATCCATTATGCGCTTCAAAAGCTAAATCACTACTTGCATAATGCGGAGTTTGTAATCTGCACGGATCACATGCCTCTTAAGTATTTGCTTAATTCACCAATGCAGAATAAGAAGGTGCAGATGTGGGCCCTTGGCATTTCAGGATATAACTGTACGATTGAATATATCCCAGGTCCTCAAAATGTTTTGGCAGACTTACTGTCCAGAATGCCGAGTGGTACTCACATGCCAGAGCATGAGGAAGAAGTAGAGGTAACCAGAGAGGTCAATGACAATGCTTTTGTCATAGGAGTCATAAACACCAACCATTTCACACCCAAGCAGTTTGCTAGTTGTACAATAAGGGCAGGGTGTGACGAGAAGCTGGAAAAAGTTGATCTTCCAGGGTTTGATATTATTGAGGAACAGGAGAAGGATTCTGAAATAGTGCGCTTAAAGGACTTATTGATTAGTGAACAAGGAACCATGACAGTCAATAGGAGGTACATGCTGATAGAGGATGTTCTATATTTCTTGTCTCATCCTGATGATGAACCAGTAGCCAGATTGTATGTTCCGTCTCACTTGGTAGAGTACGTAGTCAGACAGTACCATGACGAAAATGGTCACTTAGGAATAGACAAGACTCATGACACAGTCAGTAGAAAGTATTACTGGCCTAACATGTACAAACAACTGTATGAATATGTTAGTGGGTGTGTCATCTGTCAGTCTAGAGTGTTACAAAAGAAAAGGGCCCCCGTACAGGAAATGGACATTCCTCCATACCCATTCGCTAAGTTGTCATTGGACTTAGCAGGTCCGTTTGACCGCTCCCTTAGCGGGAATCGCTATGTCATAGCATTCATCTGTCATCTGACAGGTTGGGTAGAGGCGTTCCCTGTACCAGATAAAACGCCGCAGTCAGTGGTACAGCTGCTCGTAGAAGAAATTCTACCCAGACATGGCTGTCCATTGCAGATAGTATCAGACAATGGATCTGAGAATGTGAATAGGGTTATGGCAGAAACGCTGGCAGAACTGAACATAGACCCTGTCACGACCAGTCTTTATCATCCACAGTCCAATGCTAAAGTCGAACGTTTTCACAGAACTTTTAAGGACATTCTGTCCAAAAAGATACAAGAGGATTTTTCGACATGGGACGTGCATATTAACCAGGTACTAGCAGCTTATAGGGTTTGTGTTTCGGAAACTACGCAGGAATCTCCTTTCTTTTTACTGTACGGTCGCGATCCAGTTCTACCGTTAGATAACATCCTTAGACCCCGAAGAAAATACGCTGGTGAAGAGTTTCACAAGCTAGCGCTTGAGCAGCAACACAAGGCCTTCACCCAGGTGTATCGGCGAATTAAGAAAGCACAGAAGAAGGGGGCTAAGTATGCTAATAGAGGTGTACAGCCTGTCGAGATTAAGGTCGGTGACCCAGTGTACCTTCGTAATCACCGTAGACACAATAAGTTAGACAGTAAGTGGAGGTCGCACTATAGAGTGGTGGAACAATTGTCGCCTGTCACATTCAGGGTACGACATCAACTAGATGGCACTGAGGTCAGTTCACATGCTGAACACTTGCGGATAGCCAAAATTAGCGAGTGGCCTATTCCAAAAGCCAGGGGGAGAACATTACGTAAAGCCACACAGGTTGTAGCTCCAGAATCATCCGATAGCGACAGTGACGATGCAGTAGGGCAAGAGAACGCACGAGACAGACTGACTAGGGGGGTGCGAAAAGAGCGGGAGAATTCTTCATCCGAGGAGGACGTTCCGTTAATGGAGTTAAGAAAGCGCCTAAAGACAAGAGAGAAAAGATCTCTCTCAGCAGTAAACGTTAGTTGTAACAAGGGCACATCAGACAGTTCTGATGATGGGGAGATCGACGACAATCGTTCAATTCAGCCTAGTTTACAGACTGATGGGGTTAGGGAAATTCTTGAAGCGATACTGACTCTTCTGCCAAAGAAGGCTTCAAATTAGAAATGCGACTCTTAGACGGTATCTGAGAGAGGACTATTGTAATGTGTAAATCATGAAGCATGATTGGAGTTTTGTCAGAGACAGTGGTGTAAGTCTCTGGTGATATCTCGTACTGCAGACAACAACAAGATGAAGTTTTTCTTGAGTCTGATAGTATTGGGGCTAGCGCAGGGTTTAAATATTAATCACAATGTCGTATTTCAAAAACTTGATGAAGTTACCACTAGTAACTGGAGATTCAGGTCGGCCTGCGCCAGAATCAATGACGGCTCAGTATGACTTAGAACCCACAACAATAGCAGGAGACGCGCAACGTACGCGGTTCGCGTTCCTTACGGAAGCTGAACTTGAAGCTTGTTCCAAACCCTTGATAGGATTCTGTGCGATTCAAAGTGCAATATATCCTATGAACATTAATCAGTTTTGTGTTACGGCGCTGTTTTTTTAAACAACTCAGACGTAATTGCAACACACTGCCAAACAAAGGTCAAGTTGGGTACAGTGTTACCTATGGCACGGTATATAATGGATGGGCTATGGGTCGTTAGTAATCATAGTCCACTAAAGATGAGTATTAGTTGTCACGATAAAGGGGTCACGTACCAACAAATCAACCCACCATTATCGCTAATCCGCCTCAATGAATCATGTACGGCTATTAGTGATAGATTGATGTTAACCCCTTACTACCAACAAGAGAGCCAGTATCAGGTGGAAGACAAATTGATAGGATGGATGGAAAACTATGCATTTTCCAATGTAATGTTATGGAAACCATTTCATAGCGCTTTACCAGACTACGATCCCATCTCTTTGTCCAAAGAGTTAGATGAAATTAAGGAAATGCCAATGGATCCTCTAATTGCTCGACTTCAGAGCATACTATTCGTTAAGCCAAAAAGAGAATGGGCGATATGGAAACAGATCATCATTGGTTCTATCGTAGGGACAGTTGTAGTGATCATAATTCGGGTAGGGTGTATACGATATAAAAAAGAAAACTAGCGCATGGTTTGGCTCCATACTATCACGACTCAGGAAGGGTGAACGTGAGGTCACTGTGCCTACGTTGATTTCGGCGGCTGTGCAATCAGCAGACGTGAATGACGTCGCAAGAGCGAAGGACTCTACGCCGATGATGGAGGGAGGAGTGCAGTTACTCCCCGCCTCAAACGTTGTCAAGTTTTACCCGTCGTTGGGGTAACCAAGGATCAACGCTGTTGTGATCCAGGAAGGATCGTGAAGAATAATGAACACATGTGCAAAGACATAACTGAGTCGACGATTTTGATGTGAACATTGGCGTGATTACGCCGGACAATAATAATTTTTAATAAGGAGTGACCGATTTAAAAAAGCTGTCATTCCGAAAATGATGTATTTTGTGGATAACATGTTTAATTGTTTGAAATGATTTTGTGGTCTGAATATTGTGTAATGAAAAAAAAAACGAATCTTGTGAATTAAGATTCCTTTTTTTTTCGGGTAGGTTTGGGAGGAGATGTTACACTATAAGTGTATACGACCAATATTACGGTCGGGTAATTTTATAATTTCCCTTGATATGAAAATAACGAGGGGATACTTAGTACCACGGGCTCACGTGGAGTTGACAAGTGGCCGGCCCTACTAAGCTGGGACTAATGAATGATAATTGCGAGTGGAAATACATCAATCTCACTTTAGCGGTCCCGATGCGGGCGGTAGCGAACTGGGAGCTGGGACTAATGAGAGTCAGTAATAGGTTACTGGTCAGCTAAGATCAGAGGACGCTGGCCACCATAATAGATGTGGGATAATTAGGAGAGACAGTAATAGGTCCCTGGTCAGCGAGGATCAGAGGACGCCGACCACCATAATAGATGTGGAATAATTAGGAGAGACAGTAATGAGTTCCTGGTCAGCTAAGATCAGAGGACGCTGACCACCATAATAGATGTGGAATAATTATGAGAAACAGTAATGGGTTCATTTGATAGCTAGGATCAGAGGACGCTGACCAGCATAATAGATGTGGAATAATTATGAGAGACAGTAATGGGTCCCTGGTCAGCTAGGATCAGAGGGCGCTATCCACCAGAGCAGATGGGGGATAGATTATGGGCGACAGTAATAGCTCCTTTGACAGATAGGGTCAGGGGACGCTGACCACCCTGATAGATGTGGAATAATATGGGTGACAGTAATAGCCCCTTTTGACTGGTTGAGACAAAGGGGCGATGCCCTCGGCCAAAACGGGTATATATAGTGGGGGGAAACACCAGCACGGGGGGAGAGCTCACAACGAAGGGAACGAGATAGAGAGAGAGCTCACAACGAAGGGAACGAGATAGAGAGGGAGCTCGCACAATGAAGAGAACGAGATAGATGCAGAGAGCTCACAACGAAGGGAACGAGATAGAGAGAGAGCTCGCACAATGAAGAGAGAACGAGATAGATAGAGAGCACACAACGAAGAGAGAGAGAGAGAGATAGATAGAGGGAGCTAAGAAGCGAGAGACCGAGCGCCGGTATTTTCGCCATCTTAGTATGCCATGCTAGTAGGTTGGTTGTGCCCAACCTCTTAGACCCACGATGACCAAGAAATAAAAGACTCTTCTGGAAACACTCTTGTCTGGCTGCGTCTTCCATCTACAACACCTTGCGTGTGGCTGCGGTAGTGCAACACTACTGTTTTATTTGGTCGATTGTAACATCCCCACCCACAGCCGCATGCAATTTTTTATTGCAGTTTTCCCTTTCCAGTAGCCAATTGGGGAGTAATATATTTTTGATAGTTTATTTCCGACGTCGAAAATTTCTTCTAGCAATAAAAACTCCTGTAAAATAAACAAATGTCATTCCTACTAGAACACATATTATTTCGCCATTTCTTTGTTCTGGGCTTGGCTGGTAGTAGTCACTAAGTTTTGGTCGTGGGATGGTCATGTCTTCGCCAGGAACAAGAAAATATTCTTTGATCGCGTGATCGACATTTGAAAATGTATGCTGTGCATGACCCTCAAGCCTGAGTTTTTCATTAATAAAATCAAGTTTCTCTATTCTTTGCTTTTCATAATCTTGTTGAGCTTGTGCCAGTTTTTCAGATGCCTCATTGTGACGCTTCATTTCTTCTGCAGATTCCTCTCCACCCATTTTTGAAAAAAGATAGTTTGAACCACTAAATGCAAGTGCATTAACAATGGCCCCAACAATCATAATAGCTATAATTGCCATAGTTTTTATTTACTTAGAAACATTTTCTGGAATAATTCCTTGCTTGACGAGAAGGTCTTTTGTGGCAATCGATGCTGTGACAACTGCTACTAGCTTAGCACTGTCTTCGAAGACTAATCTACTCAAGTCTGCCGATTTCATTTTGAGAAGACTTTTCCCAAGCATAGAATAAGCAACTGTTAGTCCACGTATTATTGCAGAGTGATAGACAAGGTTCATTATGTTTTTTGTGTCGCTCATTTTCTTATGCCACAAAAATTTAAATAATAAATTTATTTACTGCATGTAAAATGGGTCCACGGCTTTGGGTGTTGCTGGTAATGTGGCGACTTCTTCTTTTATTTTTGGACTGCTTGATTTTTTGGACACTGTTTGAGTCTGTGGTTTGTATTTTTTGTGTAATTGGTAACCTACGTAACCAAATCCGAAAACAAATCCAGCAAATATATATTTTGTTGTTTCAGGTTTAGACTCAGTTTTTTGTCTCACACTTTTTGGGGGGTGTGTTGGTCCTGACGGTAGTGACACTGGTGCTCTTGATGGTGTGTCAGTATTTTGTGTTAATGTCTGAAGCTGTAATTTCTTTTGTCTGTTATATTCAGCTAATCTTTTCCCAGCCTCTATTCGACCTGGGCTTTTAGTCTTAGTCACTGTTTGAACTTGTGTCAAGACAGGACTCTGTTGTGGAGTCGTCTGGGTCTCGTCCATTTTCTTCTAATTTAAAATTTATTTTAGAAAAATCAATATGACTACTAGTAACAAGTAAGGTTACCACAGGTGCAAGGTAATTCCCTAACTTGTAAAACATAAGGCATGCTAATTTGCCTATTGAACTTGAAACAATATGGTTGCTTTCAAGGTCTTGTGATAGACTGTCACTACCAACAGGTAGGAAGTGACTCACAGCTTTTGTGTATAGGCAGACAAGAGATCGACTCAAATCACGTGTCATTAGTGAAGCAATGTGATTTTCATATTTAGCATGAAGTTTGATTAGCTCATCAGCAGTGAGTGATTCTATGTCTTCTGTTATGTATTGTTTACCGAGAAAAGCTTTTGATTTTCCAGAAACAACTACAGTGAGAAGGCATTGTTTTTTAGAGTCTAAGTCTTTGTTCTCTACAGCACAAATATCGCTTAGAAGGAGTAATTCGTCTTGGTTCATTTTAAAACGTAATATAATAATTTTGTTTAAAGAAGTCAATGTCAGCATTAATTATTTTAGGTGGGGTGGGGGATCTGCCTTAATAATCACGGGTTCACAGCTGATAAAAAAATGCTGCTTAAATGATTTCCAGAGTAGAACTAAAATGGCTAGGCGCTTAAAGCATCGGTGGTATTGGTTGGCGTGGGTTTGTCTAAATGGCTAGTTAATTATAATATAAATCTATTGATTAGGGGAGGGGTGTCTCTCAACTGTCAGATTATCTATCTCTATTGTTATTCCCCCAGAACACAATGGCTCAATCCAGCCTTCCTAACACAATGTTTGCTTTTAGGTACTGGTGTCAAACAAATATAACGCCAAAACTTTTCTCATTTCACAAAAACAGCAGCCATCTTGCGCATGTGCATACCCATTTAGTTTAACTGTATGATGTCTTGTCAACATATACGATATGATCACTTCTCCATCTACCTTGTTAAATTCTATTTTAGCAACAACCTAAATCTTTACACTACCATCAAGAAGGTTTTGTTGTATGACGGAAAAAGAGTTCTCTATTGATTCATAGACATTGTAAGTGTTTGATATAGGCAAGTTTGTTGTGTGAAACACATTTTGCAAGCTTGGAGCACTTTACAAACTTTAAACATTGTCCATCATTTTTATTTGTCTGACAAAATAATAAATAGAAAATATTACCATTTGCACTGTATGTTTAATACCACTTTATTGACTGTAACACTTTCAATATGAACATTCAATGTGCTTAGTTGTTTAAATATGTTATAACACAGTGTCTAAATCCAACTGCAGCTGGCATTATTAACTTTAAAGGTATTTGTCCTATGCTCAACAGACATACATTCCACAAATGGATTTTCATCAACATATTTTAAAGTCACATTATATGACATATATATCACCACTTGCTCTGAGAGGCTTATATCAGGCTGTTTGGGAGATGTTATTAAACCAGAAAAGTGTAGAACATCTCTGAAGCAATCAGTAACGTCAATCACTTTCTCCACTTGCACTTGTCCATCCGTCATTTCTATGACCAAAAATGAAAAGATAAAATTAATTTACTAATCCATACCCAGTGGGGTTGATCTGTCTTTAAGATAAGCTTTATATGCTTAGTTGATTTAAGTTTGTTTTTTACAATGTCTCGTTCATTGTTCTCTCTGAGACAGTCTTCAAAGCCATCATCGTCCTTACAATAAAACAAGCAGATAAACTTTAGTTACTAACGAAAATCTTTTAAGAGAGCATTACATTTCTGAGTGAGAACCCAGACACTGATGTTTGCGTGTCTGCCTCTGAAGGCAAGTTCTGCTAGAGTGTTTCTCTTCTTAACAATATCCTCTGCAGAGCAGTCATCAACTATAAACAGCTTTGGCTGCCCTTGAAATTGCTTGTAAAAGTACTGCAGGTAGTCATTAAGTTTTTTCTCAGGGTTGACTAAATAGATGTTGTGATCAGTCCAAATGAATAAACGGTTGTGATAAGCTTTGTTGTGTTTAATCGTTGGGCAAAATATCACAGTGTTTTAAAAATGGTGGATATATCTTGTTTGCAATTAGATCAAGAACAAATTCAGTTTTCCCACAGCCTGTGGCTTCACAAAACAAACCACAGTGAGGGTCGAGTGTCAGCAAGTTCATTTAAAAACTAAATATAATTTAAATAAACGTGGCCACACTTAGTCTGCTTTCTTAATATTCAGTAGAGCCTCTTAAATCATATACAGGTAAATATTTATTGCGCCTACAGTTCACTCTTTATTTGTATCTGGATTGTAATTCCCTCACTGCAATTCTCAACAGTACGACCTGACCCATGTATGTAGTCATCGTCTGTACTACGTAGGTCTAGCCAAAGTGCATAATTGTGCATCAGGTATTGGTCGATTCTTACATTATACAGATGTAGATCTTTGCATGCCATGTTTGTGGGTTTTCTCTAAGTCTTATAGTTGCAAAATATTTTATGATCTTGTGATAGTATTGGTAAGGTAATATGCCTGAAGCATACTCTTGATTAGGATGCCCTTCAATAGTTCGGGACAAGTGTGTAATTTTTGGATTGTAACATTTTTCTGACTCTCTTTTGTATGTATTTTTGGGTTCAACGAATAACATAAAAATGCCTTTTAGTGAACTAGCAGGTGTGTTTAAGTTGATGTTCCACATTGGATCATCTTTGTCTTTGTGCATTAAACTATGTAATGGGGGACGCCGTATTTTACATTTCCTTGCTTAGAGTATCTTCCATGGGCGTACACCTTTTGTTTTCTGTCTTCGAGATATAATCAGAAGAATGCTATAGCGATTGCGTTCAAGTGATAAACTGTTAGGTTATTCAGAAGAATGTCATGGTCCACAAGGTCAAACACCTTTTTAAGGTCTAAGGAAACTGCTCCTGACATCAGGCTTTTATTGATTGAATCCAGCCAGCTGTCTACAATATGTGTCAATGCTGACTGACAAGAATATTTCGGTCTAAAACCAGACAGGTGAATATTAAGTAATTTAACTTTTTCTAGAATATCAAGGAGATGTTTTTGAATGTGTTTATCAAAGGGTCTTGACAAAGCTGACAGAAGGGAGATTGGACGATAATTATTGATATCTTCAAGATCTTTAGATTTAGGGATTGGGATCACCTTTGCTTCTTTAAGAATGGTTGGAAAATAATGTACTTTGCTTTATGCAGAGATTGAAAATATATGTTAGTGATTCTACTGTATACGGTAATGAGATTCTGATGTTTTCATTATCAATACCATCAATGCCAGCAGACTTTTTGTTCGGCATGCTAGAAATATATCTGCCGACTTCCGCAGCTGTAATATTAGGATCGTGAAAGTATTTCATTCATATATATATATATATATATATATGTTTTTTGTTTTTAAGTGTTCTCTCATAGAACTCGGCACTTCATATGGTTTACTGTTATTTGCAGCTGACAAAGCCAGTATTTTGGCTGTCATTAAGAAATGGTTATTTAATATATCAGCTGACATATGAGATGGGATTTCGGGGGCTGATTTACCCTTCATTATGACGTTCTGAGCTTTCAAAACAGGTGCCGTGTCCTTTTTGAAAAAAGACTTTTTAGATGCTCTAACTACATATTTGACATGATTGCATTGTTTTCTGTATTGAGAACAACCTTCTCAAGAAGCTTGGACAGAAAAGAGAGAGAGTGAGAGAGTGTTTCAAGTGGATGGACCGCAGACAGAGAAGGAGTGGGGGCCAAAGGTGCTTAGTTTGGTGTGGGTTGGGGGCGGGGGCGTGTAGAGGCAGAGAGGGTCGGAGGCAGAGCGGAGAAACCGGAAGGAGTGTAGGGGTAAAGTAAGTTGGAGAGATAGGCAGGAGCGTAGTTGTTAAGAGATTTGTAACAGAGAGACGGAGTCTTGTATAGAATGCGTTGGGGCATAGAGAGCAAGTGACGGAGTTTGAGCATGGGAGTAATGTGGTCAGATTTCTTCTTTTGAGGACGAGGCGGGCAGTACTGTTGTGGATGCACTGTAGAGTGAAAGTGGTGGAGTGAGGAAGTCCGGAAAGGAGAGAGTTGCAATAGTCGATGCGAAATAAAAATGAGAGAGATAGCATGTTTAGTAGCGGCTTCTGTGGTGAGGTATTTTCTGATCTGACTAATGTGGTGGAGATGGAAATAGCATGCCCGGGCCGTAGCAGAGACAAACCTGGTCATGGAGAGATGATAATGATGAAACTTTATTACATAACGGTAGAAGTTTTGACAGATACAAATACGTCATTTTTCAAACTTGCCATTGCTAACATACTACAACATGAAATATACTGAAGACAAGCAAAAAAATATTTAACGCAATCAAAGATCATAACTAAATAAGTACAGACACACGCAGTACAGGACAGAAAATGATACTAAGGTAACATTAACAAATACAAAAAAAGGAAATAACACTACTCAGCACAAAGTACGTAGGGAAAAAGAAAAAGAAAAAAAAGAAAAAACAAAAAAATACCCAAAAAAACAACAACAACAAAACAAAAACAAACAAACAAAAAAAAATGTCATAGCACAGCAAAAACAAGCCCAAAGTACCAAGAATCAAACATACATACACACACGTTTACAGCCGTGTAAATGCACGTACTAACATATATACATTTACATAACCTTTCATCAAAATGACAGGATAAAAATAATATATCTAAGCAGTTTCCATCAGGTATATGCGCAGTTTTGTTTTAAAGGAGGGAAGGTGGGTTAGTGTTTTTAAATGTTGAGAAAGTGAATTCCATAAAAGTGGTCCCGAAAAGGCTAGGCTTGATTTGAATAAGTCAATGCGAGGTAGTGGTAATGGAAGAGTACTGTTCCTCGAGGACCTTTCACACTGTCGTTGTGGAGTAAATTTAGCTCTTAGATACTGTGGAGCATTCTTGTGGAGAATTTTAAACATAAGTATGTACTTGTTGTAAAGGAGTTGTTGACGAAGGCCAAGAAGTTTGAGACTTTGCAGTTTTTCAGCGGTAGGAATGGGTCTTATATCTACATTTTTAATGGCTCTTTTGTATAGTGAATTTTTTTTTTTTGATATGCACATCACCGCTACCATCCCAAATCGTGGAGATGTAATCAACATGGGATCTAATGTGCGCATGAAAAAACATTTTTCGTGTATTTATGTCAGTCACGCTTCTCAATTGTGATAAAAGAAATATATTTTTTGATAACTTCTTACAAATGTTAGTCACATGTTTGTCCCAACTAAGCTGCTCATCTATACGTATTCCAAGGAGGGTGAGTTCATCAACTTGTTCAATAGGTTGGCAGTTAAGACTGAGCGTTAGTGGAGGGGGGTGAAGTTGATGTTTTTGTCATGAGGGGATTAACATGCTCTTCGTCTTATCAGGATGTAATACCATGTGGTTTTTACAGCACCAATCAGAAACTTCGTCAAGACTGGATTGTAAACGACGACTAATATCATGACTGTTCTAACCAGGAAAGTCAAGGCTTGTATCGTCCGCAAAGAGATTACAATTAACGTTAGGGTCAGAAATATGTAAAAGAAGGTCATTTATGAAAAGTAAAAATAGGAGGGGTCCTAGAATTGATCCTTGAGGAACTCCAAATTTAACATGGCCTTGCATAGAGTACTGACCATGGACGTATACTTTTTGCTTTCGGTCTTCCTAATAGGATCTGAGAAACGTTATTGTAGTTTCGTCCATGTGGTATATTGTAAGCTTATGTAAGAGAATCTCATGGTCGACAAGATCAAAAGCTTTTTTAAGATCTAGGAAAACTGCTCTCGACATTATATTTTTATTAATTGACTCTAGCCAGCAATCTACAATATGTGTGAGTGCTTACTGACTTGAATGGGTTGGGCGAAAACCGGACTGATGAATGTTTAGTAAATTACTCTTCTCAAGGAAATTAAGAAGATGCTTGTGAATGTGCCGCTCTAATGGCTTTGACAAGACTGAGAGCAAAGAGATTGGTCAGTAATTATGAATATCTTCAAAGTTTTTAGTTTTGAGGATGGGAACTACCTTTGCTTCCTTCAGGACTGTAGGAAAAGTACTTTTATTTATACACAGATTAAAAATGTATGTAAGAGATTGTATTGTGTAAGGCAATGACATTTTTAGCGATTGGTTATCGATAAAATCAATCCCTCTACTTTTCTTATTCGGCATGTCAGAAATATACTTGCCGACTTCTGCTATTGATATATTAGGAATTACGAATTTTTGTGCTATATTTGTTGCTTCGCTTAAAAAGATCTCAGAAGACTTGAGATACTATATTGCGTACTGATATTTGATGCCGATTGAGCTAGATTTTCGGCGGCTGATAGGAAATACTTGTTAAATTTGTCTGAAGTTAAATGAGATGGTATTTCTGGGGCTGTTTTTCCTTTAGTAATAGCATTAAGTGCTCTCCATATCGATGCTGTGTCACGGTTTTCTGAGATCATTTGGTTGAAGAATGCTTTTTGTGCAGCCCTTACCAGATATTTTACTTGATTACGTTGTTTTTGTAGTCATCAAAGCGTTTTTCTTTTCTAAGTTTGTCTCTGAGCGACATAGCATTTTTAATGTCTAATGTTAACCAGGGCGGCATGATAGCATGTTTAACGCGGGGCGCGTGCTTGTTAAGGACTCCGAGGAACAGACTCATCCAGCAAGACAAGGCATTGTCAGGGCAAGTGTGGCAGTATACATCATCAAATGATGTATTGTGCAAATCGAGCATGAATTTATCCCTATCAAGTGTTTTATAAGAACGATACTTTATAGTTGTGTGTTTGTTTTTCTTTGGCCTATCAAGCTTCAGAGCAATTGTACAACATACCGGGTTATGAGCACTAATGGCTAAGGTCGGGACATTCGCACTAGTTATTCTGTCCTTAGTGGTAACATAAATATGATCAGTGAGCGTGGATGATGTAGGTGTGATTCGAGTTTGCGCTTTAATTATTTGTGTCAAACCAAATAGCGATGTGGTCGTGATCCATGCTGCATTTGATCCCTTAGGTCTAGATAGGTCTATATTGAAATCACGTAGGAGAAATATGTCACACTTGCTCTGCCTTGCCTTGTCCATCAAAGCTGTAAACTCATCAAACCAATCCCAGCCGGCTGCCGGATTTCTATAGACAAAGCCGATTAGTATAGGTGATGACTGTGGTGTTTTTAACTCGAGCCACATACACTCCACTTTGGTAAATTCTAGGTCTCGCCGCCTCTTGGCGTAGCTAGATACTGACGTATGCATGTAAATCGCTAGCCCTGTGTGTTGAGGCAAAGCGGCATCTTTACGAAATATTTTATAGTTAGGAATACATATGGAAGCATTTCTGATTTTATTCTTAAGTCTTGATTTAGAAACACCAAAAAATGTGGAAATGTTCAGGCTGGTTCAAAAACACACAGAGATTTGGCACCTTATTGACAAGATGATAGATATTCAGGTGACCTATTTTAAGTCCACCACTACAAAATAAATCATTTTTTTTTTGGTACCACCGCCAGGCATACTATCACTATGAACGTTAAAGTATATAAAAGTACAAAAATTGTCTTCTTTGAAGAGGTATATGTAAAAAAAATGTTTTGTGACAAGGAAGGTTTTGTACACAAATAGAACTACAGGAAGAGACAGTATTCCCTTGGTGTATGAAGTGTCAATAAGAGATAATGTCGATAAATGCAAAGTACATGATAACTGATTATCACAAAAAAGGTGATTGAATAAAAACGAGAATAAATGTTATGACTCCACGCTACACTATTACAAAGAAGATAAAATAATTAAAAGAAAGAAAGGCAGAGAGAGGAGTCAAGGATAACGCCGAGGTTCTGGCCGAGTCAGAGAGGGGGATGGGGGTGCTGTCGTTGAATATGGAGAGAGGGAGGGAGCTAGGAAAGTTTCTGGCGAGTGCCTACCAGCATGGCTTATGTTATTTTTGTTCTTTCACATACAGTCATTGCCTGCAGAAACATTTCCTTATTCATATTCATGTATCATAGTACTTTAGACTTGCTGAGATGTTCTTTGTCATTTTTTTTCGTTTTGAAACCTCAGCGGAAAAGAAGACATGTCTTTTTATTGTCTTCTAATTTGTTCTAGTATGTTTGTAAGTTTGCTGTCAGTGTGTGTGTGTGTGTGTGTGTGTGTGTGTGTGTGTGTGTGTGTGTGTGTCTGTTTGAGTGGACTGGTATTTATCTGTGTGTGTGTGTGTGTGTGTGTGTGTGTGTGTGCGCGTGTGTGTGTGTGTGTGTGTATGGGTGTTTGTGTGTGTGTGTGTGTCTGTGGTATAATGTGAGCATTTATTATTTGAAATGGAATTATTGTTGCCTGTACGTTTCACTATTATGTATACTTTTATATATAGAAAATTATGTGTATGTGTTTACGTGCGTGCCATAGCTTAGCAAGGACGTGATTGAAAAAAAAAAAGGTCAATGAAGGTACATAATCATTAAACCTTGAAAAAAAAAAGTTTTATTTCATTTCGTTTTATTTCATTTCAAAGCTCTGTCTATAAACACTCATTGTACATTCGCCCCCCCCCCCCCACCCCCCCCTCCACCCTAAGACCCTGTCAAATGGCGCGCGCGCGCGCGCTTGTGTGTGTGTGTGTGTGTGTGTGTGTGTGTGTGTGTGTGTGTGTGTGTGTGTGTGTGTGTGTGTGTGTGTGTGTGTGCGTGCGCGAATGTAACCTTCAGTGACTTGGGAACTTATATCGGAATATATAACACAAGTGACCTGTGTGTGAAGCCGCTTGTCAAGTTTATGCTGTTAACATGTTATTTTAATGTTGTTTTTAATGTTGGAGTATAGCAAGGACAAACACAAAAAAGAGGCCTGTGCGCCTATTGTTTCCATCCTTGCGAAATAAAGTATCATTCATTCATTAGCTCTTGTGGTGTCACGGTTAGTGACTGTTTTGACAGTGGTAGTCGAAAGTTACCGTAGCACCAGGCAGTGTATGAATAGTGAGTTGTTTACAAGTCGGTACACACGGGTTAGTGTTCTTTGTTTTGCACGTGCCGGGCGCGATAGTGAATGCGGTAGTGTGTTCACTGCAGACTTTACCTTGTCGGTAGCAAGGGAATAATAGTTTATTTCGCAGCTGTACTCGGTTAGACCAGGTTGTCTTGCCCAGCTGACTGTTAGTAGTCAGTGACACAGCGCCGGTCCAGTCCCGTGGTCGTTGGAGGCCGGAGACTGGGGTTATTGTGCCTACGGGTGTCGGCGGTTTATGACGGGTCGCAGAGGAGGTAAGTGCGTTAAAAATCCCGCGTGCGGATGTTTTGTCATGTTATGGTTGTTATAGGTGTTTTGTACTATGTGCTAGATCTAAGGGTATCGTGGGGGGAAAAGGAGGGTAGAACTCGATGGGTGTTAAAGGGAAGTATTGTTTTGGCGTTATTGTTTGGTTCTGTAATTATTAGTTATTTTTAACTGTTTAGCGAAATGTTGCATTGGTTAGTGGAATGTGTTGGTGAAATGTATTGACTGGTGTGGAAGTGCAGAGAATGTTAGGAGGGTTTATATGTAGTGTTTGAGAATTTTCGTTGTTTTGGTTTATGTGTAAATCTTGGAATGATTTGGAAAGCACGTGTCATGTGACTGAAGGTCAAGTGCTTGAACGGTTAGTGGTTGTGTTTTTGTAAACCAAGCAGGGTGGGTATGGTGGTTAGCTGGTTTTAGGACGCTCTGGTTTACGTTACTTACGGGTCCGTTTAGGCTTCTGCTTTTGTTTTGCATTTTTGACGTTCGGGGTCGGAACCAGTTGCAGGGCCGACGGGCATTAGGACCAACCACGCCTCGCTGGACCGGGTGTCGGCGTGGAAGAGACGCGGTCGTCTGTACTGCCGAAGCTGCCGTGTCGCCATTGCAACCAGATCTCGCGCCAGGGAAACGGGGAGAGAGAGACAGAGAGAGAGAGAGAAGACCCGCGAAGCTGTACGACCGTTAAGGAAGCCGGACGGGAGGGATCCACAGGCGTTCGTCGACTTACCACGGTGGTCCCATTCTTATTCAGCTTTCCGTCACTCACTCTGCCCTGATGTAGTTACATGATTGTTGTATATGAACAGTATATTGTAAATAACGTTTTTCAGCCGTCAGTTCGGAGGGCTGTAACCTGACTTTTTATTATTATTTTGGAGCAACAGTGCTGCGTAGCGTGGGAGAGTGTTTGTTTTCACCACTCGATGCAATGCTGATGCTGCGGAAGTAGTATTAACCTTGGAATTAGTATTAACCTTGGTTTAGTTTTTTCCCTTTTGTTTTTCTTTTCTTTCTTTTCTTTTTTTTTTTTTTTTTTTTTTTTTTGGGGGGGGGGGAGGGAGAGGGGAGGATGGGGTAGGGAGGGGAAGTGTCGGTGGGGAGGAAGGAAAGGGGGATAGTTAGTGTAATAGAAATAAAAATTGAGTGTACGTGTAAAGTAAATGTGTTGTGTTGCTTGTGCTGAGCTGTAACCTGTCTTGAGGCAAGACGCTAGGGTTTTTTTATCTACCTCTTTCTTCTCTTCTACTCCTAACCTTGAGTCTCGTCTATCTCACTTTAGTCGGGACATTTGTGGGGTTCTACCTCTATTCTATCTTTCATTCTCGTCTGTCCCTCCCTAGTCGTGACATGGGGTCACGATGAAATGTGTATATTGTTTGGAGTTTTCTCTATGCTTGTGGTACTAATTGGTCATACACCACAATTTCGCTCTCCTTCGGAGTTGTCCTTACCCAAATGCGACCGTATCCAGTGCGCAAAGCTCATCGGGCCGACGTCGTCCGCTGTAGGCCCGCTCACAGCCGTGCGCAGGCTAACGGCGGCCGACGTCGGCCCGATGGCATTTGCGCACTGAGAGGAACAACCAGTGTCGTCCCAGCAAACAGTAAATGCGTGCACGTTGCGGACACAACTGAGACTGCTGCATAACGACAAGGAATGCGTCTTGTCAGTGCGTGTAGGACGCGCCATTGCAAGGACTCATTTCGTGAGGACAGTTATGTAAAGCCACCAGCATGCACAAGTCAAATACCAGTGAGGTTTCGTTTACGCCGACAGACTAACGACAACAAACGACGGCCAAGTCACGGCGAATGACGTGTGACCGATCTGTACCATAAGAATAGTCTAACACTACACACACCTTCAATAGACATAGGTCCTCATATACAGACAACACTCCACACATGTCCAATTGGCATAGATCCTCATGCACAGACAACTCTGCACACACCTCCAATGGGGATAGATCTCACACACAGACAACTCTGCACACACCTCCAATAGGCATAGATCCTCGCGCACAGACAACTCTGCACACACCTCCAATAGGCATAGATCCTCACGCACAGACAACTCTGCACACACCTCCAATAGGCATAGATCCTCACGCACAGACAACTCTGCACACACCTCCAATAGGCATAGATCCTCACGCACAGACAACTCTGCACACACCTCCAATAGGCATAGATCCTCACACACTGACAACACTCCAAACACCTCCAATAGGCATGGATCCTTATGAGCTCAAAGGGCTCATGAGGATCTATGCCCCTTAAACTGTGTGTCGTGTTGTCTATACTGATGGTACACGCTGGCTAGCAAGAGCGATTTCGCTGGGCATCGTTGTCGGCAGTTAGTCGGTGTGAACGCAAGCTCACTATTGGTGTTACGCGGCTACGTCACTTACAACCAGCTGTGATGGTGATAGTCTTGGAATGGTTCCCATTGGAGTTATTGGTGTAGCAGCGGAACGTGTGGTAAGTCTGACACACAGCGGGGGACCTGACGGTGTACAGCTTCTGCCGGCGGTTGGGAACTTTAGATAAATCTATGTATTGAACCTGCTTGACCTCTTTGGCAGCCGAGCCGGTACCTGTCGCGCCTGTCACGAGGAACACGTCGAGATCCGGCTTTGGCTTTCCAATCGCTAGGCAGTCCAGTTCATAGAGTTCATTGGTTTTGTCTGTGAAAATGTCTGCATCGCTGCTATTAAGCTGCAGGCTCTTCACGCGAGCTATCCCGGTCCCTGAAAGCGTACGCATTAGATGCAATTACAAGCCGCTCTCGCTTTTACCCAGTGCGCAAAGGCCATCGCACTCACGTCGGCCCGATGGCCTCTTGCACATCGGGTGGTGAGAAAAGCTGAAAATGTTTTTTTTTGTTGACATGTGGTGGCAGGTTAGCGTGAGACAGAGCACACGACAGTCGTGTTTGAATGACAACATAACCCATTCAGTGCCAGCTGACGCACACTGTGCTCCTGCACTATTCGCTAATTAAACACAACCAAGGAAGGTAAAACCCTTACGGCTCATCATAGGGAGCTGGAAAGCTCGGTTGGTAGAGCCTTCCACTGTCGCCGCGATGTCCATGGGTTCGAACCCAGCTGGGGTCAAATTTTGTACAGTTCTCTTTTTGGTGCCCGTCTTTGAAATCACCTTCGAGTTGGACAACGAAAGTTAATCGTTTTTGTTTTTCCATATAGCTCATGTGTATGACCAATCCACATTTTAAGTGTGACCTTTGTGTGTTCCTGTGTCTAAGCATAAACTGGCTTTTGTTTCAGTTATATTCTGAGTTATCTCAAAATGTATGCATTGTTCACACATTGTCGACCTCTGTGACCTTGACCTTTGTGAAGGGGCGACTAAATGAGCATGCAGCTAAAAGTGTTATCATCAGCTACCTTTATGCCAAGTTCGATTGAACGGTTTGTAACCAGCTTTGATAAAAACTACAATTCTTTCAAACACTGACATTTTTCACACATTTTCCGCCCTCCTGTAACCCTTGACCTTTCCGAGTGGTCATCCAAACTAATTTGCATAGAAAGGACTTGCCATCAGGCATCACTGTACCAAGTTTGGGTTTGAAAGTGAAAATAGTATAAATAGAAACAATTTATGTCAAAATATGACTATTTTGACCGCTTTCTAGAAGAGATAAGAGTACTAACAGGTCAACCCCACCTATATCATAATCACGGTGTCCACGCCTAAAACAAAGGTTTTAAAAATATCGCCACACATAGTCCACAAAAAAACAAAACAAATCAAAACCACCCCATGCACTACATATCAGCAGGGCTGATTTCTGATGAACGCTATTTTGTCACTCAGGCAGTATTTGTCCCGGGCGGTCAGTGGCGCAGTGGTTAAAGTGCCTGCCACCAATGCTAAAGATGCAAGGTTCGATTACGGGTTCCGGCGTTGGACTTTTCTCCTCTAGCAAATGTCATCGTTAATTCGGGCGGATCGTCGGGGGTTCTTTCTCCGAGTACTCCAGCTCTTCCTCTCCGTCCACTGTGGTACCGGTTTCAGACCACTTAAAATTTCAAATACAATTGATCAAAATTTACGAAACCTCAGTAGCTGAGCTGACCCTTCACACCATGTGAATGTCCTGGGTATGTGTGTGTGTCACGTTAGTGTGCGTGTTCGGTTCAGTTCGCGGGAAAAGCGCCTATATAATAACCGGTATTATTATTATTTCTCAGGAACCTGCTAGCTAACAGCGGCTGACTACTTCAGATCGCGGGGCCTACCGATACGACGCCGTCAGACCCGTTGTGACGGTCATAGTTTACCTTAGAAACTGGTCTGACGCCGTCAGACCCGAGAGAGAAGAACAGTGCAACTCCTGAGAATCCCATCGAATTATATCCAAGTGGATGTCATAAAATATGTCTAATTTGGTCATCACCTTCTTCAGCTCTTACAAAAAAAAAAAAAAAAAAAAAAAAAAAAAAAAAAAAAAAAAAAAAAACCCACCCCGCCTTCCCACCGTACCCAATCATTAATCGGCTGTCAACACAGTGGATGCAACGCATACACCTTCTGAACTCAATTCCTATGAATTGAATCCATTTACATACATTAGGTGACTGTGAGGTGTGCCACTTTGCTTTCAAACTGCAAGCAAGGTGAGACCCCCGCCCCATTCAGCAGACAAAGTCAACTTTTAATCTAACGTGGGAAGGGAGACTTGACTTGGCAACAGGTACATTCCATGCACTTCATAATTAATTGCATAATTATGTTACCTACAACTTACAACTAACTTCAAAGTTGCCTCTACAACTACAAATATGTGAGTTAAAATAAGTACTAGTAAGTAACTTTACTTAATTTCTTATAAGCTCTTTGTTTTAAGTCATCAGGTTACCTGGTCAAATTTGTCAGGTTACTTGAACAGGAAAATAACATTTTTTTCTTCTTCTCAATAATAGTCTAATGGTGGAAATTGAATGCCTGTGTCTGGTACTGACTCAGTCAAGTGTTATTCACAGCCTGAGGCATCCGAGTTCAGTTCCGTTCAAATATGCTGGCCCATTCAACTCTAATTTAATAGCCTTTTTGGGAAACAGGATCTAGGTGAGTTTATCAGGCAGGCAATACAAGCTTAAATGTATTAGCAACATTAACACCTCCTGAGGACAGGCAAATCAAATTTCAAATCCAGGTGCTATTCAAGCATAAAGGGACAGCAAAATAGCTTTTTCTTTAATAAAATTCAGTAGGTGGCGTGGATGGAGTTAGGCGGGTGTGACATCTCTCTGTAAATTGTATGATATAAATAATGAATGATTACTAACACTTATCTTTACTTGCTTAGAAGTCCTTGCACGTTTTTCATGGTCTCTTTTAATCATATCTTGTCTCCTTCTTCTAAAAAATGCCTTTAGTTCTTGAACATTACTGGGTTGACTACGCATCTTATTTTGAATTTCAGACTTCTGTCATTTGTAATTGTCCAAATCATCTTGCACTCTCTTAAAATCATCATCATCCATTTTATTGTCTTCTAAAGCTTTACTGACAATACGTTTCGTACTGCGCAGCTCTGCTCTAGCAAGCATACTCAATGCTTCATGCTTTTGCAGCTTCTTTTGAAATCTTTTCTTAACTGCTTCTAAACCAATGTATGTCAGACACTTGCAAACAATGACACCTTCAAGTGCAATCCCAATGACACTCCCAACTCCCATTGCAAACAGAGCTACACCCCCGACATAGCAACCAGCCGAAACAGAACCAACGGCCATTGTTGCGTTGTGTATAGAATTGAAAGCCATATTGTACTATCTTTACACAACGCATCTATAATATTTATTAAACAAAACGAGTCAGCACTTTTAACCTGTAATTTTTCATCCGGTATTTGAGGATACAAGGGCAACATTTTTTTTATGACAAATAAAAATTTCAAAATAAACTTTATCAGCTATTACATATTGCAACTCTTAAAGGGTATATAATTTGCTAGCGTAATAAAATGAAACAAGATCTATGTGTGTCAGATTTATGTAATTTAATGAAACAAGACTTTTATCAACTACTACTTTAACAGCTGTGTTACTGCTCAATACTACTACATCTGCTCCTTTCCTAATTGCAATAAATACTTTTGCTGACTCCGTTGCTAAGTTATCCCATGTAAGTTTGATTCCCTGTGCAATTTATGCTTCTTTAGCATCCTCCATAGGTCTCAGTATGATTCCCAAAAACTATTGTTGCTTCACTAGCTAAGATAAGGTTTGCTGGTTCAAACTCAACAGTAGGATAAGTTCTACCCTTCTTACCTGTGAGAAGATACCTCTGTCTCCTATACTAGGTACTCCAAGGTGATTTTTTTAAGTTACATGATCACATTTGTAATGTTTCTCAGATAGGTATCATTTTTCTAATTCAAATGATATCAAGTTGAAATAATCGGACAAATAGAAAACAAATTATGATTTTTTTTTTTTTTTGCACGCCTTTTTGCCGACAGTGAAAATTTAATGATTTGGCATTTGGGGGATTTCACAGAACCAACCTTATAGTGATAATGATACTAAATTCTACTCTAATCAACTCTTTTTAGTAATATTTGACAGCCTAGTATTTTTTTAGGCTCATGAACAAGGACATCATGCTAAAAATTATCCTTAAACTTAGGAAAATCACTGATTTTGATGGCTGAAAATCAACAAACACAACAAAAATCATATCTTGGGTTATAATTAAGATAGAAACATCATTTAACCATGCGGAGTCAAAGTAATGAATATATACGAAACTTTGCAATAATATAATTATACAAACGGAAAATAATTGATGACGCAGAAAGACAGTTATCCTAAACTTAATCAGCTTCATGATGTTACTGTACCTAGTCCTGTAAATAATTAGCTCTACATCTTAAAACATGTGGGTAATAAGTGGGTAGTTGTTACTGCCCCTTATTCTGCGCATGCAATAGACTGGGACATAAAGTTTGAATTCATTAGTCCTTGCAAAATTACTGAAGATGATAACTTAACATTTAAAAAAAATGTAACTCTGGTCCGTTGCTTGTGGGTCTTGTTTCAGGCTATTCTGAAGACACCAAAAAGCAAAGATAAAATACAGAAGCATAAGATACGGTGGTATCTTCTCGCAGGTAAAAAGGGTTAAACTGGTCCTAACGTTGAGCTTGTCCATCAGTCCTTTCAGTGGGCTTAGGCGAACTTGGCGGCGCCCGTCTCCTCTCCAAGTATTTCAACTGACTGAGAAACGCATCAGCCCCTCACAACGTTTCTTCCCCCAGTAGAAGCGGTTACCTACCGGGGTGTGGCTAGGTGAAGGACCTGGAGCCAGCTGTGAGAGTGGAGTGCCATGTGTAGCAGAGCGCCATATGCCTCTGGCCCCATGTAGCTATTTTTAGTCCACGTCTTAGGTTCCCCGTTCAGCCGCTAGCCGCGACGGCACCACTTGCGTGGCGCGGCGAGTCTTCTGTTGTAGTAATGGTTTTGCAACTTGTGTCTTTTTGTTTATTTTTGAAGCCTCATAGCTTCCGTTCTACTAAACGTAGAAAGCTGTTTCGATAGTCATTAGATTCAGCACAGTTCCTGCTTTTAGAATATCTATTTGGTTTTGTACGGTCTGTAATCTGTCTTAGTTAGATTTACGTTTTTCATGCTTTTTCACATTTCACTTGGCTTGTGTGACGGTCATTAAAAATTCATATTAAATTCAGTTTAGCGTTAAGCTTTTCCTGATTTAGTTCATTGACAAGCCCTTTAAATTCTCTTTCGGAAATGCTAAGATTTATTAGTATTGAACGTATAGATCGTTAGTTATTAAAGTTTATTCAGGTTGGAACTAGCACAGTTTTCGCTCTTTTCTTTGTCTGGCCGAATCGTTTCGGCTCCGTGAGAGAGCTGCTCTCTAAGCGGCCGGCGCTATGCCTATTTAAAGCCGAGCATCCGGCCGGCGTGTAGCAGACGACTATTTGCGTACTAGTATTAGTGCATATAGCTAGTAGCGTGCCGGCGTCACATCGAGTATTCAAGTTCACTGTGTTTCTGCGGGAAACTGGACTGCGGGTCGAATGCCCTGTAAGTAGTGATTATTTTGTGTACATATTCATTGTGTATTTTTGCTAAGTGATGATTTTCTTGATGTTTGATTCTTCATTATTGTCAGACCTCGCATTTTAGGAAGTTTGATTCTTCATTATTGTCAGACCTCGCATTTTAGGAAGCCACTGAGTTTTGGATAATGTGTTTCCGCTGTTTATAATATGTTGCGATTCACATTGTAACTTTGGGGTGGTTTCTCTTTTGTTCACATTTGTAACGTCAGTGCTCGAAGTTGGAGAATGTAGCTTTGGCTCGATCATTATTACTGCCTTGTGGGAACGATCGAGAGTTTGTGTAGGTTATCTATTCTTTGAAGAGCCTTTCCGCGTTAGACGGTACCATGACCGGTCGTGGCGTGGCGATAGCGTCACCGCCATGATCGAGTGCATTTAGATTTGAATTTTAAGTCATTACAGTGTGATTGTGGGGATCACCGCAGTTTGTAGCGCCGGTATTACTTGCGTCTGAACTTGAATCCAATTCCGATTTAAGGAGAATATAGTTATTCGAGGTTGACAATCTTGAGGTATCAGCATCGCTTTGTTAAATTTATGTTAGTTGCTTTTGTATTCATTCTTATGTTGGGCTCCCTTGCCATTTTGACTCTATGCTCTGTCTTCTCTCTCCTTTGTCTATCGCTTTGCTAGTACTCCCTACCTGTGCTACTCATTGACGTCACTACTATCCGCCATGTTTGTTTATGCATTGCCATGCATTTGTTACTTGCCATTTACCCATGAGATTACGTAGTTACTCATTGATTTTGCTTATTCCTATGTTTGCGTTGGTCATGCATCAGCGTGTGAACATGTTTTACCAAAGATGCAGGTGCGCGCCCCTATGATCCCCGATCATACGGGAACGCTTCTGCGGCAACCATAATCACACCGTACGCAGCCGCGAACCCCTAGGATCCTCGATCCTACGGGAACGTGGCTGATAACACGGGTAATAGTTACTAGTTGTAATTCATCGGTTATGATTTGGTGGTATTTCAATTTTGCTAACGCAGTTGCGCGCCCCTAGGATTCTGAATCCTACGGGAACGTGGCAGCATATTTGTTGCATGCAGGTGCCCACCTCTAGGATCTCTATGCCTATTGGAGTGCATCTGTCATGCTACCGCTAGTGCAGTCATTAGTTATATATTTGTTTGTGGCCATATTTACGGTAGCGTACCTCTATGATTCCAAATCATAGTGGCTCGCTTCTGTAAGACTATATTGAGTTTATTGGCCTCCTAATTTGTGTATTTTAGTATTTAGTCTTTGAGTAGAGATTTAGTGGTTTTATTTGTACAGCTTTGGAATAGTTCGTTTGATTGATTATTGGTTTGCTATTGATGCATGACATTTTCCGTTTCCTTAGATTTTATATTCTTTAACATTGTTTGCTTATATCCTTTTATTTTTATTTTTCAGGTATTGCTTTTTGTTGGTCATAAAATAAAAGAATGAGAACCATGGACAAGAGTTAGCTCCCTTTTGTCAAATACACCCACACTACCTGCACATCATTACATCCCCTCGGCTCGGTCACACATGTGAAGACCAGTGGCTAGGTGAAGGACATGGGACCAGCTGTGAGAGTTGAGTGTCACGTGAAGACCAGTGGCTAGGTCAAGGACATGAAGCCAGCTGTGAGCATTGAGTGCCATGTGAAGACCAGTGGCTAGTTGAAGGACCTGGAGCCAGCTGTGAGAGTGGAGTGCCATGTGAAGACCAGTGGCTAGGTGAAGGACCTGGGGCCAGCTGTGAGAGTTGAGTGCCACATGAAGACCAGTGGCTAGGTCAAGGACCTGGAGGCAGCTGTGAGAGTTGAGTGCCATGTGAAGACCAGTGTCTAGGTGAAGGACCTGGAGCCAGCTGTGAGAGTTGAGTGCCATGTGAAGACCAGTGGCTAGGTGAAGGACCTGGAGCCAGCTGTGAGAGTTGAGTGCCATGTGAAGACCAGTGGCTAGGTGAAGGACCTGGAGCCAGCTGTGAGAGTTGAGTGCCATGTGAAGACCAGTGGCTAGGTGAAGGACCTGGAGCCAGCTGTGAGAGTTGAGTGCCATGTGAAGACCAGTGGCTAGGTGAAGGACCTGGAGCCAGCTGTGAGAGTTGAGTGCCATGTGAAGGCCAGTGGCTAGGTAAAGGACCTGGAGCCAGCTGTGAGAGTTGAGTGCCATGTGAAGACAAGTGGCTAGGTGAAGGACCTGGAGCCAGCTGTGAGAGTTGAGTGCCATGTGAAGACCAGTGCTCCCGCCTGCCCCAAGAGGTGCTGCTGGCTGAAAGTCAAAGGTACTACTTCTCCATGAACACTCTACACCCCTGTGCAATCTTCAATTCGCAGACGACATTGACCTCATGGCAGGCAGTAATAGTGAGCTTCAAAACCTGACAGACAAACTTTCAAGTAGCGCAGGGTCTTGTGGCATGGAGATCAGTACGGATAAAAGAAAAATGATGATCAACACCACAAGCGACAGCAGCAGCAACATCCACATAAACGGCCAGAAGCTAGAAGAGGTCAATAGCTTCAAGTACTTGGAAGCCACCTTGTCCAAAGACGGTAGTTGCATAGCAGAGATCCGTATCAGGATAGGTACAGCAACATCCGCAATGGCCAGGCTGGACAGGATCTGGCGAAGTAACTCCATCAGCCTCACCATCAAGTACAGGCTTTACAAGTCCCTCGTAGTGTCTATTCTACTCTACGTCTGTGAGACTTGGACACTGCTTGCAGACTCAGAAAAGAAAATCCAGGCCTTTGAGAACAAGTGCCTGAGGAAGTTGCTCCGCATCTCGTACCGCGAGCACAAGACCAATGAATATGTACGGTGCACTGTCACTTCCCTGGTGGGCCCACATGAACCCCTTCTGGCAACCGTGAAACGGCGCAAGCTCGCTTGGTTTGGCCACGTGACCCGACACAACACCCTGTCAAAGACTATTCTCGAAGGCACTCTCGAAGGAAGCCGCCGGTGAGGTCGTCAGAGAAAGAGTTGGGTCGCAAACATAAAAGAATGGACTGAACTCGAGATGCCAGACTTGCTTGCCACCGCCCAAAATAGAACTGAGTGGAGAGCACTGTCTGTTGCTGCTGCCTTTCAGCCCCCCCCCCCCCCTCACCCCCCAACGCCCAGATCGGGCGAGGGACTGATGATGATAATGATGATGAACGTTGAGCTTAAACCATCGAATTATACCTTAGCTAGTGAAGCAACAATAGTTTTTGAAAATAAAAAGAGACCTTTGGAGGATGCAAAAAATTGCACAGGAAATCAAACTTACATGGGATAATTCTGTGACAGAGTCAGCAAAGTATTTATTGCTATTAGGAAAGGAACAGATGTACAGGTATTGAGTAGTAACCAGCTGTTAAAGTAACAGTTGATAAAACAAGTCTTGTTTCACTAAATAACATAAAACTGACACTTATAGATCTTGTTTCATTTATTAAACTAGCTAATTAAACACTCCTAAAGTGTTGCAAAATGTAATCGTTGATTAAGTTTATTTTGAAATATTTTATATATATTAATTAGCTGGGCTAGCATTTGCCTATCTCTTATCTCTCGACGGTCAACGGCGGGTGACATTGACCCGCTGGCCTTGTGTACATAGGGAATCCAGTTCAAGCAGAAAGAAAGGTCTACTTGCAGGTAAAGTTGAGTGTGTACTCGACCTCCGTCGTGTTAAGGCCGGCATTGGGGTCGTGGAGTGTGCACTTGACTTTCTTGCCGGTGTCGCATGTGGGGTCCGGTGTGAATGTACAGCTCGTGGCGTAGTTTCCTCCCTGGCAGCTCACGTTTGACCACTGCACGCGGTTGATCTGAGCATCCAAAGTGGTGTTGCAGAACAATGTCATTGGTTGAAGGCCGTTGGTTTCAAACAGTTCGGGAGCGACGATCCATACATCTGGCTTCCCTGGAGCTGAAATCGCGGGACACAATCAAATCCTAAAGATTTACTGGTTATGACAGAAGGGCACTAAAACATGCTGCTGGGCATTTTGTGTTAATGCCCCCCCCCCCCCCTCGCTTAACCACGCCCGGATAAAAACTTTTGAATCAACAATCTTCTCCATGTCAGTTCGTCAGTTCCATCAGTGTAAGTGAAGAACCAATAAATACCTGCGGACTGAACAATCAGCTCCAGAGCTTTCTGCATGTAACGTACACAGGCGGGGGGGTGGGGGGGTGGGTAGGGTGTCGTTGCGTCATTGTTACGTGGTTGGATCGTAGTCGTAGTATGATAAACACAGCAGACGCACGCACGTAAGTTTTTTTTAAATAAACTTCATTCAGCTGCAACCCGTCACACGTGGCTTAAGGATGTAGACAATACTGGAGTAACAGTTCCAAAAATATTTTAATTCAGCGATGCGATCTCCACACAATGCAATCCCGAATGCACAAACACTGACACAAAGTCTCTTCTGCAAATGTCCACACTGGCGAC
This sequence comes from Semisulcospira habei, assembly GCA_036245525.1. Taxonomy (NCBI): domain Eukaryota; kingdom Metazoa; phylum Mollusca; class Gastropoda; family Semisulcospiridae; genus Semisulcospira; species Semisulcospira habei. The sequence goes on along the minus strand of BTPG01000003.1, from coordinate 214,125,329 downwards.
ACAAAGTGTCTCGTACAACGTACACCACCGTTACGCTGTGTCTCTCACAATGTACACCCTATACGGGCCACGTACCTACGATAAACTGCGTGTCTCTACAACTGACAATGCAAGACAATGTACCAACGTGCTTTCCTAGCGCCCTCTTTATATATACAACCACTTTCCAGAATAATCCAAGAAAATCATACAACGCAACCAATCAAAACGAAATACGTAACTGAAACTCATAAATATTAATAAATGAAGAATTTATAGAATAACTACAATAGGCTACAAAAATTCGGCTGCTCATTTCAGCCCTAAATCCTATTGTATAATGACGTCACGCAATAGTATGGTGGGCAGTTCACGACCTAGACGGAATCTTTCCAGAAGTTTCACGATCTTTCATAACACAAATGACTGGCTGCAAATAAATTCACGCGCACAAAAAAAACAGCATGTTGCAAATTGTTTCCTATTTACCCGACGTCACACATATGAGGTCACCAGACAGTGCGACCTTTCTATAACGTTCTGGATTAACTTAGAGTATTATAACAAAGCGAAATCCGCTCTACGCGCGAATGAAAGAAAATCTTACTGAAAAAGGTACGTGAATCGTAACCATGATAGCTCAAATAAATATCGGATCGTTTCCTACGATTAACACACGCATGCTCTCACAGGACAACACAACCACAATCCTAACAGTCATCGCTCCTGATACCAGGGGTAGAGTAACTATATTACTATTGGTACAACTGGTACTATTTATTCTCCTCGTGGTGTTAGGAACTATGGTGCTACGACCACCCCGCGCCTGTGGTAGCGCCGGTCTAACAGTAAATTAGGTGGAGCTGCGTTTGGCTGACCGAGCCAGAAGGGTCGGCAAATGCACTGACGTGTCCGTGGAAAAGGAGACAAAGGACGTGTGCTTCGTGTCTTTCTTCATTCAACGACCACACAAGCCACAACCGTCCAACAGACATGGCTACAAACTGGTCTCAGCAACAGGTATAGATCATTATGGACGTATGCTTCGTTTCTTTCTTCATTCAACGACCACAAGCCACAACCGTCCAACAGACATGGCTACAAACTGGTCTCAGCAACAGGTATAGATCATTATGGACGTATGCTTCGTTTCTTTCTTCATTCAACGACCACAAGCCACAACCGTCCAACAGACATGGCTACAAACTGGTCTCAGCAACAGGTATAGATCATTATGGACGTATGCTTCGTTTCTTTCTTCATTCAACGACCACAAGCCCCACGCGTCCAACAGACATGGCATTTGGCGCGAAGCGCCTTATGTGCGTATGTATGTATGTGCGTATGTATGTTTGTATGTGTGTGCGTATGTACGCAAACAAGAGAATTTCCGATATGTCTGTAAACACAAGCATGAAACTTGGCGAAATACTTTATTAAGTGGGTGGCTAAGAGAGCCTCGGAGCATTTTGTAATTGAATCCATTGAAGACATAAACAACTGTTTATAGGAAGTCGGTTGTCCTAGATTAGAGTCAGTAATTTTTGTCATGTTTACTTGAACTTTTGCATATGGCTAGTTTGGAGAACGACATTGGATGAGTTCATTAGCCAGCTTTGTATCCTTTCAACTTCTTTAGTAAAAATTAATTCTTTTCAGAAAAAAAAAAAAAAAAAAAAAACGTTTACTTTTAGAGAAAGTCAAATCGTATCGGTGACGTAATAGAGGCAACTCCGTCACCATTCAGACAATGACATAATATTCTAAATATGACGTCATGTTCTCTCTCGCGCGCGTCTCTCTCTCTCTCTCTCTCTCTCTCTCTCTCTCTCTCTCTCTCTCTCTCTCTCTCTCTCTCTCTCTCTCTCTCTCTCTCTCTCTCTCTCTCTCTACCTCTCTCTCCAGCTGCTCTTCGGAGCAAGGCGCATCATAACATCGCTCCGTCTTCAGTGCCAATTGTGTTCGCAATGCTTGGTTGTGATGTGAGATTTTTGCCCCAGTGACTTGTGATAGTAACTTCTACTGGACTGTGGTTTTTCATTTGTGTGACTTTCATATTTCGAGAGTTATTAACCTTTCATTTCTTCATCATTGTTTCTGATGGATACTTCGAGCCGAGGGACAATGGACTCTTTAATTCTGTTTCGCTTGGCGCCAGCCTGGCGTGCCGGCCGTAAGTAACCAGCTGTGTTATCTCATTAGTATCGGCTTACTCCCCCTGGGTCTGGCCTTTGCTCCATCCGCTTTTCCAGAAACCAGTGTCAGAGTTGGGAGATGTTTATAAACCTTGACAGGCGAGATAACCTGAGGTCACAGACACAGTCCCTGCCGGCTGGGATGGTGATGAGTGATACTTGGGGAATGAAGAACTAAATGTTCCTAGTATTTAGTATGCTAAATGGTCCCTATGTAGCTATGTGCCTTTCATGCATGTTCAGAGGAGGGTGAATGGAACCAGTTCAGCTTTAGTAAAAGAAGTACATTATATCTGGAAGGGTCCAGAAAGCAGTATTGGGAAATGGATTTTTGGAGTGTCTTAGCTCACGCCATATGGGCAGTGGGCAGATGTTCACATCTGCACGGGACATAGACGACCCCGCCCTCCATGAGTCGCCTGCTGCCTTGCAGGCCTGGCCGCTTGGCTGCGGAAAGGCTAAGGGAGGAAACCCCTGACATCAAAGCCCCCGTGTCTCCGGGGAAGGCTTTTGAGCCAGAGACTAGGACAAGGACAGTCTGATATAAAACCTACGACCCGAGGACCTCGATGCCATCGTCCCAGCTTCCTAGGCCATGGCAGTTGAACCAAGGGTTTAAAGGGTGGGGCCAGTACTGCGCACACTGCACTCCACCAAAAAGCTCCACCGCGCAGGCTTTAGGAAACGTCCACGGACCATGACACTGACCATTCCAAGTCCTGTAGCGACGGGCGAGGGGCGAAACGGCAGGTGAAAGATGTCACTGGAAGCCGCAGTCTCAAACCTGCATGCAGTCTGTTCAGGATATTGGTCGCCTGATGTTGACCTGGGGATGACAACATCACTCGGCACACCCTGAACGACCAAGCAGCCTTCTCTAGGGACAGCACTGCTTGCTCCACACGGAGAGGGGCCTAGAAAAGGTGGCCTAACCAAAGCTCGTCCCCTCGCAACCCCAGTTGGCTAGCCGCGGTCAACGGGCATCTTCTCCTGCGGTCCAAAAAAAAAGAAAGAATAACGGATCCACTCTCATGACGACCACGACCGGACTCAACGTAGCATGCTGGAACGTCCGAACCATGCTCGACAAAGCAGACAGCGGACGCCCTGAACGTCGCTCCGCCCTCATTGCCCATGAATTGCGGAGGTTAAACATCGACATCGCCGCGCTCAGCGAAGTACGCCTTCCGGACGAAGGCAGCCTCCAAGAACTTGGTGCTGGGTACACCCTCTACTGGTCAGGCAGGCCTGCATCAGAAAGACGGCTTTCAGGCGTGGGGTTCATGGTCAAGACATCCATTGCGACTAAGCTGGAAAACCTACCAACGGGCCACTCCGACCGCATCATGTCCATGCGCCTCCCACTGAGACACCAGCAGCACGTCACCCTTCTCAGTGTGTACTCCCCAACCCTCCTGGCAGAGTCTGCTGAAAAGGACAAGTTTTACACTGACCTGCGAAGCCTCCTACAGAGTACCCCTGCAGACGACAAAGTCATCATCCTTGGCGACTTCAACGCCAGAGTGGGCCAGGACTCTGAAGCCTGGAAAGGAGTCCTCGGCAAGCATGGCGTGGGGAACTGCAATGACAATGGCCGCCTACTGTTGGAGTTCTGTGCGGAGCAGCAACTGGTCATCACCAACACTACTTTTCAGCAAAAGGACAGTCGAAAGACCACCTGGATGCATCCTCGCTCCAAACACTGGCACCTTATCGACTATGTCCTAGTGCGTCAGAGGGACCGCAGTGACGTCCTCCTCACCAGAGTGATGCCCAGCGCAGAGTGCCACACTGACCACCGCCTTGTCCGCTGCAAACTCAGGCTCCACTTCAAGCCAAAACCCAAGGAATGGGGGCCCCCCAAGAAAAAGCTTGATGTTGCCAGCCTTCAGCGTGACGACAAGAAAGCTGCCTTTCAGACAGATTTACAGCGCAGGCTCAAAGACACAGCGGACCCAGTAGACTCCTCCCCTGAAACACTTTGGGAACAACTGAAAACTGCTATTGCAAAATCCTCTGCAGAAGTCTTGGGTTTCGCCAGAAAGAAGAACAAAGACTGGTTTGACGAAAACGATGTAGAGATCCAGGAACACCTAGCAAAAAAAAAAGAGCCGCCCATCAGGCCCACCTAGCCCAGCCTTCCTGCCCTGTGAAGAAGTCTGCCTTCCGCCTCGTCTGCAGCAGTCTCCAGCGCAAGCTCAGAGATCTCCCGAATGAGTGGTGGACCAGACTTGCACAGAGGACCCAGCTTTGTGCTGACAATGGTGACTACAGGGGCTTCTACGAAGCACTGAAAGCAGTGTATGGCCCCAGGCACCTGGTACAAAGTCCCCTGCGAAGCGCGAATGGCCAGGCACTCCTCACAGATAATACCTCCATCTTGAACCGCTGGTCGGAATACTTTCAGAGCCTCTTCAGCGCTGAGCGCACTGTTCAAGAAGCAGTCGTCCTACAAATCCCACACCTCCCAGTAAAGGTTGAATTGGACGAACCGCCCACCGCTGAAGAGACCCTCACAGCCATCCACCAGCTCAAGAGTGGCAAAGCAGCAGGTATTGATGGAATACCGCCAGAGATCTGGAAACATGGAGGCACAGCACTGCACAACAAGCTCCATGACCTCTTTCTCTGCTGCTGGGAGGAAGGAACACTACCAAAAGATCTCCGTGATGCAGTCGTTATCACCCTGTACAAGAACAAAGGCGAGAAGTCTGACTGTTCCAACTATCGGGGAATTACCCTGCTGTCCATTGCTGGGAAAATCCTTGCAAGGCTGCTCCTGAATCGGCTGGTACCTGCCATCGCTGAAGACCAACTCCCAGAGGGCCAGTGTGGCTTCAGAGCAAACAGGAGCACCACCGATATGGTCTTTGTGCTGAGACAGCTACAGGAGAAGTGCCGCGAGCAGAACAAAGGTCTGTACGTAACATTTTTCGACCTAACAAAAGCGTTCGACACTGTGAGCAGGCAAGGCATGTGGCAGATCCTGGAGCGACTTGGCTGTCCCTCAAAGTTCCTCAACATGATTGTCCAGCTACACGAGGACCAGCAAGGCCAGGTCAGACTCAACAATGACCTCTCAGAACCATTCCCTATTCTCAACGGCGTAAAGCAGGGCTGCGTGCTGGCACCGACCCTTTTCACCATCTTTTTTAGCATGATGTTGAAGCAGGCCACAGTGGACCTCGATGATGACGATGCAGTGTACATCAGGTATCGTCTCGATGGCAGCCTGTTCAACCTCAGACGACTGCAGGCCCACACGAAAACCCTAGACCAACTGATTCGTGAGCTGCTTTTTGCTGATGATGCTGCCCTCGTTGCACACACAGAGAGAGCCCTGCAGCGCATCACGTCTTGCTTCGCAGATGCTGCCCAGCTGTTTGGACTCGAGGTCAGTCTGAAAAAGACAGAGGTCCTCCATCAGCCGGCACCAAAGACAGTGTATCGCCCTCCTCACATCACCATTGGCGAGTCTGAACTAAAGTCAGTGCACCAGTTTACTTACCTTGGCTGCATTATCACGTCGGACGCCAAGCTGGACAAGGAGCTTGACAGCAGGCTGGCAAAAGCGAACAGCGCTTTCGGGCGACTTTTCAAGCGGGTGTGGCACAATCAACAGCTGAAAACAGGCACCAAGATCAGCGTGTACAGAGCTGTGGTCCTCACCACCCTGCTGTATGGTTCCGAGTCCTGGTCCCTCTACCGCAGCCAACTACGACTCCTCGAACGCTTCCACCAGCGCTGCCTGCGTACCATCCTGGGCATTCACTGGAGTGACTATGTCACCAACGTCGAGGTCCTTGAACAGGCTGAAACTGTGAGCATCGAGGCTTTGCTGCTGCGGACACAGCTCCGCTGGGCGGGGCATGTCTCCAGGATGGAGGATCATCGCCTACCAAAGATCACCCTGTTCGGCGAGCTTGCTACTGGACACCGTGACAGAGGGGCACCAAAGAAGAGATACAAAGACTGTCTCAAGAAGTCACTTAGTGCCTGCCAAATCGACCACCACCAGTGGTCTTCGCTTGCTGCGGACCGTGACACCTGGCGCTCCACCATTTACAAGGCAGCTGTCTCCTTTGAGGACTCTCACAGAGCTAGCCTTAAGGACAAGCGGCTCAGGAGAAAAAACAGAGATGCCGCAGCTCAGAACCCTGGCCATACCTTCCCCTGCAGCCCACTGCGGTCGAACCTGCCTGTCTCGGATTGGCCTCCGCAGCCACGAACAAGCCTGCAGACGTCGTGGGCAACTCCTATAAAATCTTCGTTCGCGAAGTCAAGCCAAGAGAGAGAGAGCTCACGCCTACTCCACAGATTTTGGCGTGCGCTTGTATGACACCATCCCTCAACCATGTCAGGCCCCAAAACCCGTTCCTTTTATGCCAAATTCCAGTGCCCACTCGAAACCCCCGCCCAGTCCCCACTCGAACCCCTGGAGGAGATCACTGATACCAATGATCCAATCCAAAAACACTTCCTGACCGACCCCTCCAGAGTCTTCGCATGGAGACTAGCTCTGCACGAACGCTACATCGCCCATCCAACTCCCGGAGTATCAGCATCATGGGAAGACCGTAACAAAAACAAGAAAACCGTCGACACCCCCATCCAACCCCCTTACTCTGATGATTTGAATAATACCCTTATACAAATTTCAGATGGAACCCCTGGGGGTGTTGTCACAATTACCGTGTTCTACACGTCATATCTTATCAGAATACAGGGAAAAAAGTGGTGGATAGATGATGAATTTCAGCCTGTCCAAGAAATAGTGGATGAACTTGAAGCAAGTCGCACTGATCTTTTATCCCAGTGCCCTTTCTCCCCACAGACCCCTTCACCATCGTCAATCAGACGACAGCGCGCTGCCAGCATTGCCTGTAGTCCACCCTCCACTCAGTCCTGCGATCATACTTCTCTACTCGAGGCTATAACCACCGGCTCTTCCAACAACGATAACAACGATGATGCTCCGCCCTCGTCCACTCAAACCACCTTCGGTTTTGCGTATGACATCGAAAATCCTTGCTTGGGGCAAGTCTCGTCTAGCCCCTCCTCCTCCTTCCTCTCAGATCCTTCGCCTAACGTCACCCAGGACACTCCCCCGCTGAAAGCCATGCCCATAACACCCGGCGGCGAGAACTCGGTTTCTGTCCTAGCCCCACCCAACACTAATCCCTCTTCGGCTAGAGTGATTAACACGACGACCACAAGCGATGAAGTTGGCGTCCATCAACAAATTGACCTTGCATCGCCTGATGAGATAAACGGTACAGCGTCACCCTCTGGCCAAACCCACCACCCCTGTGCGTCTCAGATTGCATCATCCCCACTGTTGTCCATCCTGCAACAACAGATAACGGAAGCCACCGTCTGCATCCAGGAACTTAGAACTGAGCTGCAGACGGTCAACAGGAGCTGGCTACTGTCAAGCAACAGAATGCATTCCTCAGCGCCAGACAGGACAACCTCGACTGTAACATCAGGGACAACGAAGCCAAATTCAAGCACGGCCTCCAAGCTGGGGACCAGTCCCTACGAGACTACGCTACTTCAACTGACAAGGCGGTGGAGAAGCTGGCTCGAGAACAGAGCGCCCTATCCACACAAGTTACGAAACATGCACTCAGCAAGGACACACAGCTTCGTACGCTGAAAAAACAAGTGGAGTCTCTGCTGTCGCCTTCACTGCCTGTCCAAGCGCCTGGTACAAACAAGTCCCCACCACGCCCTCCATCACCCTCTAGCTTCAACAATCACCCCAGGGTGCAGATCGAATCATCGGCCGCTAGCACTCCAGTGACTGCACAGCGCGTGCCGTCATCAAGCGGTCCAGCGGCTACTGTGGCCACCCGTAATCGCTTCGCAGTCCTCGCCACCGACGAAGAAAATGACGAAACTTCATGCGGATCATCCCAAGAGGATATGCAGACATCCCCCAAAGCCACCCCCGCGCAGCCTGCTAAGACGCCGTACGACCACCTCTGCAACATGAGCATTAGGCCTGACTCGAACGTTCTGCTGCTCGGTGACTCCGTTATGAAGCGAGTCAGCGAGCGAAAAATGTCGAGTACAGACTGCAGCGTGCATAACCTGGCTGTATCCGGCCTTTCAGTCGAGGCTTTGAGCAAATGGCTGACCCACCTCACCCCTACGCCACGTATCCGGCACGTGGTTTTCCACGTAGGAATCAACAGTTGCAGTGTCAACCAGGGTCCAGTTGCAATTGACACGTGGCTATAGTTAATCCGTCTAGTGTCCGCCGCCTTCCCACGTGCTACGATCCAGGCCTCTTCCATCATCCCTCCCTTCAGCAGTCACCACGCCCTGTCACGACCTGCGCGCCTGTCCAACTTCAACCTAAAACAGGCCTGTCAACAAACAAACACTCAGTTTGTTGACCATACCTCTACCTTCCTGACCAAAAACGGTGCCCCCAAGCAGGTCATGTACAGGCGTGAAAACACCATGACCCACCCTAGCGACGAGGGCACTAAGCTGATCGCTCTCAAGATCCGTTACGGCGACCCTCCCCGCGGCCCCTACCACCAACAGAGAGACGCTGGGGGGCACAGTCAACGGGGCGGGTTCAACCCACTTATCAGCCGTAACGGGTCACGTGGCGAGAGCGGGCAGCAAGGGGACTCGCCATCAACCCGTGGCGGATCGCAGCACTTAATGTCTGCCGCCCCGGGCCGCCTGCAGTCCTCGCCAACCACACGCCAAACGTCGACCAGCCAGCTTAGCCAACCGCCATCGAGCAACGTGTTGGGGCGACAAAATCTCCAAGTCCCCCAGCTCCTCTCTTCAGATTTCCGTTACTAGTGCCAGCAAGAACTCCAGTGGCCGCACCTCCCACCAACGCCTGGTTCCAGAGTCAGGGAGCGGAGACCAAGACGACCCTGGATCCCCAACACCTGCTCCATTTGCTGGCGCAGTTTCTTAGGCCGTTTGTCTGAAGGACATCCCGCTACCTCTTTTACTTCCAGGGCCAAGCTGCACAGGCTTTAGAATCACATCTCTGCACTGTGTACACACGGGGAGCGATGAATGACGTTTACTGCTCTAAGGTTTTGTCTAATCAGTTTTCGCCCTGCAGGGCGCACAACTGGTCGGGAATTGCCTTTCTGCTTCCAGGGTCAATCAGTCGCTCCTACCGACTTGGCGCTGGAAGTAAAAAGGGTATGTGTGTACAAACCAGTGGGTCGTGTGTGTTCGTGTGTGTGTGTGTGTGTGTGTGTGTGTGTGTGTGTGTGTGTGTGTGTGTGTGTGTGTGAGAGAGAGAGTGTGTGTGTGTGTGTGTGTGTGTGTGTGTGTGTGTGTGTGTGTGTGTGTGTGTGTGTGTGTGTGTGTGTGTGTGTGTGTGTGTGTGATGGTATGAGTTTGCGTGAAGGTGTCATCAACCTCGCTTGTTAAATTGGCATCAACTCGGCGACGACTTACTCGGGTTAGCTGCTGATGGTTGTCACAGTTACTAAGGATTAACCGATTTTTGGGTGACAGAGACACATGAACGATGACCACATCTGATGACAGGGACACATGAACGATGGCCACATCTGATTATTAGTGCGATACTGCTCTGTGAAACAGTGTTTCTAGTACAGTGAACAAACTGTAAACTATCCGTGTAATTTGTTATTAATGACCGGAATTCGCTTTGTCGGACAGTCGGAACACCCGACTCACAGTGCACGATCATTGCGTGAATTCTTTTGACACACACGAATTCAGACATAAACGCTTTCTTTATAGCGGGTTTTTCTCAGATCGTACACTTGTTGTTTCTTACTCTTTACTGCAAGCTTTTGTTTTTGTGTTCTTTACGTGTGCTGTAATACACGGTTTCTGGCGTGAACCGCCGTTCAGCTGACGTACTGAGACTAAAGTCGAATAAGTCTTTATTTTTTTCATCCGATATTTCACTTGTACATGTAATCTCTTTCCTGGTTTAACTGCGTAACCTTCTATTTGTATCCTGTACCTTAGTTTTGTCCACTGGTTCTTTACCTTATTAGTCTTTATTTGTTTCATCTAATATTTTACTTGTACATGTAATTTCTTTCCTGGTTTAACTGCGTAACCTTCTACTATTCGTATCATGTACCTTAGTTTTGTTCAGTTTTGTTCATTCGTATCATGTACCTTAGTTTTGTGAAAACCGACAAGTCAGTGGCAGTAGGCAGCCCAGAAACTATCATCGCCAGGACAGCCATCATGACGCTTCTCCCCGGGGCGTCGGTCATTTTCCCAAATATCAAGAACTGGCACGCCGAAACCGATACAACCCCCACACCGGCCCCGGTTCTCTCCACGGACCTGAGCAGGGTCATGGCGGGCCCTTAATGACGTCACACCACGGCCCGGCCCCAGCGCGACCATACAACCACTCGTCTGGCCACGCCCCTTCACATTTCGCTAACCAAGGCCACGCCAGGCCGCACATCGCGTCACAAGTGGACTTCCCCAGCATGCCGCAGGCTAGTGGGTACGTACCCGCCGGTCACCCGTTTGCTGCGCCCGCCACAAGCCCCCGAGGGTGGGAACAATCAGGAATAACGGGCAACCCTAGCCACGATTCAGCCCAGGCCATGCAGATCATCGCCCAACTACTGCTGCCTTTTCTACCGAAGTACTAATTGTCAGCTAATCACTTGTAATGCGTGTGAGCGTTGCTTGTGAGTATCCGATACACTATCCCTTAGCCTTGATAATTGGAAATACAAATTATCGGTTACTCATTTGCCGCGAGCATGAGCGCTGCACGTGACTCTCTGGTGATAATCCAATATCTATACCCCTCATTTGTCTTGATAAAATCCGAAATAGTAATTACTGGTTACTCATACGCGGCGCGCATGCGCGTTGCTTATGACTATCTGATAATTATGTAATGTTAGTTGTGTGCACACGAAGAGACGTTAACCGCGTTACATATGGAAGTTTGAACGGTGCCTTTATCTCATATTACGACTCGACACTTGATTATAGTTTGTGACTATCATCAGACTTTTCCTATCGGAACATTTCATTTTGCCTTTTTATGTCGTTAGTGTGTGTGCACGGTTGTGCCTCTTGACAAGATTAGACTGTTGGCCAGTGGTGACTGTTGCAGGCTGTGTTGCTAATGACATTGTCCACAGGTTTTGGTGTACAAGGCACTACCCATATGATAAAGTCACAGGTCTTACGTGATTGTGACTTAATTATTGAAAAGCGCAACACGTGACTTAGTTTGTGCGCTGTGCCACATCTATACTAAGAATCAGAGATCACTTAAAACCTCTGCACTCAAACCGCTGGGCGAGTGGAAAATAGTCTTTTCCACTGGCTCTGTGGTATAGATTGTGCAGATTCGTTGACATTATCAGCGCAAAACTGGACATTATCTTGTTTGCAGTGAAAACGCGCTATTGCTTTAATTTGTTTTCTTGCACTGTCAGTTTATCAAATTATTTTGTGTAGTTCTGTTTGACGGTTCACCTGTACCTATCCGGTTTGCACTGTGTGTATGATTGTTACTTTTGTGTGTGTGTGTTTCTTTTGTGTTGTGAGACAGTTTACATTCTTTTTGTGTTATAATCTTTTATGCCTGTGCTAGCCTCAATGGCGAAAGCGAGCATAAGGGAATGTACCTTACGTGTAGGCCATCTTAACGTGTTTCATCTTTACAATAAGATACCTGACTTAGCTTGTTTTCTTAACAATCCCACACCGTCACCGTTTCACTTGTTTGGCGTCACTGAGACACGCTTGAGCTCGAACATCAGTGATGAAGCCATTAGTATCCCTAACTTTTCTGTAATCAGAAGAGATCCTTCCTCCCCAGGCCAAACAGGCATTGCCGTCTACATCCACCAGTCTATTCAACACTTAGTCCGTAGACGGCAAGATCTAGAAGCCGCAGATGTTGAGTGCGTGTGGATTGAAGTAAAGCGTCCTTTTTTGGCTCCATCATACGTAGGCTTCTTGTACCGTAACCCGGCGGCTGACTTTAGTTGGTACGACCATTTCACCTGTAACTTAGATAAAGTCTGTAAAGTAAACACCGACATCATTCTAATGGGTGATTTCAATATCAATTTACTGAAACCCCACACCGCGTGGGAAACAACATCTTCCTTGTTTGGGCTGGTGCAGCTGGTGCAGTCACCCACTAGGATTACTGCTGCATCATCCACTCTCATAGACCATATTTATACCAATAACCCTAAATCTGTGACTGACGTTTCTGTTCCCGACTTGAGCATTAGCGATCATTTCCCTGTAGTGTGTAAATGGGCTGCGCAAATTCCAAAGACTAAAAAGAAAGGTCATATCACCGTAACATATCGCTCTTTTAAACATTTTAACCAAAACGCATTTTTACATGATCTTAGTAATGCGTGCTTTGACTCAGCAACCGAGTCCAACGACCCAGAGGTTGCTCTATCTGCATGGTACACCATTTTCCTTGGGGTACTCAACAAACACGCACCCCTCAGGGAGAGGCGTGTCAAAAGCGCGGTACTACCCCCATGGATTACAAAAGAACTGATGCAGGCCATGGAGTTTAGAAACACCCTCAGGAGAGAAAAGAAGTTTGACGAGTTTAAAAAGCAGCGTAATCGCGTCAAGTATATGTTACGCGAAGCGAAAAAAGCCTTTGTAAGAAATACTATTAAAAACAACAAAGACGGGTCTGCTATTTGGCGCGTCCTGAATTCCCTTACCCGAGGCTCTAGTGCATCCACGGTAATCCCTAGTGATCTATCCGCTGACATGTTTAATAATCACTTCCTGTCTGTTGCTGAAGTTTTCTCAACACAAGGAAGTGTCAATGATAAGTGTTTCGATATTTTAATTAACTACTGCAATCAGAAGACTGTGACTCCTTTTAGTATTCCATCGATTGCAATACATGAAGTAGGTAAATTCATAAGTAGTCTCGCGAACAAGAAGTCATCAGGCCCTGATGACATAAATACTAAAGTTCTGAAACTATCCCTACCTTACATTGTTGAATCGCTGACATACATCTACAACCTATGTCTCCATCAGTGTGTATTTCCTACACAGCTTAAACTTGCAAAAGTAATTCCACTACCGAAATCTAAGGACAGGGGAAATCTGAATAATTATAGACCGATTTCGTTACTGTCCGTGTTAAGCAAACCTCTCGAGCGACATGTACACAAACATTTGTCTCATTATTTAGAGACAAATAATATGCTTCATCCCTTCCAGTCTGGGTTTCGTCCGAAGTATTCCTGTCATACAGCGCTAAGCAGACTTGCAGATAAGTGGTTATCTAACGTAAACAATTCGCAACTAACGGGTGTTATTTACCTTGACTTTAAGAAGGCGTTTGACCTGGTTAACCACGACACTCTGATAAGCAAACTTAGTCATTATTTAAAAAAACGTCTCAGCAGTTTCCTTCTTTAGTTCATATCTAAAGGGAAGAAAGCAAAAGGTTGTAGTTAATGGACCACACTCTGAAGTGAAGGAGGTTAAGTTTGGAGTACCTCAAGGGTCAGTGTTAGGCCCTCTTCTATTTTGTTTATACATCAACGATCTGCCTCTTCACCTAACGTCAGAATCTGTCGAATGTGACTTGTTTGCTGACGATACGTCAATCCACACGGCAAATAAAAACCTTAATGTGGTTGCAGATGACTTACAACAGAGCCTTGATGAGGTGTCCGCCTGGTGTGAACGTAACTCAATGAGTATCCATCCAGCAAAAACCACGTCAATTGTAATTGCGACACGCCAAAAACACCAATTAAGCCCCCTTTCACTTGATTTGTCCTTTGAAGGCAATTCTATTGAGCAAGTGTCTGAACACCGCCTCCTTGGAATTATCATAGATGATCAGCTCAAATGGCAGGCACACACACATAAAGTGTGTAAAACTGTTTCAAGAAACATTTTCATGCTGTCCAAACTGAAGCACTTCACTGACTTTGAAACCAGAAAATTATTTTATTATGCACATATTCAGTCCCACATTAATTATGCTTCGACGGTGTGGGATGGCTGCAGAGATGTACATTTAAAAAGACTGAACTCCTTACACAGAAGAGCAGCGAAATTAATTTTACCTGATCCTACTTTGACAACGGATGATAAGATTTACAAAGCGGGACTTCTTTCTCTCAAAAAGCAGTTTGCATTCAACAAAGGTGTTCTCCTTTTTAAGATTCGGAATGACAACACTCCGGAATATCTAACCCAGCTGCTAGTCACCCCCACCCGGGTCTGCCCTGGGGGACTTGGGTGGGGTTAGGTATTTTTTTGTTCCCAGGGTCACCCTGGTCAGCCCCACAGGGTGGGTTTTTCTCTCTATTCTGGGGCATGTGTTTCTGTCTACCCTTTGTCCACTCACCTGTATTTGCCTTTTTAAAACTCTCCCTACTGTCTGCACTGCCTGTAGCTCTTGATATTGGATGTGTGTTGCTAAATGGTCTTAGCTTTATTTAGGCCCCATGTGTTAGGTTTATTTAATGTATTTGACCGGCTGACGACATACATTCAATGTTCTGTTTATTTTTTTTTTTTTTTCACAAGCAGTGTAGGCACGTCCTGAGAAAGCCTTGTTGCTGTCGGGACGTTAAGCAATGTACAATCAATCAATCAGCTGCTAGTCCGGTCACAGTCCCGCTATGGCGATACAAAAAGCCTATATGTAGTACCCAAAACCAGAATAGACTTATTTAAAACCAGTCTAGCATTCTCGGGGGCGACTTTGTGGAATTCGCTTCCATCCCACACGAAGACCACTCCAACAGTATCATGTTTCAAGAAAAGTCTTTTTGAACATTTATCTTCGCAGCCATAACTATCTTCAAGCTTTGCTTTCTATACGTAGATATCATTGTTAGTAATGTACCCATTCTACTGCTGTGTCTGTATAGTGCTGCTGTGTTGTTGCTTTTTTTTCTTTTCTTTTCTTTTCTTTCCCTTTACCATTGCTCCCCCTCCCCCAACACACCGTAGGCGTTCGTCCTATACATGTATTAATGTAATGTAATTGTTGTGTTGTAGATGTAGCAACGGCAGATTTGAAAAATGGCATTGCCTCTGGCATTGTTAATATCTTTACCGTTGTAAAATAAAGATTCATTGATTCATTGATTCATTCATTCATTCCCTGGTTTTTTACCTTATTATCTGAACATTATTTATACAACTATCAACAGACCATCGAAAAAAAGGCCAACAATTTTGTATCGGTCACCTAAATATCTACCACCTGGCAAACAAATTTCAGGATGTCTGTGTCTATGTTAATACCCCCAACTATTTCCATCTATTCGGTTTAACTGAGACTCGTTTGGCCGCCCACATCAGTGATGAAGCCATCGCCATCCCGAATTATTCTATTATCAGGAGAGACCCGTCAGTACAGGGTGAGACAGGTGTAGCGGTATATATCCAGCAATCCATTCTACACATAACCCGCAGGCGACAAGACCTAAAAACTGGTGATGTAGAATGTATTTGGGTAGAAATCAAAAACTCTAAATCCCCGCCCTTACTTGTTGGGTTTCTATATCGAAACCCCGCAGCCACCTTTGAGTGGTACGATAGCTTTTTACAAATGATTGATAAAACAGACATTCACAACAAAGATGTTCTCCTTCTTGGAGATTTTAATATTGACTTTCTTAAACCCCATACATCATGGGAATGTACTACTACCCTTGTCAGTCTTCACCAGTTGGTAACATCACCCACCAGAATTACGCCATCATCAGCCACAATTATAGACCATATTTATACGAACAAACCTCAAGCAGTTAGCAACACTCAAGTAAATAGTCTTAGTGTAAGTGACCACTATCCGGTTAGCTGCACATGGCTGTCAAAACTTCCAAAGCTAAAAAAGCAAGTCCACACTTGCATAACTTACAGATCGTTTAAAAACTTTAATGAAAGTGTTTTCTTGGCTGATTTAGCCACAGCACGATTCATCGACGTGTATAACGATAGTGACCCAAATAAAGCATTAGATACCTGGTACCGAATTTTTCTTCGTGTGCTGAACAAACACGCGCCTCTGAGACACAAAAGAGTGAAATACGCTGCCGTTCCACCATGGCTGACTGCGGATCTGATTGAGGCAATGGAAATTAGAGACCAGCTGAGAAGCGAGAAGCGGTTTACTGAATACAAAACACAGCGTAATCGTGTTAAATATATGGTTTTAAATGCAAAGAGATCTCTTTTCGATAAAGTAGTTAAACAAAGCAAAGACTCATCTACTGTATGGCGTGCCATTAATTTAGTAAATAGAGGTACAAATAAAAATAGTGCGCCTTTATCATCCCACCTCACTGCAAATAGGTTTAATGACCACTTTACCTCTATAGCCGAATCATTAATCCCAACAGTAACTAACTCATGTGAGAATGTTTGTCCAAACGCGCTAGTACACCACTGTTGCCGGGAAAATACGGACAAAGAACCATTCACGATACCGCCTATAGCAGTCCACGAAGTGGGTAAATTAATTTCCTCGATGGAAAATAAAAAGTCATCCGGGCCTGATGAGATCAGCTCAAAAATACTCAAGATATCTCTTCCATATATCGTCGAAAGTATTACATATATTTACAATCTCTGTATAAACCAAAACTCTTTTCCAGACGCATTTAAAGACGCAAAAGTGATCCCCATACCAAAATCAAAAGATCTGAGTGAAATCAACAACTTTCGC
>BTPG01000003.1:214078448-214103448 GCA_036245525.1 Semisulcospira habei | reverse complement strand
AAGTTAATTCCTTGTATCGTCGGGGCATTAAATTAATACTTCCCAGTCCTACTTTGACTGATGAAAAATTAAAATCTCTCAAGTTACTAACATTGAAGAAACAGTTTGAATTTAATCGCTGTGTTCTACTGCACAAGATCATGCACGGAAAAGCCCCACCCTATCTAAAAACTCTATTTTCCGACAATAATAGGAAAAACACGAGAAATAGTTGATCCACCTTCCAAAAATTAGATTAGACATCTGTAAAACCAGTCTGTCTTTTTCAGGCGCTAAAGCGTGGAATATGTTACCTCCACACCTGAAATCAATTTGTAAGATTAGCGTCTTCAAAGATCGCCTCCATAAATATTTACTTCAGAAGTAATAGTATGTTCGGCTCCCTTATGTTACTATTCGTATAGTTAGTGACAAGTTTCCTATTGCCTAATACTCTTCTACTGTTGCTACAGATTATGTAATAGTTTGACTGTCTGCATTAACATGTCAGGTTTATACCTGTGTATATAATTATATATATATATATATATATATATATATATATATATATATATATATATATATATATATATATATATATATATATATATATATATATTTATATAGAAATTATTTAAAATAGAAATTAATATATATATATATTAATTTCTATTTTTTCTCCCTCTGAGTGGTGGTGGTGTTGGGAGGGGGGGGGGGGAGGGGGATGGGTCTTTTTACTTACATGTGTTTTATCTTTTGATGTATCTTCTGATGTATTTTTATATGTGTAGAGTAGCAGGACAGTTTGGAAGATAGGAATTGCTATGCCTAAAACTTTTTATCCTGAATAAAAACGTTTCATCATCATCTCTCTCTCTCTCTCTTCTGTGAATGGTGACGAGTATTATCTTCCTGCATTTTCCTGTCTATCAAAACTGAGGAAATATACTCTTCTTGTGTATCGTATAAGGTCTCCGACCAGTGACACATTTATTTCGATTTTCAGAACGTAACAAAAACATTATTTCCCCTAAGTGGGGATGTGACGCTAAGGAGCCAGTTATGTTCAGTGACTCATTCGCCTACGGAACGTAACGACCTATTATTTCCCCTGCGTGGGGCGTGACGTTGTCTGCAGAGAAAGCGATAACCTGAGCTGAGTTTTCAGCACTGTAGTTTATCCTGGGTTTTGTTTAACTTTGTTAGAGTTCAAAAGTTTTCATTTGTTCTGAATTGTCTTCTGTAAACATTTTCCCCCCACGTGTTGCTTCATCATGCATACCTGTAGCCCCCATGTACATCAGTGTTCGCTGAATAAGCGTGATTTACGCATAGGGCACCTTAACGTTTATCATTTATACAACAAAGTGCCCGACGCCACTGTTTTACTTTCACAACCCCAACCCTTTCATATATTTGGATTTACTGAGTCTAGACTCAGGAAACATATTAGTGATGCCTCGATCTCCATTTATAACTATACTGTGTTCCGTAGAGATGCATCATCCCCTGGTCATACCGGTATAGCTGTGTACATTCATAACTCTATCCGCCAGTACGTTACCCGCCGCATGGATTTAGAGTCTTGGGACGTTGAAAGTTTATTTGTTGAATTGAAATGTGACAAATCTTCACCCATACTAATTGGATTTATTTATCGCACCCCTTCAGCCACATTCTCATGGTGTGATGATTTTGTCACCATGATGGATAAGGTGCACCAAGGTCACTACAAAGATATACACCTTCTAGGCAATTTTAATATTGACCTGCTAAAGACTGGTAATGCCACGTGGAATTGCACCACCTCATTATTTTGCCTGCAGCAGATGGTTCGGTCTCCCACTAGAGTTTCTTTGTCATCCGCCACATTGATTGACCACATCTACACTACAAATGCACCTGCTGTCAAAATCGTCCACGTGCCGAATGTTGCCATTAGTGATCACTTTCCTACTTGTTTTAATCTTTCAGTTAAACGTGATAGACCCCAGCACAAACACCACAATACCATCACATACAGGTCTTACACAAAGTTGAACAAAGATGACTTTCTTCATGACCTCTCAATCACGCCCTTTCACCTTATTTATAACACTTATGATCCCAATGAAGCCCTCTCGCTTTGGTACAAGCTATTTCTTTGGGTCCTCGATAAACATGCCCCACTAAGGACTAAACGCGTTAAACACCCTACCCTTCCGCCTTGGTTGTCAAAGGACATCATTCACGCAATGAAAATAAGAGATGACTTAAAACGACAGAAAAAGTTTGCGGCTTTTAAGAAACAACGTAATCTTGTAAAATCGTTAGTTAGAAAAGCACAGAAAACGCTTGCGGAAAACGTTATCACAGAGGGTAAAGATACCCGAAGTGTCTGGAATGCAATCAATTTGTTTACAAAGAAGAGGAGTTCCATCAATGCTGCTACCTCTCCAGGCATAACTCCAGACGACTTCAATTCCCACTTTTTAAATATTGCTGAGTCCCTTGTACATTCTTTTTCCAGTGGCACTGATAGTTACAGTTGTTCTGATAAACTGCGCACACACTGTGAGTCTGCAACAGGTGCGTCATTCTGCATACCTCTTATGACAGTGTTTGAAGTAGGTAAATATATATCTACTCTAACAAGTAAATCGTGTGGCCTGGAATGAATAAACAACATGATACTGAAATTGTCCCTTCCATACACAGCTGACACCTTGACATTTATATTCAACCTTTCTATGAAGCAAGGTATTTTTCCGGATGTCAAACCAATGACGCGTATGTCCTGCGCCCCTTGTAGAATTCACTGACGCATTTGCAGATCTGCGAGACTTTTCAATAGGAGATAATTCAACAACATAATCAGGTCAAAGACAAAAGGTAGAGACCAATGGCAGCTAGGACAGCTCTCATATGGAAGAAGGGACTTAGTGGGTTGTGATTCATCCCATCTTGTTTATCAGTTTGTGTGCTGACCGCAAGAAAACAATACTCTCGCCAACAAAAGCAACAAAATGACGCACGAACTGCTAGCAAAACTATGCTGACCAGCCAAAACAAAAATGCGACACTTTTTTTTTTAATCAACGGATACACTCGTGTGTTGACACCATAACTGCAGAAACTCCCCGTAAGTATCGACACTTGAATTTTCAAACTTTTTGTTTAATTTGCGGGGTCTTGGTCTATTGTATTACATTATAATAGGTCTTTTGCGTCTGAAACTCTTTCACTTTTTGCCATGTAATGTGAAAATAACACAAGTATTGACTTTTACAAAATAAAAATGGTGAAGAACACAGCACTCCCTTCTGGGAAATCCTCCATGACGGCATGGCGCGAAATTCCAAAAGTGGAATCTACGATAGCTGTTCAAGTCTGGAATCATGGCTTCAGGCGGCACATGGCTGCTGCTTGTTTGGTTTTTTTCTCACTTCGGCTGCATTTGACAACATACCCAAAGCAAAAGGTACGTGTTATTTATTTATCATTTGATGTCTTTGATGGTTGTGTGGAGAGAAAAACAACATGAAAATAATCATAACGGCAACACTGTAAAAATCAGTGTCGCATAACCTGGTTTTTGAACCGGACGTAATCGCCAAAATCTTTCAGGGTCAGTCATACTTTAGCGTGTAATTACACACGGGCTGAGGGTATCTTCAGATCTGGAACTTAGCTTTAGATAAACAGCATGTTTGAGTTAAAAACAACACCAAAATAATAACAACTACAAAATATCAACTATTAGATTTTCAACCGCCAGTGTTACCGATCATCATTAGATCTGAAACTTAGCTTTGGATAAACATGTTTGATTTAAAAATAAATTAAAATAATAATAGCAAAGTTCCAACTGTGTGTATTTGAACCGGTAACCGATAATTTTTGTCAGTTTGCTTGACTCTATCACTATACAGGCTGAGGGTATCTGATCTAGGATAGCTTTCGATAAGCAGCATGTTTCGTTTAAGGGGCAGCGGAAAGTGGCGTGTTTATTTATTTATTTATTTATTTATTTATTTATTTTTTGCGGGTTGTTGACTGATCTGTCACAATAACTACCATTATGAAACTGAAATGTTTTGCTCCATCAGAAATCTAACTGCAGGGTCTCCCGCGCACGTTCTGTGCAACCCATGCATACAGAAAAATAACGATAACCAGTTAATAGCTACAATGAAGGAAGGGTGCCTGCAGCTGGACAGTTCTTCTGTCGCGCAACCGTTACTAGCGGTACCGTACTGTCTGTATTAATAGCGCGGGGGGCAATGGCAGGCCGGCTTCGAGCCAGTTTTCACTTCTTTAATAGTCTAGCAGCTTAAGCAATTTCTGCAGAGGTAAGTAGTTCGTCAAAAGAGTAACAATGGTTTGTAGGTACGAAAATAAAGTACTAATGCCATATGATTTATGCATGGCAACAATATTTGTCCTTAGGATGGAGACATTTTTGTAGGTGTTTTTCGAAAGCTATTTTTCGATGTGAGGGAACCAGTCCTCGTACCTGGCCCGGACAAGGTGCAAGACATTTTTTTGTATATAACATTGAAAATTTCAAGCAAACAAGTTACAAGTTTATTCCAGTGAGTAAATTAAATCATGAGCAAGTAAACATGCATACATATTTAAGATAAAATAAGCTTTAAAGTAATATTTTTAATGCGGTAAGCATACTCGCGTCGCTAGTTTCCAAATGGCGGTCAGCGAGATGACTTCGGAAGAAGTCAATCAAACGCGCACGGTTGATGCAACTTTACTTTGCTCCTGAAGTGAAACAGAGATTACTTTCGATTTGAACTTTGAAGTACATCTTATCAATGTCAAATAAGTTATTTTTTCCTGGTCTTGAAAACAGCCTTTCCCGTAGAACTCGGTCTGTTTGTGGGAGAAAAGCATATCGAAAGTAAACTCCCTTTGTGCATGTTGTGCATTGTGTCTGCCGACCATTTTCAACATTCTGAAGACTTTTTTTTTTGTCCGGATACAACATGCATGTTGTTTGTCTGTTTTTCAGCCTAACAGCTCTAAGTGTAGGCCTGCTCTTTTTTATTTAATAGCGGAGATGGGATTTTTAACTAGTCAAGCACACTCTTATCCGACTGGTCTTAAGCACAAGCTAGGCAGAGTGAAATCCATCTCCGAACCGTTTCCATCTAAATCCCCATGTTCAGTTAAACACTTAAATATAAAAATGTTAGTTTTTGCAACCCATTCAACCAATCCGCATTCAAGTACTCACAAGGACTCTTATGATCAAGCTTTATCGGGACTACAAGAGACACAATACAGATAGTAGCCCTCTCTATTATATTACATATTTTATTTATTTATTATTGATTCATTTTCGTATTCACTTACATATTTAATTATGGATGGAAGGAATTCCTTGATGCACATGATCACTAGTGGTATGTTAGTGGTCACCAAAGAGGAAATTTGTTTTCAATATGCATACATCTGTGCATGTTCATAATCTATCCTTTACTTAGCATGCATATTCATTGGTCCCAGGTATCTCCAACTTACTTTATTTCATAATTTATTTATTTTTTGTTTGTTTGTTTGTTTGTTTGTGATAATAATAATAATAATTACGGTATTTATAATGCGCTTATCTTATAATAATTATAACTCTAAGCGCGCACTCACAACTCGCACACGCATGCGCACGCTTTAGACAATGACTCACGTAACACAAATAGTGAAGATACATTAGAACGGTCAGCTTGGGCTGGGGAGTGTGGTGATATAGTGCTAGAACTGTTGAAAAAGATGAGTTTTGAGGGCAGACTGGAAGGAGGAGAGCGAGTGTTTCTGACGGAGAGAGAGTGGGAGAGTGTTCCAGGTGGTTGGACCGTATACTGAGAAAGAGCGGGGGCCGAAAGTGCTGAGTTTGGTGCGGGGGATGAGGAGGCGGAGAGGGTAAGAGGCGGAGCGGAGGGAGCGGGGAGGAGTTTAGGGGTGAAGTAAGTTGGAGAGATACGCAGGAGCGCAGTTGTTCAGGGATTTGTAGCAGAGAGACAGAATCTTGTATTGGATGCGTTGGGGGATGGGGAGCCAGTGAAGGAGCTTGAGCAGGTGAGTGATGTGGTCGGATTTTTTATTTCTGAGGACGAGGCGGGCAGCATTGTTCTGGACGCGCTGGAGAGTGAGAGTGGTGGAGTGAGGAAGGCCAGAAAGGAGAGAGTTGCAGTAGTCGATGCGAGATAAGATGAGAGAGACAGCGAGTTTGGTGGCAGCTTCGGTAGTGAGGTATTTTCTGATCTGACTGATGCGCGGAGGTGGAAATAACATGCCTGGGCCGTGGCGGAGACGAAGCTGGTCATGGAAAGAGAGGAATCGAGGATAACGCCAAGGTTCTTGTGATGTATGTTTGCAGTGTATGTTTGCACATACACATCAGCTGGTCATGGAAAGAGAGGAATCGAGGATAACGCCAAGTTTCTTGTGATGTATGTTTGCAGTGTATGTTTGCACATACACATCAGCATAAATGATTGATTGTACATTTCTTAACGTCCCGACAGCAGCAAGACTTTCTCAGGAGGTGCCTGCACTGCTTGTTAAAAAAAAAAAAAATATATATATATATATATATATAAAATAAAATAAAATAAACAGAATATTGAATGTATGTCGTCAGCCGGATAAATACGCTAAATAAACCTAACCAGACCATTTAGCAACACACATCCAATATCAAGAGCTACAAGCAGTGCAGACAGTAGGGAGAGTTAAAAAGAAAGAAAATACAGGTGAATGGACCAAGGATAGACAGAGACACAAGCCCCAAAATAGAGGGGAAACCAACCCTGTGGGGCTGACCAGGGTGACCCTAGGAACTAAAAAGTAGTTAACCCAACCCAAGTCCCCCAGGGCAGACCAGGGGGGGGGGGGGGGTGTGATCTCAGCATACAAGATGAGAACATACATGTACGCATGGTAATATATGATGTGAACATAACATGTACACATATATTATGGTAATAGGTGCATACCACCCGCTCCCCATCCCACATACAAAACCACAGAACACCCATTAAAAGACATGCATGTCTTTGCATGTTGATAATATATCCTTTACGTGGTATTCATATGTCCTAGTTATTTAAATTTATTATTTTTTTTTTGTTTTGTTTGAAAGGTAGGTTTTGTACATATGCTGATGTTCTCATACACATACATGGTAATACTGCGCACTCCCAACCCCACTCCACAACCACAGAACACCCACCAAAGGACACTTACATCTGTGCATGTTCATAATCTATCCTTTACATAGCATTCATATGTCCCAGGTATCTTGACTTACTTTATCTTATTTATAAGACCGGGGCGGTCCGTGGCGCAGTGGTTAAGGCGCCTGTCACCAATGCTAAAGGTGCGAGGTTCGATTACGGGTTCCGGCGTCGGATTTTTCTCCTCTAGTAAGTGTCACCGTTAATTCGGGCGGACTGTCGGGGGTTCTTTCTCCGGGTACTCCGGCTCTTCCTCCCCCTCCACTTTGGTATCAGCTTCAGCCCACTTAATCAAATTTCAAATACAAACGATTTTGAATTTCCAAAAACTTCAGTAGCTCGCTTGAGCTTGCCCTTAGCACCACGTGAATGTTCTGTGTTTACGTAAAGTGTGTGAGTGAATGCGCGTGATTCACGTGAGCGTGCTTGTTGGGTTCAGTTCGCGGCGGCGCTTTGAGCCGATTTTCAATTGGGATAAAGCGCCTATTTAATGCGCTTATTATTATTATTTAACCGCCATGAGATGGTATTAGTCGCCTGCTCGGCATTAAACCCAAATAACTATTTATTTAAATTATTTATTTATTTTGTTTGTTTGTAATGTATGTTTTGTACATACACATGAGCATACAATAAAAAATAAACACATATATAGATGGTAATAGGTGCCATACCGCCAGCTCCCAACCCCTACGTAAATACACACATAAAACTGCAGAACACCTACCAAAGGACATGCACATCTGTGTATGTTCATAACTTTAATCTATCCTTTACCTAGCATGCATATGTCCCAGGTACCTTAGACTTATTTATATTATTTATTTAAATTATTTATTTATTTTGTTTGTTTGTAATATATGTTTTGTACATACACATCAGCATACAGCTTAACAACATACACCATGGTGCCCCTGTGCATGAGGCCACCAGTACTATTCTGTCAGATCTGTCGCACCCAACCAATAATCTCTTCGAGCGTCTGCCCTCTGGCCAGCGGTTCCGTACTTTTAAAGCCAGCACCTCTCGATTCAGATGCAGTTTCTTTCCAGAAGCTGTCCTCAGTACATCACCATGCATGGAACAACGTGATTTCATGATTTGTGACATATGACTGATTTGTATTTAATACTGTCTTTATCTATCTATTAGTGGTGTATACAGGATGATCGCCAACTGAGTGTATGACATGATGAATGGCCTACAAGTGAGGATGTATTTTACTTTCGCCATGCCACACACAAATCCTTGTAACGTTTTACTTGGTGATTAAATGACTTATGTCTTATACACGTACATGGTAATAGGTGTCGTACCGCTCGCTCCCAACCCCAGTCCAGTTACACATACAAAACCGCAGAACACCCACCAAAACAATGTACATCTGTGCATGTTCATAATATATACTTTACTTAGCATCCATATGTCCCAGGTATCTTTGACTTACTTTATCTTATTTATTTAACTGCCGTGAGATGGTCGTACTCACTCGCGCGGCGTTAAACCCAAATAAATATTTAAATAAATTATTAATTTATGCTTGTTTGTAATGTAGGTTTTGTACATACACATACACGGTAATAGGTGCCATATCGCCCAACTTTCAACCCCACCCCACATACACACACAAAACCGCAGAACACCCAAAAATGACATGCACAACTGTATACTGATGGGCATTAGTGGACTGTAAAAACTATATATAGAGACTTGAGTTTATAGTCTAGCAGCTGCCCTTCATAGACGATCAGCCGTTTACGAGATAGTGATTTTATAGAGAGTAACAAAGGTTTGGGTATATCAAAATGAAGTCTAGTATGAATAAAAGCAGTGCGCACTCGTTTTAAACCGCCGGAGGATGGAGACATTTTTCTGTAGCACATTTTGTTTCCAGTATGGCTGGAGACGAAATCAGGACAGTAGCGGCCATGTTTACAGGGGATCAGTAGTTTACACGGGTCTCATTGTTCCTGTTTTCAGTGGTAGTATGCACTATATGTCACTTAAAAGGATTTCATTTTTTAAAGTAATATTTTCACACTTAGATATATTAAGAGAAGAAACAATTACGAAAACGCTTGCCTTAAACTCAAAATTAATATCGTTACTCAATAATAAGGTATCCCAAATCACGTGATCAAAACATCACGTGATGCCACGACCTCCGCGAACGTAAATTTCAGTGTGCCGACGGGTTCTTTTTGATTTGTTCTACATAAGCTTTTTTGTATAAAAAAAAAAAAAAGCAAACGTGTAAAGTTGCTGTGTGGATTTTTACGGCTTGATAAAGGTTTGTCACGTTTATTTCCATTCACTTTACCATCGCTTTGCCCGTTTCATTTCGACAACACAGCACCAAAACAAAACGCAACCCACAACACAAACGCTATCTTCGAAACCTATGCTGCATTCTGTAAAAGAAAAAGAGTGCAAAAAAAAAAAAAGAGTGCAACACCACTTTGTTTTAACTGTCATGGCTGAGCAAGTTTCGGAACTTGATTAATTATTTTATGCAGCAGTAACATTTATTTTAATCAGTTGCACTAACAAGCTATGTTGTGATGTGCGATCACTGCCAGTGCCAATTATTCAGTCTCGGTGATCACTGATGGTACAGTACACTTCACACTGAAAAAAAAATACACAGCACAATGTGAACACGCTTGGAAGTTCATGCAATGCTTTGTTTAAAATTGAACCCTATCTTGCTAGCAGTAGCCTACTGCACAAAAGAGGAACTTATTTTGCTGCTGTGTTATTTGCAGTTTGTCTGCATATAGACATTTGCAGTTCGCTGCAAGGATTCTTAGCAGCTGACATTAGCACTGACATATTGGGATTAAAACGAGAAAGAAAACAGAGAAAGGTGACACAGAGATGATTTAATAAATCAGTCAAGTGATGAAATGAATGAGATATCTATGTTTTATGATAAACAGCTAGTTATGGGAGGGGGGGGGGGGGGCGGGGGGCTGGAGGAGGCACATACTTTATAATGTACACGTACGATTTCTTTCAGTGTTTCCATCACCCACTCATAACACCATTAGACTCGATGAGTTGTCATGTTTTGAGTGGTTTACAAAATACATGTACTTGTTGCTGTTACATTATCTTCTTACTGGTTTTGACATTTCCCTGTAAGACTTACAGTCCCATACTTTAAGCGTGTTCCCCCTAACGCACACAGAGGTTGACTGTATCATTGATATGTGTATGTAGGTAGCGTTTGGTTTTGTTTGAGGTGGCAGTTTTGGCCTCACCTTTAAGTTTGGTGCCGCTGTGCATGTGGCCACCAGTACTATTTACAGAACTGATGACTGCATGTGCAGGCTAGTTCACGGTATCAAAATGTGAACTGGGCAGCCTAAAGTTTGAAATGATCAGTGGTAACAACATCCATGATGTATGTGTGCATTTGGCCACTGGTACTGTTTACAAAGGTGCTGTTTACAGAACTAGTGGCCGAGTATGCATATTATTATTAGTACTGTTATTGTTATCAGGTGTGGCCTTATGTCTAAGTTTTGGTGCCCCTGTGCGTGAGGCCAACAGTACTTTTCACAGAACTGATGGCTGCATGTGCAGTGTGGTTAACTGTACACATGAAATTTGTAGGTGGGCAGCTAAAATACAGGCAGTCAATACAAGCCACTTGCTTAACCTGAAGTCTCTATATATAGATTTTACAGTCCACTAATGCCTATCAGTATACAATTGTGCATGTCTTTTGTGGGTATTCTGTGGTTTTGTAAGTGGGCTGGGGTTGAAAGTGGGGTGGTATGGCACATATTACCGTGTATGTACAAAACCTACATTACAAACAAACATAAATTAATAATTTTAATAGATAGTTATTTGGGTTTAACGCCGCGCGGTAGACTACGGCCATCTCACGGCAGTTAAATAAATAAGATAAAGTAAGTCAAAGATACCTGGGACATAAGAATGCTAAGTAAAGTATAGATTATGATCATGCACAGATGTACATTGGTGGATGTTCTGCGGTTTTGTGTGTGTAACTGGATTGGGGTTGGGAGCGAGCGATACTGCACCTATTACCATGTACGTGTATAAGACATAAGACATTTATTCACCAATTAAAACGTTACAAGGATTTTTGTTTGGCATGGCGACAGTAAAATATGTCCTCACTTGTAGGGCATTCATCATGTCATACACTTAGTTGGCGATCATCCTATATACAGCACTAAAAGATAGATAAACATAATATTAAACACAAATCAGTCATATGTCACAAATCATGGAATCACGTTGTTCCGTGCATAGTGATGTATTCAGGACAGCTTCTGGGGAAAAAAATGCATCTGAATCGAGAGGTTCTGGCTTTAAAAGCACGAAACCGCCGGCCAGAGGGCAGAAGCTCGAAGAGATGATTGGCTGGGTGTGACAGATCTGACAGAATAGTACTGGTGGCCACGTGCACAGGGTCACCATGGTGTATGTTCTTGAGCTGTATGCTGATGTGTATGTACAAAACCTACATTACAAACAAACAAAATAAATAAATAATTTAAATAAATAAGATAAAGTAAGTCTAAGGTACCTGGGACATATGCATGCTAGGTAAAGGATAGATTAAAGATTATGAACATACACAGATGTGCATGTCTTTCTTTTGGTAGGTGTTTTGCGGTTTTATGTGTGTATTTAGGTAAGGGTTGGGAGCAGGCAGTATGGCACCTATTACCATCTATATATGTGTATATTTTCTTGTTTGCTGATGTATATGTACAAAACCTTAATTACAAGCAAACAAAATAAATAAATAATTTAAATATATACTTATTTGGGTTTAATGTCGAGCAGGCGACCAATGCCATCTCATGGTGGTTAAATAAAAAAGATAAAGTAAGTCAAGATACCTGGGACATATGAATGCTCAGTAAAGGATAGATTATGAACATGCACAGATGTAAGTGTCGTTTGGTGGGTGTTCTCTGGTTGTGGAGTGCGGTTGGGAGTGGGCAGTATTACCATATATGTGTATGTGAACATCAGCATATGTACAAAACCTACTTTTCAAACAAATAAAAATAAATAATCAATTTAAATAACTAGGACATGTGAATACCAAGTAAAGGATATATTATGAACATGCACAGATGTGCATGTCCTTTAATGGTTGTTCTGTGGTTTTGTATGTGGGGTGGGGAGCGGGTGGTATGCACCTATTACCATATATGTGTACATGTTATGTTCACATATGTGTATATGTATGTTCTCATCTTGTATGCTGATGTCCCCTACACAAGTCTACCCTGGGGGACTTGGGTGGGTTAACTACTTTTTAGTTCCCAGGGTGACCCTGGTCAGCCCCACAGGGTGTGTTTTCCCCTCTATTCTGGGGCGTGTGTTTCTGTCTACCCTTGGTATATTCACCTGTATTTACCTTTTTTTAAACTCTTCCTACTGTCTGCACTGCTTGTAGCTCTTGATATTGGATGTGTGTTGCTAAAAGGTCTAGTTAGGTTTATTTAGTGTATTAGACCAGCTGGCGACATACATTCAATATTCTGTTTAGTTTGTTTTTTTTCACAAGCAGTGCAGGCACGTCCTGAGAAAGTCTTGTTGCTGTCGGGACGTTAATGTACAATCAATCATTTTATGCTGATGTGTATGTGCAAACATACATCACCAACAAAAAAAAAAATAATAATAATAAATTAATAAAATAAGTTGGGGATACCTGGGACCTATCAATATGCATGTTAAGTAAAGGATAGATTATGAACATGCACAGATGTAAGAATATTGAAAACAAATTTCCTCTCCTTGGTGACCACTACCATACCACTATAGTGATCATGTGCATCAAGGAATTCCTTCCATCCATAATTAAAAGGATAAATAATAAATAAATATGTAAGTGAATACATACATGAATCAATAATAAATAAAACATGTAATATAATAGAGAGGGCTACTATCTGTATTGTGTCTCATGCAGTCCTGATAAAGCTTAATCATAAGAGTCCTTGTGAGTACTTGAGTGCGGATTGGTTGAATTGGTTGCAAAAACTAAAATTTTATATTTAGGTGTTTAGCTGAACATGGTGATTTTGATGGAAACGGTTCGGAGATGGATTTCACTCTGCCTGGCTTGTGCTTAAGACCAGTCGGATACGAGTGTGCTTGACCAGTTAAAAATCGCAACTCCACTAATAAAATAAACAAAAAGAGCAGACCTGCACTTAGAGCCTTTAGGCTGAAAAACAGACGAACAACATGCATGTTGTATCCGGCCAAAAAGTCTTCAGAATGTTGAAGATGGTCGGCAGACACATTGCACAACATGCACAAAGGGAGTTTACTTTCGATATGCTTTCCTCCCACAAAAGACCGAGTTTTATGGAAAAGGCTGTTTTCAAGACCAGGAAAAATAATGTATTTGACGTTGATAAGATGTTCAAATCGAAAATAATCTCTGTTTCAATTCAGGAGCAAAGTAAAGCTTCATCAACCATGCGCGTCTGGTTGACTTCTTTAGAAGGCTTCTCGCTGACCGCCATTTTGAAACTAGCTACGCGACCATGCTTACCGCATTAAAAATAATACTTTAAAACTTATTTTATCGTATATATGTATGCATGTTTACTTGCTGATGATTTTAATTTACTCACTGAAATAAACTTGTAATTTGTATGCTTGAAATTTTCAATGTTACGCACAAAAAATGTCTTGCACCTTATCCGGGCGGTGTACGAGGACTGGTTCCCTCACATCGAAAGATAGTTTTCGAAAAACACTTCTACAAAATTGTCTCCATCCTAAGGACAAATATTGTTGCCATGCATAAACTATATGGCATTAGTACTTTCGTTTCGTACCTGCAAACCATTGTTACTCTTTTGACGAACTGCTTACCTCTGCAGAAATTGCGAAAAGCTGCTAGACTATTAAGAAAGTGGCTTTTATTGACTTCCTGTATTTTAGCTGCCCACCTACAAATTTCATGTGTATAGTTAACCACACCTCACATGCAGCCATCAGTTCTGTGAAATGAACTGTTGGCCTCATGTACAGGGGCACCAAAACTTAGAGATAAGGCCACAACTGATAAAAACGTACAGTACTAATATGCATACTCAGCCACTAGTTCTGTAAACAACACCTTTGTAAACAGTACCAGTGGCCAAATGCACACATGCATCATGGATGATGCTACCACTGGTCACTTCAAACAATAGGCTGCCCAGTTCACATTGATAAGTGATACCTTGAACTAGCCTGCACATGTAGCCATCAGTTCTGTAAATAGTACTGGTGGCCACATGCACAAGGGCACCAAACTTTAAAGGTGAGGCCAAAACTGCCACCTCAAACAAAACGCTACATATACAAACATATCAATGATACAGTCAACCTTCATATGCGTTAGGCTGAACAGACTTAAACTGAAGTATGGGACTGTAAATCTTACAGCGAAATGTCAAAACCAGTAAGAAGATAATGTAAGAGCAGCAAGTACATGTATTTTGTAAACCCCTCAAAACATGAGAACTCATCGAGCCTAATGGTGGATAAGTGGGTGATGGAAACACTGAAAGAAATGGTACGTGTACATTAGAAAGTATGTGCCTCCCTCCCCCCCCCCCCCCGCCCCCCCCCCCCCCACTTACACTTAACTTGCTGTTAATCATAAAACATATATATTTCATTCATTTTATCACTTGACTCATTTAATAATAATAATAATAATAATAATAATAATAATAATAATTAATAATTACGGCATTTATAATGCACTATCTTATAATAATTATAACTCTAAGCGCGCAATCAAAACTCGCGCACGCATGCGCACGCTTTAGACAATGACTCACGTACCACAAATACATTACGACAGTCAGCTCAGGGTGGGGAGTGTGGTGATGTTATAGTTCTAGAACTGTTGAAAGAGGTGAGTTTTGAGCGCGGACTGGACGGAGGAGAGAGAAATTGTTTCTGACGGAGAGAGAATGGGAGAGTGTTCCAGGTGGATGGACAGTAGACGGAGAAGGAGCGGGGGCCGAAAGTGCTGAGTTTGGTGCTTAGGATGTGGAGGCGGATAGGGTCGGAGGCGGAGCGAAGGGAGCGTAAAGGAGTGTAGGGGTGAAGTAAGTTGGAGAGCTAGGCAGGAGCGCAGTTGATCATGGATTTGTAGCAGAGAGACAGAATCTTGTATGGGATGCGTTGGGGGATGGGGAGCCAGTGAAGGAGTTTGAGCAGGGGAGTGATGTGGTCGGATTTTTTCTTTCTTAGGACGAGGCGGGCAGCATTGTTCTGGACGCGCTGGAGAGTGAAAGTGGTGGAGTGAGGGAGGCCGGAAAGGAGAGAGTTGCAATAATCGATGCGAGATAAGATGAGAGAGACAGCAAGATTGGTGGCAGCTTTGGTGGTGAGGTATTCTCTGATCTGACTGATGCAACGGAGGTTCAAATAGCATGCCTGGGCCGTGGCGGAGACGAAGCTGGTCGTGGAAAGAGATGAATCAAGGATAACGCCGAGGTTCTTGGCCGAGTCAGAGAGGGAGATGTGGGTGCTGTCGAGTTGAAAGTGGAGAGAGGGAGGGAGTTGGGAGAGTTTATGGCGAGTGCCTACCAGCATGGCTTCCGTTTTGTCCTCGTTCAGTTTAAGCTTGTTTGCTGTCATCCAGTTTTTCATGTCTTCGTAGCAGTCAGCCGTGAGAGTCAGTAGTGACTAAGTGTTGTCGAGTTTGTCTTTGTCTAGTAGCTGTGAGTCGTCAGCGTAGAGGAGGTGGTGTATGTGATGAGACTGGATGATGTTGGACAGGGGACAGGTGTAGGGTTTGAAAAGGACCGCGCTAAGGACGGGCCCCTGTAGAACTCCGCAGGAGTGCCTGACTGGGTTGGAGGAGACGCCACAGTCGATGGTGACGAACTGCTGTTTGTCGGAGAGGTAGGAGAGAAACCAGGAGTGAGCAGAGTCAGTGATGCCAAAAGAGTGTTGAAGGCGGTGATCTATAGTGTCGAAGGCGGCAGAGAGATCGAGTAGCGTAAGAAGGGAGATGTTGCCCGAGTCGGTGGAGAGGAGAAGGTCGTTAAATCATCTTTGTGTCATCTTTCTTCGTTTTCTTTCTCGTTTTAATCCCAATATATGTCAGTGCTAATGTCAGCTAACTCCGCCGAGGTGTACCCTAAAGGTTACCTTGCCGGTCCCAAGCCCGGATAAAGGAGGAGGGTTTGGCGTAGGGCTAGCAACCCTACCCCGGAAAACACTTCCTGCTACAGAAACGTCAACAGAGAATCAACAAGAAAACTCAGCCCTGGCAAGAGAGAGGTCTTCAACAAGAAGATTTATGACACCATGTAGTGAAAGCCGGAAGACTCTGGAAGCTACAAGGCCGATGCCTTTCTTTCGACCAGGGCAACCAACATTGGTACATGGAACGTAAGAACCATGTGAGAGACAGGAAAAATATTTCAAGTAGCGGCGGAGATGAAAAATTACAACCTTGCCCTTCTTGGAGTTAGTGAGTCAAGATGGACACAATCTGGACAGAAGCAACTAGCCTCAGAAGAGATGCTGTTGTATTCTGGACATGAAGGGGACAATGCCCCTCACACACAAGGAGTTGCATTGATGCTCTCAAAAGAAGCACAAAGAGCACTCATAGGATGGGAATCTCATGGACCCAGAATTATCACAGGTTCCTTCCGTACCAAGATGGAGAAGATCAAGATGAACGTTATTCAATGTTACGCACCCACCAACGACAGTAATGAAACCATCAAGGATCAGTTTTAGGAGAGACTACAGTCTATCATAGAGAAGTATCCAGAAAAGGACTTCACCATTTTGATGGGAGACCTTAACGCCAAGATAGGAACGGATAACTCTGGATATGAAGAAGTCATGGGGCGCCATGGACTAGGAGATAGAAACGACAATGGGGAGAGGCTGGCAGACCCGTGCGCATCAAACAACTTGGTCATCGGTGGCAGCGTTTTCCCCCACAAGAACATTCACAAGACCACATGGGTTTCTCCAGACCACACAACAAAGAACCAGATTGACCACCTCTGCATCAGTAAGAAATTCAGAAGGTCCATGCAAGATGTGAGAACAAAGAGAGGAGCGGACGTGGCCTCGGACCACCATCTCGTGGTGGCCAGGCTAAAACTGAACCTAAAAAAGAACTCGACAACAGCGCACAGGGCACAACATAAATACAATACCGCCTTCTAAAGAGACACTACCAAGCTGCAAGAGCTCAAGTTGACTCTCAGCAACAAGTTTCAAGTGTTACAGGAGCTGTTGGAAGAGAAGGAAGGTACCCTCGCGAGCAAGTGGGAAGGAATTAAAGAAGCAGTTACATCAACCTGACAGGCAGTGCTTTGTCCCAAGAAGCACCAACATAAAGAATGGATCTCTGTTGACACACTGAGTAAACTTTATGAGAGGAAGAACAAGAAGATGACCGTCAATAACAGTCGAACAAGAGCAGAAACAACCAAGGCACAAGCAGAGTACACACACGCAAATAAACGAACGAAGAAGAGCATTAGAGCAGATAAGCAGAAATATGTGGATGACCGGCAACCAAAGCAGAGCAAGCAGTTAGAGAGAGCAACATAAAATAAATTTACAACACCACCAAGAAGTTAGCAGGAAAGTAGAGTAGACCCGAACGTCCGGTCAAAGACAAGGATGGAAAACCAATCATGGGTGATCAAGAACACGGAAACAGGTGGAACGAACACTTCGAAGAGCTCCTGAATAGACCAGCACCGAAGAAGCCACCAGACATCGAACCTGCTAGAACGTACCTACCTATAGAGGACAGCCCACCCACAAGAAAAGAAATCAGGATGGCCATTAAGCAGCTCAGGAATGGAAAAGCAGCAGGACCAGACAGCATCCCAGCTCAGCTGAGGCGCTGAAGTCGGACTTAGAAACAACAGTGGGAATGCACTACCCACTATTTAAGAAGATCTGGGAACAGGAACAAATACCAGCTGACTGGAAAGAGGGGATATCTTATTAAGATCCCGAAGAAAGGAGACATTAGCAACTGCACGAATTACAGAGGGATCACGCTGTTATCAGTGCCGGGGAAAGTATTCAATAGGGTTCTGCTGAACAGAATGAAAGAACCAGTTGACGCCCTACTTAGAAACCAATAGGCTGGCTTTCGCAAAAATCGATCCTGCACTGACCAGATTGCAACGCTGCGAATTATAATTGAGCAGTCGTTAAAGTTGAACTCACCCCTGTACATCAATTTCCTTTGACTATGAGAAATCATTTGACAGCGTGGACAGAGAGACCCAATGGAAGCTTCTAAGGCACTATGGGATACCTGAAAAAATCTCCACCATTATCAGGAACTCATATCAGGATCTAAGTTGTAAAGTGGTACATGGAGGGCAACTCACTGAGCATTCCAGGTGAAGACAGGCGTCAGACAAGGATGTCTTCTTTCGCCATTCCTCTTTCTACTGGCGATTGACTGGATTATGAAGACCTCTACAGCTCAGAGAAGAAATGGAATCCAGTGGACACCTTGGAAGCAGCTAACTGACCTGGACTTCGCAGATGACTTGGCCCTACTATCACACACCCAGCAGCAGATGCAGGAGATGACAACCAGTGTAGCAGCTACCTCCGCACAGGTTGGCCTCAAAATTCACAAAGGCAAGACAAACACAGCCACCACTAACCCGATTACGCTTGACAAAGAAGCACTGGAGGAGGTGGATGCCTTTACTTATTTGGGTAGCGTCATTGACAAACAGGGAGGCTCAGATACAGATGTCAAACAACGGATAGGGAAAGCACGAACAGCATTTGAGAAACATGTGGAGATTCAAAGAACTATCAACCAAGACCAAAGTCAGGATCCTCAATACCAATGTCAAGGCAGTTCTTCTAAACGGAGCAGACACTTGGAGAACAACAGTTGCCATCACAAGGAGAATACAAGTCTTCATTAACAACTGCCTGCGCAAGATCCTAAATATCCATTGGCCAGAGACCATCAGCAACAACGAACTCTGAAATAGAACCAATCAGCTGCCTGCAGAAGACGAAATTAAACAACGACGTTGGAGATGGATAGGGCACACCTTACGTAAGCCAGCGGACAACATCACCAGGCAAGCTCCAACATGGAATCCACAGGGCACGCGGAAAAGAGGCAGACCAAGAAACACATGGCGCCGAGAGCTGGATGCAGACCTTAAGATCATTAAAATGACCTGGAACCAACTGGAAAGGAGAGCCCGGGACAGAGACTCTTGGAGATCCTTTGTATGCAGCCTATTCCCCAGTAAAGTAAGTAATGTCAGCTGCTACGAATCCTTGCAGCGAACTACAAATGTCTATATGCAGACAAACTGCAAATAACACAGCAGCAAAATATGTTCCTCTTTTGTGCAGTAGGCTACTGCTAGCAAGAAAGGGTTTAATTTTAAACAAAGTATTGCATGAATTTCCAAGCGTGTTCACGCTGTGCTGTGTATTTTTCTTTTCTGTGTAAAGTGTACTGTACCATCATTGATCACTGAGACTGCATAATTGGCACTGGCATTGATCGCACATCACAACATAGTTTGTCAGTGCAACTGATTAAAATAAATGTTACTGCATAAATAATTAATAAAGTTTCGAAACTTTCCTCAGCCATGACAGTTAAAACCAAGTGGTGTGGCACTCTTTCTCTTTTACAGCATGCAGCATGTTGCACTCCGGACACAGGTTTCGAAGATAGCGTTTGTGTTGTGGGCTGCTTAGTGTTTTGGTGCTGTGGTGTCGAAATGAAACGGGCAATGCGATGGTAAAGTGAATGGAAATAAACGTGACAAACCTTTATCAAGACATACAACTGCACACAGCAACTTTACACGTGTTTTTTTTTTTTTTTTTTTTTTTTTTTTTTTTTTTTTTTTTTTTTTGAAACAAACAAGCTTATGTAGAACAAATAAAAACGAACTCGTCGGCACACCGAAATTCACAGCCAGGAGTCCACGTGTATCGTTTCATTGTGTCCATCACGTGATTTGGGATACCTTATTGTTAAGTGACGATATTTGAGCTCAAATCAAGCTTTTTCGTAATTTGTTTTTTATCTTAATATAATTAAGTGTGAAAATTTACTTTAAAAATAATGAAATCCGTTTATGTGACATACAGTGCATACTACCACTAAATACAGGACCAAATGAGGCCCGTGTAAACTACTGATCTCCAGTGAACATGGCTGCGACAGTCCTGCTTTCGTCTGCAGCCGTACTGGAAACAAAATGTGCTACCCAAAAAAATGTCTCCATCCTCCTGCGGTTTAAAACGAGTGCGCGCTGCTTTTTTTCATACTAGACTTCATTTTGATATACCCAAACCTTTGTTACTCTCTAGAAAATCACTATCTCGTAAACGGCTGATCGTCAATGAAGGGCAGCTGCTAGACTATAAGGCTACATGCTACAGACTAGTGCATTCCTAATGAAAATGGACCTCACCGGTGCGCACATTTCAGCCAATCAGAAAATAGAAACATTTGCCACAGCGCGGTTCTGTTGCTGGGTCCCACAAGCTTTCCCGTAACTAAGCAAGGAAATGATGAAGTGCGATACTGTTTGCGCGTATACATCTCACTGAAATGGACAGGCATTGCCATTGGGGTACTTGCTATCGGAACGAAAGGTACCCTGAAACATCAAAGAATAGCTTTTGGCTTTTTTCCCCTCCCAAAATCAATGCGATGGACTTGCTGTAGACCGCACTCTGATCATCTCAACATCGGGATACTACCCCCCCCCCCCCCTCCCCAGAAGACAAGAGCAAACGCAGAGCTGTTTGTATGCGGTAAGTGTCATTTTTCTAGTTTGAAAGTAGTGACAATTCACTTGCGGAAGTGGTACACAAGTCAGTAATCGGGTTACCACAGCCGGAGCGTTCTGTAGGCCTACTGCTCAATAATGTGCAAGCACTCGCTATCAGGCAGTACCGCTACACTGATCTGCACACTTGGATGAATGTGTGCGTGTGTGTGTGTGTGTGATTTGAAATATGGAATTAACTCTCCAGAAGCACCATAACTAAAGCCCTTACTTTTCTTCAGTCTGCACTCTCTCACTCATAACAAATCTCTTGGCTTGACTTCGCGAACGAAGATTTTATAGGAGTTGCCCACGACGTCTGCAGGCTTGTTCGTGGCTGCGGAGGCCAATCCGAGACAGGCAGGTTCGACCGCAGTGGCTGCAGGGGAAGGTATGGCCGGGGTTCTGAGCTGCGGCATCTCTGTTTTTTTCTCCTGAGCCGCTTGTCCTTAAGGCTAGCTCTGTGAGAGTCCTCAAAGGAGACAGCTGCCTTGTAAATGGTGGAGCGCCAGGTGTCACGGTCCGCAGCAAGCGAAGACCACTGGTGGTGGTCGATTTGGCAGGCACTAAGTGACTTCTTGAGACAGTCTTTGTATCTCTTCTTTGGTGCCCCTCTGTCACGGTGTCCAGTAGCAAGCTCGCCGAACAGGGTGATCTTTGGTAGGCGATGATCCTCCATCCTGGAGACATGCCCCGCCCAGCGGAGCTGTGTCCGCAGCAGCAAAGCCTCGATGCTCACAGTTTCAGCCTGTTCAAGGACCTCGACGTTGGTGACATAGTCACTCCAGTGAATGCCCAGGATGGTACGCAGGCAGCGCTGGTGGAAGCGTTCGAGGAGTCGTAGTTGGCTGCGGTAGAGGGCCCAGGACTCGGAACCATACAGCAGGGTGGTGAGGACCACAGCTCTGTACACGCTGATCTTGGTGCCTGTTTTCAGCTGTTGATTGTGCCACACCCGCTTGAAAAGTCGCCCGAAAGCGCTGTTCGCTTTTGCCAGCCTGCTGTCAAGCTCCTTGTCCAGCTTGGCGTCCGACGTGATAATGCAGCCAAGGTAAGTAAACTGGTGCACTGACTTTAGTTCAGACTCGCCAATGGTGATGTGAGGAGGGCGATACACTGTCTTGGGTGCCGGCTGATGGAGGACCTCTGTCTTTTTCAGGCTGACCTCGAGTCCAAAGAGCTGGGCAGCATCTGCGAAGCAAGACGTGATGCGCTGCAGGGCTCTCTCTGTGTGTGCAACGAGGGCAGCATCATCAGCAAAAAGCAGCTCACGAATCAGTTGGTCTAGGGTTTTCGTGTGGGCCTGCAGTCGTCTGAGGTTGAACAGGCTGCCATCGAGACGATACCTGATGTACACTGCATCGTCATCATCAAGGTCCACTGTGGCCTGCTTCAACATCATGCTAAAAAAGATGGTGAAGAGGGTCGGTGCCAGCACGCAGCCCTGCTTTACGCCGTTGAGAATAGGGAATGGTTCTGAGAGGTCATTGTTGAGTCTGACCTGGCCTTGCTGGTCCTCGTGTAGCTGGACAATCATGTTGAGGAACTTTGGGGGACAGCCAAGTCGCTCCAGGATCTGCCACATGCCTTGCCTGCTCACAGTGTCGAACGCTTTTGTTAGGTCGACAAATGTTACGTACAGCCCTTTGTTCTGCTCGCGGCACTTCTCCTGTAGCTGTCTCAGCACAAAGACCATATCGGTGGTGCTCCTGTTTGCTCTGAAGCCACACTGGCCCTCTGGGAGTTGGACTTCAGCGATGGCAGGTACCAGCCGATTCAGGAGCAGCCTTGCAAGGATTTTCCCAGCAATGGACAGCAGGGTAATTCCCCGATAGTTGGAACAGTCAGACTTCTCGCCTTTGTTCTTGTACAGGGTGATAACGACTGCATCACGGAGATCTTTTGGTAGTGTTCCTTCCTCCCAGCAGCAGAGAAAGAGGTCATGGAGCTTGTTGTGCAGTGCTGTGCCTCCATGTTTCCAGATCTCTGGCGGTATAACATAACAAATCACGACAAACACAAATAGACACATCACTCCTACAGTAACACACATTTCATAAGATCTCTTTATGAGGAGCATATATTCATTCTTCTCAGCATTTTTTGGCAAACACAGTGCGCAAATATATCTTTGTGTATATATGCTGACAATAAAAGCAGAGATGCATACATAACATTTTGCTTACAATCTGTGATGACATCATTTTAACTTTTCAAGTAAGGCTTTCACTTTTCTTTGTACAAAGCTGACAGGTTGTGAAACAGTGATGCCATGAATGGAATATCTGGTATGATTTGTAATACATTTACATCGCTTTGGGTGAAAACAATAACCTGTGCTATTTAGCTGGCCTTGCACCTGTGTGTAGTAGGAATGTGATTGCGTCAGTCCCATACTGGTGTTGTTAATTAATTTCACACACAATCCTGGTAACTGACATGCCTTGAGTATGGTGGAATTGCTAGATGCGGGTGGGCATTTTAATTTGATTATACCTGTCTGGCCACTGTCTCACACTTTGAGAGGCTCCTAGAAGTAGAAACTGTGGATTAATCACAATGCTGCGCTTGTGCACGTGTCTGTCAGTAAGTACTTCTAAATAATATTATTTACTCTTGGCAGTGTCCTCAAGTCGTTTACATACAATGTGGCTGCAGCTGAGAAAAAAGTATGTGAAAAGAGTGTGTAAAGACATTTGTCAGAAACGGTTGCTGTTGTATTTAGATCTATGTGGAAGTTTCAAGTTGCAAGTTTTTTTTTTTGTTTCTTCCCCTCTACCCAATGATTAGATCTGTTCTTTCATCACGTTTCTCATGATTTGGACACTAACTGGTCAAGCAAAGGCGAACTAGTTCTTGTGGGAGATCAACTGGAGACCTCGTTGTGACACACATGTCAGCGACCCTGTTGATTCCCTGGCATTGGATCGCATTTCAGTCTCCTGGTCTGTAGACAAATATTGAGTGCAGCTTTAGAAATACGTTTGACGTTTTAAGTTAATCATATACATATACTGTTTATATATATATATATATATATATATATCGATTTCCCCACGAGGGGGTAATAAAGTATTATTGTATTGTGTATATATATATATATATATATATATATATATATATATATATATATATATATATATATATATATATATATATATATATATATATATATATATATATATATATATATATATATATATATATCTTTATGGATTTCACCATTAGACTACCTGGCCATGGCTGCAGAGTGCAATTTCTGAAATTGCAAGCTAGAAGATAAAGATAAAACTGCTGGAGGAGGAGATCAGATCAAGAATTAAACAAATCTGAATGGATGCAAAGAACTAAAGGTGTGCAGACAAATCAACAGAAGAAGATTTAGAGTGGACTTTGTGAAAAAAAAAGAGAGGCAACTAAATAACCTGTTCCCGTTCTACACTGCATTAACATAATTATGTTTGGTTTACGGCTTTTTTGTCATTTTTGTTGCCAAATGGTCAATCTTTTAAGCACTAGTGTAGTGAAAAAGGGCAGACTTTCAGCACCTACAGACACACGATAGACTTTCTCACTCTTTGCTGATTGAGGAATTTTAAAGATTTCATAATAAAGTGAAAATGAGTTTTGAATCTAGTATTTCTGTGATATCAAATTGTGTCACTGTGACTCAGCCATTTATGACCTGAACCATTATTTATCCTTGTGTTGTGTTTTGGCATGTAAACCACTCATATTCCAGAATAAAATATATAATTTACCAGTTAATAATAGTTTTGATTTATTTTAGGCAATGCTTACTTCTTGCTTCTGTTGATGTGGCATGGTATGGGCCTTATAATCCGCTTCTCCGATAGCGTGGCTAGCACACCATACTTTTATTATTGGGGCAGATACGATCTTGGTGCCTTTTGATATTGCTGATCCTCAGGCTTGTTGCATGCCGCT
>BTPG01000003.1:214070948-214075948 GCA_036245525.1 Semisulcospira habei | reverse complement strand
TCCTACCTGGATTGTTCCAACCCTGACGTTCCCGATGACTTGGGAAAAACATTCATACAAATCAGGGGGAGAGCAAAACCAAAAATCACCTTCACCCCCTACTTCCATGTGCGTCGCAAGACTCTCGGCACCTGTCTCATTCAGGGACACAACAAAAACACGTGGGTTCAGGCGACCAATATCCTGAACCGCCTGCATGCAGGTTTGAAACTGCGGCTTCCAGTGACATCTTTCACCTGCCGTTTCGCCCCTCGCCCGTCGCTACAGGACTTGGAATGGTCAGTGTCATGGTCAGTGGACGTTTCCTAAAGCCTGCGCGGTGGAGCTTTTCGGTTGAGTGCAGTGTGCGCAGTACTGGCCCCACCCTTTAAACCCTTGGTTCGTATGCCATCGTCCCAGCTTGCTAGGCCATGGCCTAGCAAGCTGGGACGATGGCATAGAGGTCCTCAGGTCGTAGGCTTTAAATCAGACTGTCCTTGTCCTAGTCTATGGCTCAAAAACCTTCCACGGAGACACGGGGGCTTTGAAGTCATGGTTTTTCTCCCTTAGCCTTTCCGCAGCCAAGCGGCCAGGCCTGCAAGGCAGCAGGACAAATGTTGATTAATTTTCGAGGTTCTCTCCTCAAGATCCAACGTGTTTAGCCTGGAGGCTTGTGCTGCCCAGTTATTGGGGTCACCTCGGAGAGGATGTGGCCAGGGACCACGCACGGGCGGTCTTGGGATAGAGGGATGTTATGCTAGTCCTGCGGGATTACACACGAGGGTGCCTCACGAAGGCCAAGAGGACCTAGACTAGGGTGATCCCGGGGGAGGCGCTGTAAGAGTTCCCCACTACCCGCACCACCAACGCAACTCGTCCCCTGTGGCCCCCACCCTTTAAGTCAGGCAGCGACCCCTCCACTTAACGTAAGATGTGCGCAAACCCTGTCGCCCTTCAAGATTAGCCTCTGCAAGCACCTCAAGTCATCTTTATAAGACATCCTTGGTCATGTCGGTGTCTCTAGCGCATCCACTTGCTCAACGTTCTCATCTTTGTGATCAGTCTTTGGACTGAATTTAACGCGGTCCACTGCTCTAGGCGAGTGGTAGCATTCTGTTTGTACGTGTGTGCATGTGTTTGCGTGGTTGCGTGAGTGCGAGCGTATGTGAGTGCGTGTGAATCGTGCATCTGCTTTATTTTGTTTTATTTTGGTTATTTGCTCACATTAATGCTATAATAGTTATGACTTCATGCAGTGACGTACCTCACCTGCTGTCTCACTCGAGTGACTATTGTTGATCAGCGAAGTCGAGGGAGACAAACAGTTTGTGCAGGTACTAGTTTTCGTGGGGAGGGGGAAGGGAAGATGGGGACGTCGATAGAAAGTTTGTGTTAAAAATCTTAAATTATTATTATTTTTTAAATTTTTTTTCTGGTCTATATGTGCATTTTGATTTCCCACCTTTTGAATTTTGGGTGTTTCGATGTTCTTTTCATGCATTTTCTTTTCATTGACATAATTGTGTGTGTGTGTGTGTGTGTGTGTGTGTGTGTGTGTGTGTGTGTGTGTGTGTGTGTATGCATGTGTTTGTATGCATGTGCGTGTGTGTGTGTGTGTGAGTGCATGTGTATGTGTGAGTGCGCGCGTGAGTATACATGTTTGTGTTTGTGCGTATGTGTGCATAGTCATATGTGTGTGGTATATATGTATATAGTTTCATTTGTCGTTAGGCTTGATTCTGTATTTCGTCCAATTTTCCCGTTTTGACATGCATGTATATTTTTTAAATATTTGTTATGTGCGTTGTATGACTGAACTGTATTTTTAAAAAAAATTTCTATGGAAATTACACCTCACTGTTGCTCTGGGGGAGAGGGGGAGGGGTCGTGTGAGTGTGTGTATTCGTGTTGTGTAGTGTGTGTGTGTGCGTTGGTGTGTGTGTGTGTATGTGTATTTGCGTGTGTTGCAGTATCTGCGTGTGTCTTTTTGTGTTTGTGTGTGGTGTAGAATGTGTGTGTATGTTGTAGAGAGTCAGTGTTTGTGCCTGTGAGCTTTTATTTACTTTCGTGTGAAACTGTTGTTTTGTTTGTGATAGTGTTCAATGGTAGTTCTTAGCTTAATATTAGGAACGGCAAGTTTGA
Source organism: Semisulcospira habei (assembly GCA_036245525.1). Taxonomy (NCBI): domain Eukaryota; kingdom Metazoa; phylum Mollusca; class Gastropoda; family Semisulcospiridae; genus Semisulcospira; species Semisulcospira habei. The sequence continues at coordinate 214,073,827 of BTPG01000003.1, read as the reverse complement.
AAATTGGTCCTGTTACCAAATACTTTTACCGTTATAAAATAAAAGTTAATTGTTCATTGTTCTCTCTTTTACACACACACACACACACACACACACACACACACACACACACACACACACACACACACACACACAGAGAGAGAGAGAGAGAGAGAGAGAGAGAGAGAGAGAGAGAGAGAGAGAGAGAGAGAGAGAGAGAGAGAGAGAGAGAGAGAGAGATGAAACTTTATTACATAACGGTAGAAGTTTTGACAGATACAAATACGTCATTTTTCAAACTTACAGTTTCTAACGTTCTACAACATGAAATATAATGAAGACAAACAAAAAAATTTAACGCAAACAAAAAACATAACTAAATAAGTACAGACACACGCAGTACAGAAAATGATACTACTAAGGTAGCAATAAACAAATACAAAAAGGGAAGTAACACTCCTCAGCACAAATTACATAGGAGAAAAATCATAGCACAGCAAAAACAAGCACAAAGTACCAAAAATCAAACATACATACACACACCTTTACAGCCGTGTAAATGCACGCACTAACATATATACATTTACATAACCTTTCATCAGAATGACAGGATAAAAATAATATATCTAAGCAGTTTCCATCATGTATATGTGTAGTTTTGTTTTAAATGAGGAAAGGTGGGTTAGTGTTTTTAAATGTTGAGGAAGTGAATTCCATAAAAGTGGTCCCGAAAAGGCTAGGCTTGATAATGAATGCGAGGTAGTGGTAATCGAAGAGTACTGTTCCTCGAGGACCTTTCACACTGTCGTGGAGTAAATTTAGCTGTTAGATACTGTGGAGCTTTCTTGTGGGGAATTTTAAACATAATAATAATAATGCATAGCATTTATATGGCGCATTTCTCATATTTATAATATAACTCAATGCGCAGAATGTAGCCGCGAACTGAACCCAACAAGCACGCTCACGTGAATCACACGCATTCACTCACACACTGTACGTAAACACAAAACATTCACGTGGTGCTAAGGGCAAGCTCAAGCGAGCTACACGGTATTTGGAAATCGTTTTGTATTTGAAATTTTATTAAGTTGGCTGAAACTGATACCAAAGTGGAGGGGGAGGAAGAGCCGGAGTACCCGGAGAAAGAACCCCCGACGGTCCGCCCGAATTAACGGTGACACTTACTAGAGGAGAAAAATCCGACGCCGGAACCCGGAATCGAACCTCGCACCTTTAGCATTGGTGGCAGGCGCCTTAACCACTGCGCCACGGACCGCCCCGTGCACTTGTTGTAAACGAGTTGTCGACGAAGGCCAATAAGTTTGAGATTTTGCAGTTTTACAGCGGTAGGAATGGGTCTTATATTTACATGTTTAATGGCTCTTTTGTGTAGTGAATTTAGTTTTTTGATATGCACATCACCGCTACCATCCCGAACAGTGGAGATGTAATCAACATGATATTTAATGTGTGCATGAAAAAACATTTTTCGTGTATTTATGTCACTCACACTTCTCAATTGTGATAAAAGAAAAATATTTTTTGATATTTTCTTGCATATATTAGTCACATGTTTCTCCCAACTTAGTTGCTCATCTATACATATTCCAAGGAAGTTGCGTTCATGAACTTGTTCAATAGGTTGGCAATTAAGACTGAGCGTTATTGAAGGGGGGGTGAAGTTGATGTTTTTGTCGTGAGGTGATTAACATGCTCTTCGTCTTATCAGAGAGAGAGAGAGAGAGAGAGAGAGAGAGAGAGAGAGAGAGAGAGAGAGAGAGAGAGAGAGTCTTCGATTTTATTTGTGAGTGAAAATATTCAGCTCAGCCTGACACTAAACACAGCCAGAAATAGAGGGCGCTGAGCAGCACTTTCATCCTGCTATGATGAGTCGATATGGCCTAAAATGGCTCAGATAAGTGTGCTAAGTTTTTTTTTTTTTTTTAAGCAACACCAATAACAAAAAACACCTACCCGGCTCTGCAGGCACTGATAGCTTCTGTGACCTGTGCTTGCTGATCTCATTTTCCACGTACATGTTGTGTGGATCGGCGCGTTCTTGTAGATCTGCGATCGGTGATAGACGGGTGTAACTTGTACGGAATCACTGACAGTTGTGTAATAAATACGAACAGAATCAATGTAACTTGACGCAAACTTGCTTTGCTTCGATCTAGGGCCGTATTTGACATAGCTTTGTCTCCTGGCATAAATGTAGGCTTGTAGAATTTGCAACGCATTCAGTCGAATCACGCGCGCTACCATCCGCCATATCGTCGAAGGGGACAGAAAGCTTGTGGGCCCATCAACAATTGCTAGCGGGCGTGGCTTTTGTGGCGCGTGCTCGGTGAGGTCCATCCGGACTTTTCAACAAATGGAAAGGCCAGAACACTTGAAGGGAACTAAGGTCGTTACCACGGAAGTGACATGTTGCGCGAAGTGAAAAGAGAAACTTTGGTCATCTGTTTACATCATCTGCAATGACGACGTCATATTTTTTACTCCTGAAACACGTATGCACATTGTGGAATTGTTACATAAACCTTATACATATGAGAAGAAGTATCCAACGGAGAAAGAAACACGCTTAGAAAAAACGGTACAACACAATTTATTAATATTTCGGGTAAATACCCTTTGTCAAAATAGACAAACAAACAGAGACATTAGCCGCTACTTATCTTCAGATGCAGAAGGAATGTGGCAACTCTGGATTGTGGTCTGGATTGCTTATACATATGAGAGGAAAACACAAAATCGAGGTTGATTTATACATATAAGCCATCAGGATTTCATAGCAGTGCATCTCTGGAGCACTGAGTGTTCCAAATACTGCTGCAAATTACTCAAAAACGAGTTCAGTGACGTATGGATTTGTTTTTCACTACAGGCTTCTT
>BTPG01000003.1:214048448-214065948 GCA_036245525.1 Semisulcospira habei | reverse complement strand
AACGCCACCCAATACACCCAATACCTTTATTACCTAGCCATTTTAGTTCCACTCCAGAAATCATTCAAGCTACGTTTTTTGATCAGCGAGTATTAAGGCAGATACCCCACCCAACCTAAATTATTAATGCTGTCATTGACTTTTTTAAGCAAAATTATTATATTACATTATAAAATGAATCAAGACGAATTGCTACTTCTAAGTGATATCTGTGCTGTAGAAAACAAAGACTTAGACTTTAAAAAACAACGCCTTCTCTCTGTTGTTGTTTCTGGAAAATCAAAAGCTTTTCTCGGTAAACAATACATGACAGAAGACATAGAATCCCTTACTGCTGATGAGCTAATTAAACTACATTCTAAATATGAAAATCACATTGCTTCACTAATGACACGTGATTTGAGTCGATCTCTTGTCTGCCTATACACAAAAGCTGTAAGTCACTTCCTACCTGTTGATAGTGACAGCCTTTCACATGATCTCGAAAGCAACCCCATAGTTTCAAGTTTAATAGGTAAATTAGCATACCTTATGTTTTACAAGTTTGGGAATTACCTTGCACCTGCTGTAACCTTACTTGTTACTAGTAGTCATATTGATTTTTCTAAAATAAATTTTAAATTAGAAGAAAATGGACGAGACGACTCCACAACAAAGCCATGTCTTGACACAGGTTCAAACAGTGACTAAGACTAAAAGCCCAGGTAGAATAGAGGCTGGAAAAAGATTAGCTGAATATAACAGACAAAAGAAATTACAGCTTCAAGCATTAACAGAAAAGACTGACACACCATCAACAGCACCAGTGTCACTACCGTCACACCCCCCACAAAGTGAGAGACAAACAACTAAACCTAAAACTACAAAATATATAGTTGCTGGATTTGTTGTCGGATTTGGTTACGTAGGTTACCAATTATATAAAAAATACAAACCAAACACTCAAACAGTGTCCAAAAAATCAAACACTCCAAAAACAAAAGAAGTAGTCGCCACATTACCAGCAGTTCCAAAACCTTTGGACCCATTTTACATGCAGTAAATAAATTTATTATTTTAATTTTTATGGTATAAGAAAATGAGTGACACAAAGAACTTAATGAACCTTGTCTATCACTCTGCTGTAATAAGTGGACTAGCAGTAGCATATTCTATGTTGGGAAAAAGTCTACTCAAAATGAAATCAGCAGACCTTAGTAAATTAGACTTTGAAGACAGTGCTAAGCTAGTAGTTGTTATAACAGCATCGATTGCAACAAAAGATTTTTTAGTTAAGCAAGGAATTATTCCAGAAAATATTTCTATGTAAATAAAAATATGGCAACTATAGCTGTTATGATTGGTGGTGCAGTTATTAACGCATTAGCTTTTAGTGGATCAAACTATTTCTTTTCAAAAGTGAGTAAAGAAGAATCAGCAGAAGAAATGAAGCGTCACAATGAAGCATCTGAAAAACTAGCTCAAGCTCAACAAGATTATGAGAAGCAAAGAATTGAGAAACTTGATTTTATTAATGAAAAACTAAAACTTGAGGGTCACGCACAGCATACATTTTCAAATGTTGATGACGCGATCAAAGAATACTATCTTGTTACTGGTGAAGACATGTCTATTCCACAACCAAAACTTAGTGACTATTACCAACCAAGCCAAGAACAAAAAAATGGAGAAATAATATTTGTTTTAGTAGGAATGACATTAGTATATTTTACAGGAGTTTATATTGCTAGAAAAAATGGCAGACGCTAAACTATCAAAAATATATTACTCTCCAATTGGCTACTGGAAAGGGAATACTGCAATAAAAAAATTACATGCTGCTGTGGGTGGAGATGTTAACCAAATAAAACAGTGGCTTAAAAAACAGGCAATTTGGCAAATATATCTTCCTGCTCCAAGAAAAATAACAAGGCCTCATTTTGAAAACACTATCCCTAATGACACACACCAAATGGACCTCCTGTTTCTTCCGCATGACACAATAAAAAAGAAACGATACAAGTATGCATTAACTGTTGTTGACATAGCTTCAAGGTATAAGGATGCAGAACCCATAACTGACAAAAAAGCTGTAACAGTGGCCACTGCATTATCAAAAATATATAGTCGAGGTCCTTTAAAATACCCTAGGCTTGTGCAGGTTGATGATGGGAGTGAATTTAAAGGCGCTGTTAATCAGTTATTTGCAAAGCATGGAGTGCTAGTGCGGCGAGGCATACCAGGCTTGCATAGATCACAGGCTATTGTAGAAAATTTCAATAAACAATTATCAGAGAGACTTTTTAGCTATCAATATTCTAAGGAACTCATGCATGACACACGTAACACTGAGTGGGTTAAAAGATTACCGTCTGTAATAAAAGCAATGAATAATGAGGGTCACCCTAAACCTGTTGATGCTATTAAATTGAAAACAATACCGTCAGAAATAAAAACAACAACAACACCTCCAGACACTAGCTTGTTTACAAAACAGGTAAGATATTTGTATCAACCAGGTGAAGCTGAGAATGACGTTAGACGTAGGGCAACTGATCCAATTTGGTCTACATCTGTTCATAATATAAAAAAAAATAGTTCCTTCAGCTAATGCAACAATATATTATCTGTATGAGCCTGCACCAAAGAGGGCATTTGTTAGAGAAGAATTACAGATTATTCCCACAGACACCGTTACTCATTTTTAACAATTTCAATTCATCAATTAGTTCATCAAACAGTTCATCAGCTATTTTTTCAGATAACTTGAGCCTGTAATGACCTGGTGCATAAGCTTTTTCCTTAGTGTGAAACACTCTTTTTGTATCCCCAACTGCTAGAGACTTTTTATATGTTTGAATCATTTCAATAATATTATGTTTGTTTGATCTTAGTGTCTTGTTTGGATAATCAGGCATTAATGCACCATCTAACACTTGCTTGTAATGTTCATGTCGAATGTCTTTATTTTTTATTGCTGTTTTTTTTAATTCCTTTGGCTTTCGACTGACTACCTTTCTGATGCAGTATAGAATACATTTTTGATCTCAGTCCAATGTACTCAACTATTGGCACACCATTTAGTTCATCCTTAAACTTTCCAGGCACTTTCTTGTTTTGTGTGTTGAACAGTGGATGGTCTTTAGGGTAATCAGATGTGTCATACATGTGTAACTCTGTTTTCATGTCTTCATAAAAGTCTTCAGTAGGCACGTCTATGATCATAGAGTCAGTATCAGTGTATAGCAGACGACACTCAGGATACTTTGGTTTGAAGTAATCATAATAAAATTCAAGCATTAACAGTTTTGATAACTCAAGAATTGCCATACCAATGAATACTGGCTTATCCAGTTTAACAATCTTTTTTTTGAGTGACACAGCATACAATGATGAATGAAATTCTTTATACCCTGTGTACTGAGGCTTACTTGTAAGTTTAATTGCACCCGATTCAGTTGTGACCAGTCTCACATCTTTGCGGTGATGAGGATTTTCCATTGTCTTGCCAAAACAGGCATTGTTCATAAGCTTAAAGAAGTCTTTGTCAAATGCAGTGTTACCGTCTCTGGCACGAAGGGTTGTGTTCTTCATTATGTAATCTTTCATAAAAGCACTTTGGTCAAATTGAATTCCTCTGTGAACTTTCTTTAATACTAACCCATGTCTGATGTAAAACTGTAACAATCGATAGTGACAAACGTAATTAAATTTGTCATTCAAATTGGGTACAAGTTTGGTGTCTTCTTTTTTCCCAGTCAAACTCAGTTTCTCAACTGCTAATGGATAATCATTATGGTAATCATGTAAATGGTGTGGATACTCCAAGTCTACTTCAAAGATCCAACCCTTTTCATCATTTTGACCTCGAGCTATAATATATTTTGTTAATTTTTTTATGCCATACTGTGACAAATCATACAAACAAAAGTTTTTTAATGGCAACAATTCACACATTGCAAATCCATACAAATTATTAGCATCCAAGTATGTAATAAATGACATTGGCTTTGAGGGGTCAAAGTCGTCAAGATATTTATTATTTGCCTTACCATAATTGTTTGCTGCTAGACTAATACCACCTCTCAATCCACGTTCCACCATTTCACCCATCGTACGATCAGACAACAGGTCTATAGATATCTTACTGGATTTCAAAAATGCATCCCATGTCATGCCAGGACTAGTTATGTAACAAGCAGGGTCAAGCTTGTAGTGCAACAAACCCTTTTCACGGTAACTTTCAAATACATCTGCTAGCAAGCAAACATCTGCCTTTAAGTACTGATCATGGTAGTCACCAATTGTCTGACACCCTAGTTTTTCCCACGCATCAAGTGCATGCTGGTATTCAGAGTCAGAAATACCTTTACCAGTTAGTGTAGAATAAAATTTCTCTTTTGGAGGCAGTCTCCTTTCTTCAAACACTACCCAGTCACTGATGTACTCATATGGATAAACACCTTTTTTAATCAAGTCCGGCTCAAAATATTTACTTGTTATTGGATACTCACTCAGTCCTTCTGCCAGACTAGCAAGACCTAAAGACAAATGTTGCATGGAGTCATAAAATGCTCATTTATCTAACCTAAAAGTCAAGTATTTCTCAGTTGTCTGGGCAATACAACTAATTTTTTTGTACGACTCGTCTACAGCCTGCATGATAATGTGTGAATCATATCCCTTCAGATTGTGAAAAAAGATTGGTAACTTGTATGTCTTAGGATCTAATTTTAATAACAACTTACAATTATTATGTGCAGCTCCTCTGTAACGCCCAGTTATGTGATCATGGTCACGAACTTTATCACCCTCTAAAGGCTGTTCACAAATCCAACACGTCTCTGCTGTATCAAATTTTAGTTTGTCTTCTTCTGTCATCACCAAAGGCATCTGACATGTTGTGAGATACTGTACTACCTGATTATACAGTTGTCTCATTTCTGTTAAAAACAGGCATGCTGCATTTTCACCCCTGTAGATAACAGGTTCTGAATGAAGACCGTCTGACCTAACAAGAATGTATCCAAAAGAACACACCACTTGGTCACTTAGTTTTATAGTCTTTGGTAATGACTCTGGAACTGGACCCTCATGTGGAACAACGAGTGATTCGAAATCTGCATACACTACAAACGGCAGCTTTTGCTGATTCCCATAGTTCTTAAAATACACTTGACTACCAGGATCTGGATACTTAAGTACAGTTTGTATGTCATCAGCTGATCTGCAGTGCAAGACGTGTTTGTCTGCTAATTTTATGGAGGAGAATCTCTGTAAACATCTCTTGCACACTTCCTGTTTCCCATTGTGTTTCGTTGTATGTGAATAAATTAGACGTGACATATTCCTGATAATTGTGTAGTGGAAGTTATTGTCATCTCCAATTAGCAACATGTCAACATGTTTATCTTCTGGCTGCCCATAGGTTGGGGCAATTGGAGATACTCTAATTGGCTGTAACTTATTCTCAGATTCATTATCCCATATATACACGTTTACAGATATACCAGGATTTAGTTTTTCAAACAGATCTATATCCTCTATTTTAACAGGGAACTCAATGCCACTGAAGTTGAGTTCATTTACAAATTTGGTATAGTTAGATACACGATCAGGTTTTGCTTTTACAAAATGAAGTTTAGCAAGCACACACCACATAAAACATAAATTATCATTGTTTTGAATATTGACTACAGCCTTTTTGTTTGCAACCTCTATTGGTAGTGGTATCCAAGATCTACCTAAAATAGGATGATATCTTGACTGCTTCAGTTGTAGTTCATGTACAAGGCCTTCATGCCAGCCAGACCCTTGCATTTCTGCTCTGTCAATTGCTTCATGGAAGTCTGGTAACAATCTTTCTCTAAACACTTTCTCTAGTTCTCTTCTCGAATTAACTGTGTGCTGCCTTGTTGAGATATACGTTACATAACTTCTCCAACATCTCTGGCAAATTCTATTTTTGCAACAATCTGAATCTTTACACTATCAGAAAGAAGGTTATTTTGTATGACTAAAAAAGATCTTTCTATTGATTCATAGACATTGTAAATATTAGATATAGGTAAGTCAGTTGTGTGAAACACGTTTCTTAATCTTTGATGGTTGACCATCTTTTTTATTTGTCCGACAAAAAAATAAATAGAAAATTATATAATGAAAATGGCACTTTATTGACTAAAATCTATATAATAGACAAAATTAATCACCAACTAATAAGCCACTTCATTGATATGTCTTCTGTGGTATCATTTTCAAGCTTTTGCATGTGTAATATCGTTTTACTGACAGTAATAAATTTAACATTTTTATTTTCTTTTTTTATTTGATAGTATATGTTTAAACACATAATCTTAAACCAGTCAGATTTAGCATCATAAACTAAAAAATTTGCTGTCCTATTATTATAAAGTGGAAAAGTATTAGAATATCCAAGATAAAAACTATATGTCATGTACATCTTCATCGGTGATGGGAGTTCTGAAAAAGGGTGTCTAACTTGTGTTTTTAAGTCACTAATAAGCATAAAATCCCTGAAACTCGATGTAATATCCATGAATTTACCAATAGGCCAATTTTGATCCTCTTGTCCGTCCGTCATTTTTTACAGACAAACCAAAAAGATAAATTAATTTACTAACCCATACCCAGTGGGCTGATCTGTCTTTAAAATAAGCTTTAGGTGCTTAGTCGATTTCAGTTTATTTTTTACATCATCACGTTCATGCTTATTTGGAATGACATCGTTTTCTCTGAGACAGTCTTCAAAGCTGTCACGATCCTTACAGTAAAACAAACAGATAAACTTTAACTGCTCTCGAAAATCTTTCAATACAGCATTATATTTCTGAGTGAGAATCCAAACACTGATGTTTGCGTGTCTACCACTGAAGGCAAGTTCTGCTAAAGTATTTCTCTTTTTGACAATGTCTTTCTCTGCAGAGCAATCATCAACAATAAATAAAGTTGGCTGTCCTTCAAATTTCTTGTAAAAATATTGTAGGTATTCATTCAGTTTTTTATCAGGTTGCTGTCAGTCCAAATGAATAAACGGTTGTGATAAGCTTTGTTGTGTTTGATTGTTGGACAAAATATTACAATGTTTTCAAAATGGTGGATGTATCTTGTTTGTAATAGGTTAAGAACAAATTCAGTTTTCCCACACCCTGTGGCACCACAAAACAATCCACAGTGTGGATCGAGTGTCATTAGGTTCATTTTAATACACAATATAATTTTAATATATGTGTCCACTCAGTCTGCTTTCTGCAATATTGAGTTGTGCGTCATAAATTAGATACAAATATATGTTTATGGCTGCAGCAGTTTCAACCTTCTTTTGTATCTGAATTGTTATTCCATCACTACCATTCTCGACAGTTCGTCCTGACCCATGAAGATAATCGTCATCTGTACTACTCAGGTCTAGCCACAGTGCATACTTGTTTGTAAGGTATTGTCCGATCCTAACATCATACAGATGTAGATCTTTGCACACAATGTTTGCTGGTTTATCTCTAATCCTTCCACCCGCAAAATACTTTGTGATCTCATCGTAGTGTTGATAAGGCAGCATTCCAGACGCGTACACTTGATTAGGGCGGCCTTTGATTGTACAGGACAAATGTGTAATCTTAGGATTGTAGAATTTTTCTGAATCCCGTTTGTATGGACTCACAGGTTCAACAAACAACATAAGAATACCTTTCAGTGACCTAGCAGGTGTGTTTAAGTTTATGTTCCACATTGGGTCACTTTTGTCTTTTTGCATTAAACTGTGTCTAATCACACGGTCATAATAAATTGGAAGTCTTGACTGGTATAGATTTTGAATGAGTCTGGCTAGTTCAGTATGTGTAACAATTTCATATTCCAAGGAAATGTTAGAGATCTTATATGTTGCATCTGTGGCAGATGATTTTATAACTTTGGAGTAGTCATTGAAAGTTAGTTCAAAACTCAGACGGTCATTCAGTGCTCCTTGATAATAAGGCAGATGAGCTGTTAGGATTTCAAACTCAAGTGGAATGTAGAATCTGGATCCATATGTTTCAGCCATTATAACATCCATGGCTGTATTAGTTACTTTATCTCCGGCGTCGATTCGAAGTTTACCAACATTATCAGACTGTATGCCTTGGTAAATACGGTCTTCTCGTTCTTCTCTTGTTAGCCAAAGGTCTTTGTAACAGTAGAATACATCTGAGTCGTCAAGACTAAACACTTCCTGTCCTTCAAGTTTTACTTTAATAGTTCTAACAATTGCTCTGCCAAGATTGTTAACTAGTGTTCTGTTCACGTCTGCGTCTGATGATAGTTCAATATTAAAAGCAAGGCGTGCAGTGCCAGGAACAATAACGTCACTGGGACCTAGGTTTGGAAACTTGACTGTAAGTGTTTGGTTCTGGTCTATTGTACTAGGATTGTTTGTGATGACGATTGATTGTCTTATACCCTTAACACCCAGGGGCTCACGTAGTTTTCTGTATGGGTCTAACTTTGATCCGTAAGACTGTGTCATTTTTATTATGCACAATAAAAAATAATAAATTAATAAAACAATGGCAGCAGGAGGATTTAATCATGAAGATTTTAACATGGATGTCATGGATGCCTCAGATACCAGTATCACAGATATGACTGGAATGGTAACTAGTTCTCCTTTGTATCATGAACTGTTAAAAGACAAAGTAAACTCATTTTATGACAGTGTTGGAGCGCGCCCAGATGTAATAGATCCTAATCAATTTGAATATGATAAAGGGCACTTATTTGTAAATACAGACAGAGGGAAAATATATCTAACACATAAAAATAATCCTTCTAAGTTTAGGGCTTTAAGTACAATTAAAGGTGAAGTCGGTGGTAACTCTGGGTTGGCAAGATACCTTGGTATTGGAGGGTCTCCTGTCACGCCAAGACTGGTTAGTATGCTTCAAGACACGCAAACAAAGTTGCCAACAGGGCAACAGATTGAAATGGCACCAGTAACAAGCCTACCAGAAATAGCAAACACAGTGATACAAGAAACCTCATTTACAGAAGGACAAATAAATGACGAATTAAAAACAATTGGTGACTCTCCTTTGTCAATGAGGGAGATTATAGGGTTGAATAAATTAATGCAGACGATAAGTGGTGATATGGTAAACAATGTTGCCAAACTGGGTGAGCTTGATAAACACATAGAACGTGAAAAAGAGAAACTGGCTACCGCAGACAATGGAAATCTTGACGCAGAAATGAAAGAAAGAATTCAAGACAGATTAAATGATTTGCAGATAGAAAGATCAGGAAGGTTAGAAGCGATTAGTATTGGAAGACAAAAACTAAAATCACAGGTCAACAGGATTAGAGAAACTATTCAGAAAATACTTCACGAAGACACTACTCTGGCTGAGAGACTAAAAACACTTTTCAGAGAACAGGGTATCACAATTGCCAGTTTAATTACAGCTCTGGGGTTTATTATCAGTACAGTTGTGTTGACTGTCTCCGGGGGTGGTTCTCCACCTCCAGCACCACCAACCCCAGTCCCCACAGATCCAAAAGACTTACAATCGTGGGTAAAGAAACAACTGTCTCACATATCAGACTTGCTTAAGAAATTGGCTCTGAAAGCAGTAGACGCGTTGCCTGGCATTATAGGCACTGTTGTCAGTTGGTTGATTAGTACAGCGGCAAAGGCAGTAGGGTTTATGGCAGAACATGTGTGGGTCTTTTTGGTGACAGTAGGAGGGTTAATAGTGGGTTATTTAATGAAACAGATAAAGAAGTAAAACCCCTAATCCTGTTAGACCTATTACCAATGCAGTTCTTTCCGACTCATGTGTGTCAGGGGTTGACTGTACTGATTGTATGAGTGCCGGTGTTGGGGGTGTTACCATCTGTAATGATTTTAATGACTGTACGTGTGTGGTTGTGGCCCCCAAGTTTACAGATTGATTGAATCCTAATTTCTGATCACGACCAGCGACAATGATTTCATTATTATAATTTGTTATTGTCCCCATTTGAAGTTGAAGGTCTGATGGCAACATGTATAACCCAATACCAACTACAAAGTCAACTTTTGATCTGGCATATCTTAAAACGTCTTGGTAGCGTTGTATGCTTGATGGGAGATCAACTGTTGAGTTAATTGAATCTTCAAGATTTGCAAGAAACTGTTTTTGTGCTTCAAATTTACCACTTCCATTCAAAATGTTTGATTTTGTTAGTGATTGTGCTCCTAGTAAACACCAGACATATGTTCTGATAGACTCATTGACGCACTCGACTCCCGCTTGAGTAAACCCGTCAGATTTATCTAAAATAAATGTGGTCCACGCATTAGACTGTTTCTGTTCAATTGAGCCTAACCACACTTCAGATTTTGATGAGAATGAAGTGTAACCAGGGTAATAATCTTGAGGGTATTGTCTGTGACTCATAGCATAATACAATGTTCCCAGGCCTTTGTGATCATCAAGTTTTTGTGTAAAGTCATACTTTGTACTGATGTTAAACTCATTACAGATGCGTTCAAATGCTTTCATATCCATGGGATTATTAAACTGATTAAAACTGGATTCAGTTGGTAATGGTGTATGCAGTTCTGATAGTATTCTTCTAAGCTGGTAATACATGTGGAAACGATAGACAGACTTAATCAGTTTGTTTGGGTGATTCAAGTGGTCTGTGAATGAAACACCACAGCCTGTAGTTGAACACAGTATAGCAAAGTTAAGTTGGTTTTGAAACATCTGTAGTGGGCTTGATGACCACCTTTTTGCAGTTGAGTCATCTGTTATTGGAGGGTTTAGGTAATGGTCAAATGGATTTGGTACTTTTACTTGAAATAAATCTCCTTTGGACAAAGCTATATCAAGCTGATTTAGTTGAATTATTTTTTGTTCATAGGTTGGTGCAACATTGTATTTGGCATCTACATTAAATTGAAATGCGTTTGTAGTGGTAATGGTTGGTGATTTAAATTCCATCCTTTTTTTATGTGATAATAAAAATGTTTATTACCTTAACAAATCTTGACACAAGCAAACCAGTGTGGTTAACTAATGGGATTGATAATCGTGATGGTAACAAGGCTGTGGCTATCCATGAAATGTTTTATACAGTAAAGTGGTTTAATGTAACGGATAATACAAGTTTTTATATGAGTTATGTTAATGCTGGTAATAGTGGCTTGGACACTAATACACACTTTATACCATCTGGGTATTATGACTTTTGTACTTTAGCTACATGGTTTCAAAATAATTTAAAAATTAAAGCAACTTTAAATCAGGCTAACTTGTTTGTTGAATTAGAAATTCCTACAGGCACTATACCTTTATTTTCAACTGAACTTGCATATTTACTTGGTTTAATAGACAGAAATACAATGCCTGTAAATTGGGTAATGGGTTTTACAGATAATGGTACTAGTGGATGGTATTATACGTCAGTTGTAACTAAAATAACTGGAACATATCCTGTTCATTTGTCAGTACACACATTTCTAAATGTTTATTTAAAAGAACTAAACACGACTGAAAATGAACACAATGGAAAGCCTTCAACTTTGTTGAGATGCTTACCTACTGGAACTGCTCCGTATTGTGAAAGTGTAGTTGTTAGATTTCCTAATTTACAGTTTAAGAAATTAGGTTCTAGTTTCTTTGAATCACTGAGTATATCTGTAACTAATCAGGATGGTAAACCAGTTCTTATGCATGATTTTAGTGTTGTGTTAGAAATTAAATTTTATTTTTGTTTATAAAAAATGAGTGGTCTTGGTCCAAAGCCTAGAATCATACCAGTTGCATGTCCAGTAACAGAGTTAAAAGATTTGGCAGACGTGCAGGATTTTGAGAAGGAAGGGGAAATTGGAGAAATATATGGTTTTGAACTTGATTCAAATGGCATGTACAAGAGGAAAGTAATTGTTGACATGAAAGATGGTGAAAAACAGATTCCTAAACTTGGTCAGCTACGTGATGTTACTGTACCTACTCCACCTGTAAATAATGCGCCTTACAACTTAATACATGTGGGAAATAAGTGGGTTGTTTCACCTGTACCGGCACCACCACCCACAATTGACTGGGACATAAAGATTGAATTTATTAGTCCTTATGTATACACTGATGATGAAGGCGCCTTAGTGTTTAGGAAGGTTGTTAATTCTGGGCCGCTTATTGTAAGCCTTGTTCCAAGTTTTGCCCCAGACAACAATAGCAGAGAAAAACTGAAAGTTGAAAATTATGAGAGACGGAGATATCTTCTTACAGCTAGAAAGGGTAGATCAGATACTTCTGTTGTGTTTATGCCAGCAAGCTTAGTCATGGCTAGAGAAGCGACAATAGTATTTGAAATTATCATGAAATCTGTTGCTACTGCTAAAGAGGCTCAAATTGCACAAGGAATTAAACTTACATGGAATGAAACAGTAACAGAATCATCAAAGGTCTTTATTGCTATTACAAAAAATAATGATGTTATTAATGTTTCAAGCAGTATTCCCACTGTCAAGGTGGTGGTTGACAAAACAACTTTTGTTCGTCTAACTTACATAAACCTTGAACACATTGATCTTGTTGCATTTTATTATGCCAGCAAATTGTATACTTTTGAAGAGTTGCAAAATGTAATTGCTGATTAAAAAAGTATTTGTCAATAAAAAATGGTGAACTTGTATCCACAAATACCGACGCTTGAGCCGACTGAAACAAATGTGATGACTAAAACAACACTTGAGCCTGATCCGCATATGCTAATTGCTTCAGATAAAACATTACAGGCAGATGCATTCAGATTAAATAATATTACAGAAGCTTTGAAATATTTGGAAGGAGAAGAGGCTAAGTACTCACGGTGCAAAAGGAGGTATAAGTCAGTATTTAATTCTGTTCAAAACACTTCTATGGCTATTGGTGCAGTTTCAGCTTCATGTTCTGTAGGAGGTATAGCTCTGTTCGCCACAGGAATTGGGAGTTTGGCTGGAATAGCAACTGAGGCTATCAGCGTTGCTACATGTCTAACATGCTTTGGTTTGGAGGCCTTGAACAAGAGGTTTCACACAAAATTAGAAAAACATGAAGCATTGAGTACTTTGGCGGGTGCAAAGCTGAGTAGTATAAAACTTATTATAGAGTAAGGCATTGAATGATAATTTTATTGATGACGAAGAATTTAAGCGGGTCCAGGATGATTTAAATAATTACAAGAAACAAAAATCTGAAATACAGAATAAAATGCGTAGTCAGACTCCCGTGAATGTTGAAGAACTGAAGGCTAGTTTTTTAGAGATGGGGAAAAGGATCGGTGTTCAGGAAACCACAGAAAAACTACACAATCTTTTAAACAAATAAAAATCAGATTTGGTAATCGTTTATTAATGTCATACACTTCACAGAAAAATGACATGTCGCCTAACTTTTTAACCCCATCAGCACCACCACCACCTGACTATTACTAAAAAAAAAAGTTTTCTTGTTGTCCTTGTAACTTGGGAAATCTGTCTGAGTATCTTGTTGACTTGCATCAAGAACTTACAAGATCTTATGTTAAGACACTTATAAGAACTTCTTTTAAGTCACTTATAATTACTTACGCCAACTAACTTCAAAGGTACTTACAAAGTTACTTGCTGGTTTATAAATTACCTTATTAAGTACTTGTAATTTACTTAAAAACATCTAGACAGTAACATAGACAGTAACTTGATAATTTTACCCATGACTTGAACACCAGAAAATAATCTAGACTCAGTAACAACATGGGAGAGAATTTGCTCTGTTCAGTATCAGCATAAGAAATAATAACAGATTATTTCCCTTTGTTCAGTAAAAGGGAAGGAATCACCACCTGTTCAGTAACAAAATTTTAGATTACTTCCCTTTGTTGAATATAAGTTTATACAAGGGAAGTAATTTTGAGAAAATTTTGGTAAGACAAAAAGTTACTTCCCTTGCTTTATTAAATTATGTTTTAATTTTTGACTAAAATATATATATTTTTTTCATAAAAAATAAAAGGCAAGATGTGTCAATAATTATGATAGATAATAGTATAAAGATGTTATTATTTGATTTTTGTTTAAAAATGTGTGATTATTGTTGTCTTTTAATACAAATATAATTTTTTTGGTATTACTTTTTTGCTTCACCAACTTAATTATTTTAGGAGAATGTAGGGTTATATAAATGAAAATGTTTCTATTCATTGTGGGTCCGTGAGTGGTCCAGTGGCCTGGCAAACAAACAAAGAGAGTGAGTTGTGCACATTAACCTAAGGTTGTAACTCTCTTTGTCTGTTCCAAACACCTCTGGGACATCTACACTTTCGTTTCGGGCAGCCGAGTCTTGGTAGATTCCCGTCTGGGGTGGGCGGAACAAACCAAAAGCTAGGCCACACCAAAAGCTCTCACAGGGAAGGCGAATTGTGCACTTGAACCTGGGTTATAGCTGACTCTGTGAGAGCAACTGGAAAAAGACCAGGAGCGGACTTTTACCATTTTTTGGTTCCAGTGTCATTGACCTCGCGACCTTTGACCTTGATCCGTGACCTTGACCCATGACCTTGACCCGGTGACCTTGGTGACCTTGACCCATGACCTTGGTTCGGTGACCTTGACACATGACCTTGATGACCTTGGTCCATGACCTTGGTGACCTTGGCCCATGACCTTGACCCGGTGACCTTGGTCCGGTGACCTTGTCACATGACCTTGACCTTGATGACCTTGACCCATGACCTGGTGACCTTGTGACTGGTGACCTTGACCTTGGTGACATTGATCTTGGTGACCATGACCTTGACCTTAACTCTTGACCTGTGACCTTTTGATTTTCCAGAAACAACAACAGAGATAAGCCTTTGTTTTTTAGAGTCTAAGTCTTTGTTCTCTACAGCACAGATATCACTTAGAAGTAGCAATTCGTCTTGATTCATTTTATAATGTAATATAATAATTTTGCTTAAAAAAGTCAATGACAGCATTAATAATTTAGGTTGGGTGGGGTATCTGCCTTAATACTCACGGGTTGGTAGCTGATCAAAAAACGTAGCTTGAATGATTTCTGGAGTGGAACTAAAATGGCTAGGTAATAAAGGTATTGGGTGTATTTGGTGGCGTTGGGTTTGTCTAAATGGCTAGTTGATTACAATAATTAGTTGATCGATGTGGCATTTATCGATTTGATTGGTTTTCAAATCTTATATTCTCATTCTAAAATTAATTATTCTGAGAATGAGAATATGAGAGCCCCAGCCTACCCCTCCCCCAAACGTAGCTTGAATGATTTCTGGAGTGGAACTAAAATGGCTAGGTAATAAAGGTATTGGGTGTCTTTGTTGACGTGGGCTTGCTTAATTACCGTGTTAATTAGAATAAATATATTGTTTGGGGGAGGGGTGGGCTGGGGCTCTCATATTCTCATTCTCTCACCGCACAATTTCCACGTACCAATGCCGCAGTACCCAGCGACATTCCAGCCAGCGTTCCAGCCAACCTTTCAGCCGTTCCCACTTCCCTTTCCATACTGGCAGTATCCTTATCTAGCTAATAGTGGACCTCGGTCCCAATCGGTCATGTGAAGTGTGTGTTAAAACATATCTCAGTGTTTCGGTTAAATTAACTCCTTCATGCCTGATCGGGAAACGTTGGACGATGATAGTTCCGGGATAGTGCCGGATTACCTTTGCGTCATTGAGGCGCTAATCTATCTGCTGCTGCACTTGTGCTATCGTTGTCCATCTCTCTCCAGCGTAAATCGGATGTTCAACTAACATGGCTCCAGGCCTAAATGAGTTGGTTTTACCGGACCCCATACTACTTGATGACTGTTAAAAAAAAAAAAAAAAAAAAAAAAAAAAAATTTGGTGTAGGCTCAACTTGAACTAATTTCACTTCATGTTTTTCATGAACTTAGTGAACATCAGTATAACTCTGAAATGAAAAAAAAAACCAAACAAAAAAAACAATCATATGACTTCATTTTCAGCCCTTCATCCGTCCGACTTGTAGCAATGCGTGGTGCATATGAACACAGGTGTGTGAGCCCTAAGTGTTATTGGTATGTTTTGATTTCAGTTCTCGTCAGTTCAATCTGTTTCAGTGTGTCGAGCACTGATCTGACAATCCTTTGATCAAACGGTGACATTTCTATACTAAACGGTTTACTGTGCTGTTGTTTTAGTTTTCACCTCATAGATTTGACATTAACATTTGCGATGCTTTTGGTTAATATACGATGCGGCCGTATCACAGCAACATGTGTTGCAGTCTGACAGTTTAGGGAACTCGTTGGACTATCTGTACTGTGGTTGACCTGTGTACAGTACAGTTCCGCGTTTGACTTGTGTCTGGCCGGCATACACACCATTTTTGTAAGCCGGACTAAATGTAAAGATTAGTGCTTATAGTACATAGCCAAACGTGTTGTGCTGAATGCGAGTAGACAGTTCTACAAACTATCAGGCAAGTTATTTTTGACAGTCGTGGTGATTATAAGCGGATTTGGTTTATTCCATATTTTCGCACAAGATCACTCCTTTCAGCGACTGGACTGTTTCACTGAGTTTTGGATATTGAAAACTTTATATTTACATTTTTTTGTCATCAAAATGTGTACACCATCGAACAATTACATGCATGCCCACGGGCTGAAGGTCGGGCACCTTAATGTATTTCACCTTTACAATAAGGTTCCTGACATTTCAATATTTTTAAACCAGCCTTCACACTTCCATCTCTTTGGGCTAACGGAATCACGTCTGGACTCAAGAATTATCGACGAAAATCTGTGCATCCCAAACTTTTCCTTAAGTCGTCGTGACCCAAACACCCTCAAACACGCAGGGATTGCTGTTTATGTTCATAACTCGATTGCACATATGGTACGCATACGTGATGATCTGGAGTCAACTGAGATTGAGTGTGTATGGCTAGAAGTAAAAATTAATAATTCATCGCCAATTAAAATGGGTTATGTATATAGAAATCAATCGTCCACTGTCGAGTGGTATGATGACTTTGTGCAGATGATGGATAAAGTGAATGATACTGACAAAGATGTACTGCTGTTAGGTGATTTTAACATTGACTTACTGAAAACAAATCCCACGTGGCAATCGACAACAACTCTTTTTGGGTTGAAGCAACTAATCCAAGCTCCTACTAGAATAACCCAATCATCCGCTACACTCATTGATCACATCTGTACCAACAACTGTAAGTCAGTACTAGAGACAGCGTCCCCCCACTAGCTGTCAGTGATCATTTTCCCATCACCTGTACATGGTCGTGCAAGATGCCCAAACAAAAGAGGGATCAGCATGTGTACATTACCTATAGGTCTTTTAAAAAACTAAACAAAGATGCTTTTTTACACGATCTTAGCCTTACACCGTTTCGTGATGTGTACAATTGTACCAACCCAGATAAGGCTGTTTCTCTCTTACTTGATCTGTTCCTAGGGGTGCTAAACAAACATGCGCCAGTAAGAAGAAAGCGAGTCCGATCCCGCCAGCCTCC
>BTPG01000003.1:214015948-214043448 GCA_036245525.1 Semisulcospira habei | reverse complement strand
GAGGCACGAAACACCGCTAAACGAGAAAAGAACTTCCCTGAGTTTAAACGTTTGCGTAACAAAGTTAAGTACTTAGTTCGAGAAGCTCAAACGTCATTTGTTGAAAAGACAATTGAAAACGAAAAATCTCCTGCTTCTGTTTGGACTGCTTTGAATACTCTAACAAGCAACACGCGCAGGCAGACTCACATCATTCCACACGAATTCTCTGCGGAAAGCATAAACAATTGCTTTCTCTCAGCTCCAGAACAGCTACTTACTTCCAACAGCCCTGATCCGTCAGCGTATGTAATATCGGATCAACTGTCCATGTTTTGCCAGGAACGATTATTGTCCGATGATACGTTTGGTATCCCCTTTATCGCTGTTCACGAAGTCGGGCGTTATATAACGTGCCTTAAGAACAAGACATCTGCTGGTGTGGACGGTATAAATGGTTATATACTCCACATATCACTGCCTTATATTGTTGAACCCCTCACTTACATTTTTAACGTATGCATACAGTACAATACTTTTCCAGTGGCGTTTAAAAAAGCAAAAGTTGTTCCTATACCCAAAACCAAAGATACTACTGATGTAAATAACCTTCGTCCCATTTCTCTTCTGTCTGTTTTATCAAAGTCACTTGAGAGGCATATTCAAAAGCATCTCCTCCAGTACCTCGAACAACGGTCCTTGTTAAATAAGTTCCAGTCCGGGTTTAGACCTAAACACTCATGCCACTCAGCATTAGTACGTATGGTTGATTCATTGCTAGATAACATCAACAATAACAAAATGACTGGCACGGTATTTTTGGACCTGAAAAAAGCATTTGATTTAATAAATCATGAAATCTTGCTGAGGAAACTTAATGTTTATTTCAACAACAACAGTCCGTCAGCCCTTTCATTCTTTAACTCTTATCTTTCTGCTCCTGAATCGGCTGGTACCTGCCATCGCTGAAGACCACCTCCCAGAGGGCCAGTGTGGCTTCAGAGCCAACAGGAGTACCACCGACATGGTCTTTGTGCTGAGACAGCTTCAAGAGAAGTGCCGCGAGCAGAACAAAGGGCTGTACGTAACATTTGTCGACCTAACAAAAGCGTTCGACACTGTGAGCAGGCAAGGCATGTGGCAGATCCTGGAGCGACTTGGCTGTCCCCCAAAGTTCCTAAGCATGATCGTCCAGCTCCACGAGGACCAGCAAGGCCAGGTTAGACTCAACAGTAACCTCTCAGAACTATTCCCCATTATCAACGGCGTGAAACAGGGCTGCGTGCTGGCACCAACCCTCTTCACCATCTTCTTTAGCATGATGTTGAAGCAGGCCACAGTAGACCTCGACGATGACGATGCAGTGTACATCAGGTATCGTCTCGATGGCAGCCTGTTCAACCTCAGACGACTGCAGGCCCACACCAAAAGCCTAGACCAACTGATTCGTGAGCTGCTCTTTGTTGATGACGCTGCCCTTGTTGCACACACAGAGAGAGCCTTGCAGCGCATCACATCCTGCTTTGCAGATGCTGCCCAGCTCTTTGGACTCGAGGTCAGTCTGAAAAAGACAGAGGTACTTCATCAGCCGGCACCCAAGGTAGAGCATCGCCCTCCCCACATCACCATCGGCGAGTCTGAACTGAAGTCAGTACAACAGTTTACCTACCTTGGCTGCATCATCACGTCAGATGCCAAGCTGGACAAGGAGCTTGACAGCAGGCTGGCAAAAGCGAACAGCGCTTTTGGGCGACTTTTCAAGCGGGTGTGGCACAATCAACAGCTGAAAACGGGCACCAAGATCAGTGTGTACAGAGCTGTCGTCCTCACCACCCTGCTGTATGGTTCCGAGTCCTGGGCCCTCTACCGCAACCAACTACGACTCCTCGAACGCTTTCACCAGCGCTGCCTGCGTATCATCCTGGGCATTCACTGGAGTGACTATGTCACCAACGTCGAGGTCCTTGAACAGGCAGAAACTATGAGCATCGAGGCTTTGTTGCTGCGGACACAGCTTCGCTGGGCGGGGCACGTCTCCAGGATGGAGGATCATCGCCTACCCAAGATCACTCTGTTCGGCGAGCTTGCTACTGGACACCGTGACAGAGGGGCACCAAAGAAGAGATACAAAGACGGTCTCAAGAAGTCACTTGGTGCCTGCCAAATTGACCACCGCCAGTGGTCTTCGCTTGCTGCGGACCGTGACACCTGGCGCTCCACCATCTACAAGGCAGCCGTCTCCTTTGAGGACTCTCGCAGAGCTAACCTTAAGGACAAACGGCTCAGGAGAAAAAACCGAGTTGCCGTAACTCAGAACCCTGACCAGACCTTCCCCTGCAGCCACTGTGGTCGAACCTGCCTGTCCCGGATTGGCCTCCGCAGCCACGAAAATGCCTGCAGATGACGTGAGCAAGCCCTATAGAATCTTCGTTCGCGAAGTCAAGCCAAGAAGACAAGAAGAACATCAACAATAACAAAATGACTGGCACGGTATTCTTGGACCTGAAAAAAGCATTTGATTTAATAAATCATGAAATCTTGCTGAGGAAACTTAATGTTTATTTCAACAAGAACAGTCCATCAGCCCTTTCATTCTTTAACTCTTATCTTTCTGCGAGAACTCAAGCTGTCTATGTAAATGGCAACTATTCCACAGAGGGTAAGGTAGAGCTTGGTGTTCCTCAGGGTTCGGTTCTGGGCCCATTGTTATTCTGTATATTTATTAATGATTTACCACTACACATCACATGTACTAGTGCTCGGTGTGGCATGTTTGCTGACGATTCAACGCTACATGCATCCGGTAAAACTGTATTTGACATAACCAACATCCTCCAGCAGAGCCTACAAGAAGTCTCTGAATGGTGCAGTAGAAATAGAATGATAGTCAATCGAACTAAAACAAAAATCATGCTAGTCACAATACGTCAGAAATATCAGCTGCAACTCGTGCCTCTAAACCACTCATTTGAAGCTGTCCCCATAGAGCAAGTACAGCAGCACCGTTTACTAGGGGTAATTGTAGATAACCAACTTAGTTGGCAGCCTCATCTCATACACATTGGAAAGACAATTTCAAAGAAATTATTTTTACTATCTAAACTGAAATCGGTCATTAATCTGAACACGCGTAAACTATTTTTCAATGGATACATCAAGCCCCACATTGATTATGCCTCAACAGTTTGGGATGGCTGCAGCGAGGTCCAGTTCATGAAAATAAATTAGCTATACAGGAGAGCAGCCAAACTAATTATTCCTAACTCATCTCTACCCACTGAGGCGAGGCTCGAAGCAGCTGGACTCCTTCCTCTTGACAAACACTTAGTATTTAACAAGTGCGTACTAGTGCACAAAGCTCTTAACGGTAGCCCCCGGCTACTTATCGTAACTCTTTACTCTTACTGAGAAGAGATACAGCACCTCTCGGAGCAACCTGAGCATAAAACGGCCCTGCATTGATTTGTATAAATCCAGTTTGTCATACTCAGGTGGTTTCCTGTGGAATTCTCTTCCTCTGCATCTACAACAAGTTAATTTCCTAGCTGCGTTTAAAGCAAAACTGTACAAGCACTTATCCAAGGCAACGTAAATTTAATTATCTCGTGTTGTCTAAACATAATATATTTTACTCCCCAATTTCTTTTTATGCAACTATTATTTTTTATCATACCATTTGCGCTCACGTGCCGTTTGTGGGGCTGCTTCCTGTATAGACCTGGTCAGGGGCTACAGTGCTGGTGCACAGTTTATTCAAACGATGTGCTTAGCATGTCGTTCGAGCCGAGTGAAAGTATACTTGTGGCGTGCCCCCCGGGTGGGAGTGTCTGGGGAGGGCTCCCGCAAACGGATATTATGACACGTGCAAACATCTTCTTATTGGTACCTTTTGTGTTTTGCTAAATCATTGTTGCAGTTTGTAGTGTTGTTGTAATTCGCATTACTTTCGATGATGTTTGTGAGTGTAATGTAGTTTTGCCTGTTATATGTCAGTAGATGTAGCAAGGACAGATTGGAAGAAAGGCCTGCGCGCCTAATATCTCAATCCTTGATAAATAAAGTTTCAGTCAGTCAGTCAGCCAGTCTCTGCCTCTCTGCTATATAACAGCTCATTCACTGGTTCCGGTATCTCCATCACCTAAAGCCTTGATATTAACCTCCGCGCGCACGTGCGTGTATATGGGTGTGTGCGCGCGCGCGTGCGTGCGTGCGTGTGTGTGTGTGTGTGTGTGTGTGTGTGTGTGTGTGTGTGTGTGTGTGTGTGTGTGTGTGTGTGTGTGTGTGTGTGTGAGCATGCGGCGCGAGCGTGCGCGCGTGTTTGATTTCAGTGAAAGAAGGAATTTTAAAGACTATTTTTTTTTCCCCCCGTTCACATTGTTAGTAATCAAAATTGGTGCCCTCCATTTCGCCTTATCCATCTCTTTTTAAACGACTTGTTATATTATGTGCACTTTCAGGTTAGTAGCTTTGTACTTTTGTATCTTAGTAGCTTTGTACCTTTAGCAGATTTGTACCTTTGTAGTTTAGCAACGGCAAGCATGAAAAATGGCACATGTGCTAACTGCTTCTTTCGTTCAGAAATAAAGTTTCATTTCATTTCATTTCATCTCTCTCTCTCTCTCTCTCTCTCTCTCTCTCTCTCTCTCTCTCTCTCTCTCTCTCTCTCTCTCTCTCTCTCTCTCTCTCTCTCTCTCTCTCTCTCTCTCTCTCTCTCTCTCTCTCTCGGGGAGTGAGTTCGAGCTCACGAATGTAGCACACCAAAAAAAGTTCAGAGTCAATTAGCGATGCAAAATTAGGCGATTTCGTCACTAATCAAAGTTCTACTGTTTGGATTTTACCACCAGTGTCTTGGCCTATCTACGCTGATCATAAAGGTGTAAATTTGGACTTTGTGCGACCACAGATTTCTGCCATCTGACTGGTTTTCCTGTATCGCCATTGAACTGAGTACGACAATCGTCGGTGTGACTGTTAGTACAACACTGCCAGCTACGTGCACTGTGTAGTACTGTGTATTACTGTGTAGCACTGTTGTGTGAATCGAACTGTGCTAAGATGGCAGACAAAGAAGCTCTATCCGCATATCCACTCGAGGTCTCTGGAACTACATCACCTTTAGTTACTGTCAGTGACATTCAGCGTATAATCGACAAGCAGACACAGGTGATTGACGAGAAACTGGGGTCTCTTCGTGCTGACCTTTGTGATGTGCTGACCTCTATACAGGCGATTGGCACCGACATTGCTGACTTGAAGCAACGCGCTCGCAGCCTGGAGGACACCTGCAAGGAACTGACTGAGAAGCAGGAGGAGGTTTCCGAGTCTGTAGAAGACTTGCAGGAGGACATGGAAGATCTGCGGAAACGCTACGAGGAAGAACTAGACAAGCTAGAGGCGTTCTCACGTAGGGACAATCTGCGACTCTTTGGAATCGTGGAAACGCCAGGCGAGACCTTCGATTCCTGTGCCACCAAAGTACTGGAATGTCTGCAGGGCACAGTGCCAAATAAAACCTGGACTGAGGACGATTTGGTACGCGCACACCGGGTGGGGAACAAACCGGACTTTGCTTCTGTAGCAGCCAACCGTGCCAGAGCTAACAACAAGCCCCGCCCCATGATCGTGAAGTTCGCGAGATGGAGGGACAAGATGGACGTCCTGACCAAGGGTCGTGCTGCACTCAAGCAAAAGGGGGTTAATGTTGCTGGTGACTTAACCAACCGGCAACATGAACAGATCAGACTGCACCGGGAAAAAGGCATGCGGGCGTACTACAAGGGAAACAAGCTGGTCGTCGCTGGACCCCTAGTGCAACGGAACCACGACACCGACAACTTCGGCCGCCGTCATGCGACAGACAACAGCGTCGACAGAAGACCGGACAACCGTATCCAAGGACTCGGTGCCGCCGCAGCTACTGGTCAGCAGGTCAACGCAACACCGGCACGTGCGTCACACTTGGTATCCCCGTTACAGCCTTCACCTAAACCAGCAAAACGGCGCCGGCCACACAGTTCCCCTACAATTGAGGTCGGGGACGAATCCAGTGACCCGTGATATGTCGGCCAAGCCGCGTCTCCCACCTCAATTGCACGGGATGTGTCACCGATGCGCGCGTGTGTTGTAGAGCAGCCAGTAGATAATGTGTTGCATACACTTACCTTTCTGTCATGGAATGTTGATGGACTGTGGAGCAAGCTATCTGACCCAGACTTTCTACAATATGTAAGTAATTATGACATTGTGTGTTTGTTTGAAACATTTTAAGACAATGCTTTCGTCCCGCCTGACTGCTGGTCTGATTTCACGTGTTTTTCCTTACCTGCAGTCAAACTGTCACGTCAAGGAAGAAGCTCGGGAGGTGTTGTTGTGTTAGTAAAAAATGTGTATGCCAAGTTTGTTTTCCAAGTGAACATGACATGCGCTCAAAGTGTTTTTCTCAAACTTGACAGATCATTGTTTGGTACTGAATGCGATGTGCTTTTGGTCGCGTGCTATGTTCCGCCCAAGGATTCACCATTTTATAGACAATTACCGTACGACTGCCTGTTGGAAGAATTAGAACAGTGTCTTGCTAGTGCCCTCGAGCAATTTGGAGACATTCATTTCCTAATGTGTGGTGATTTTAATGGTAGAACTGGGGATTTGCAGCCTAATCCATATTTGTTTCAGCTTGATCCTGATGAAACACTACTAACTAATACCGCTCTATTTGAACCTTCACGATTTACTGAAGATATGACTGTAAATACATTTGGAAGAAAACTATTAGATTTGTGTGCATGTTTTGAACTGATGATTTTGAATGGGTTCTGTAGCCCTGATCTGTCAAAGCACCTGACATTTATTTCTCCCACTGGTTGTAGTATTAATGATTATTTTGTTGCATCTCCTGACTTTATTTGTTTGTGTGACAAACTTGAAGTTGGCGAGAGGATAGAGTCTGTACACATGCCACTGGTCCTTACTGTGTCTTGTGTACGTGTATCACCCCACAACGATGTTTCTGATGACGATACGCAGTGTTTTTCATTTGATAAGATTATCTGGGAACCTGCTAATGCCCAAACGCTCAGCGACAGTTTAACTACTCCTGCATTCCAGGATGCTCTAGTAGCTGCTACTGCTGAGATCGATGATGATATTAATAGTGCATTAGACATTTTCACATGTGCTATCAAAGACGCTGCTAGTTGCATGACAAAACAATTTCATTCCTCCACAGGCAATACACACAAAACAAACACCGCTAGTCACCCCTGGTTTGACCAGGAATGCAGAAATGCAAAAATGCGAACGCGTAAAGCCCTACGTACATACACAAAAAATAAAACCATGGAAAATAAAGCAACGTTTGTTAATGAGAGAAAACAATACAAGAGATTACTTAGAGCTAAAGAAGTTAATTTTAAGAGGGAAGCTGTTGACAAAATTCTTGAGTATAGACATAACTCTCAGGCATTTTGGAAGGAAATAAAGAAGTGGAAAAGAAAACGTCGTTTAAGAAACAATATAACAAAGAAGCAGTGGTTTGATCACTTCTCTAGCATTCTAAATGAAAACATAGCACAGCAAGAGAATAATGATGATGTATATTTTTCAGAAGACTCTGAGTCTGATGAAGCCTTATTTCATGACCTAGATATCAACATAGAAGAAGCAGAAGTTATTGCTGCTATAAAACATGCCAAAGCAGGAAAAGCCCCCGGGCCTGATGGAATTATAAATGAAGTTCTTAAAGTCTCCAACCCAGCTATCATCTCCTTTCTCACTAAGTATTTTAATGCTCTATTCAACAAAGGGTTGTTCCCCAGCGAATGGTCTAAAGCTATTATTTTCCCACTCCACAAGAAAGGAGATGTAAATAATCCAGATAATTATCGTGGTATTGCTCTGATTAGCTGTGTTAGTAAACTGTATACCTACATTTTGAACGAGAAGGTTAACAGACTGGGCTGAGGAACATAATATTCTGTCTGAAACACAAGCCGGGTTTAGGAAATCCTACTCTACTGTGGACCATATATTTACACTTTATGCTATTGTTCAAAAACAACTTCTACAAAATAAGAAAGTTTATGTGGCTTTTGTTGACTTCCGCAAAGCTTTCGATACTGTTAAAAGAGGTGTGCTTTGGAATATTTTATTGAAGGCTGGAGTGCGCGGCAAAATGCTTTCAGCTATGAAGGCAATGTATGACTCGGTGAAATTTTGTGTTAGAGACAGCCTGAATTGTACAGCGTTTTTTGAGTGTTTCCAAGGTTTAAAACAAGGATGTTTAGCATCGCCGACATTGTTCTCCTTTTTGATTAACGAGCTTGCTGTGTACATTATTGAAAATGGTAAACATGGTTTCCAACTAAAAGCCGATGCAGCAGAACTGTTTTTGTTGATGTTTGCAGATGACATTGCTTTGTTTTCATCAACCCCCAATGGCCTTCAGACTCAGCTGAACAATTTATACAAAGAAGCATCTAAGCTTGGTTTGTCTGTTAACCTAGACAAGACAAAAATAATTGTGTTTCGAAATGGTGGGTATTTGTCAAAATATGAAAAATGGATTTACGGGGGAACGAGGGTAGAAGTTGTCAATATGTATAAGTACCTTGGGTTAAACTTTACCACACGTTTGAGTTTAAACACATCCGTTGATGACTTAGTGACTAAGGCAAAAAAATGTGTAATCGATATTTTCTGTATGTTGAAGAAAATTAACTGCGCTAGTCCTGATGTTTTTTTCAAGCTGTTTGATGCGCAGGTTGTCCCAATTTTGTTGTATGCCTCAGAAATTTGGGGTATAAACGAGTGTGCCGAAATTGAAAGAGTCCATACATTTGCATGTAAACGTTTTCTTAATGCCAACTTCCGCACACCGAACCTGATGGTTTATGGTGAACTTGGTCGATATCCACTGTCAGTATTAACGTCAGTAAGATGTGTTTCCTACTGGCTTCGACTCTGCGCTTTACCTGTTACTAGATTTGCAAATATGGCTTATCATATGCTTAAGGATTTAGACGATAAAGGGAAAGAAACATGGGTGTCAAAGATAAAGAATTTGCTTTTTCGAAATGGGTTTGGTCATGTATGGATTTCACAAGGTGTTGGAAACAGGAATGCTTTTATAAACAAGTTTAAACAAAGGATGGTTGATTGTGCCAAACAAAACTGGTCATCGAAGCTTTTTGAGAGTGAACGTTTTACTGTGTATCGTAGTTTTAAACATACACTTGTCCAAGAAAATTATTTTGAACTGGTTAAGCCAACCTATGTCAAAAATCTATACATTAAATTTAGACTTGGCATAACCGAATTGCAAAGTAACAAACAAAGATATAGTACTCTCAATGCTGTAACGAAAGTGTGTCCATTGTGTGCCAAGGCTGTGGAAGATGAAATTCACTTTATGTTTTACTGTCCATTCTACGATGAACTGCGTGTCAAATACCTATGTAAGTTTGACCTTATGGAACTCAAAAAGAAAGAATTGTGTATCCTAGACACTACCAACCCGCAGTCTATTGCCGATTTAGCAAGATTTGTATTTCATGCATTTACACTCCGTAGCAGCATGCTTGTATGATTCCACGTGCAAACTGTGGTTCTTACTCCGACCTGGTCTGTGTGGTACACGGCTGTGGCCTGGATTTGGATACCGCATTTTACATGTAGGTCAAAAGTGGCTATTATGTGCTGGCGTAGATCGAATGGAAATGTGTGTGTGTGTGTGTGTGTGTGTGTGTGTGTGTGTGTGTGTGTGTGTGTGTGTGTGTGTGTGTGTGTGTGTTTTGTTATAAACATCGCCTTATGGCTTTTATATACACCTGAACTATAAATTATGTAATGTCTCACTCCATTGTATGGACATTTTGTCTGAACAATAAACTGTCTGAGTCTGAGTCTGAGTCTCTCTCTCTCTCTCTCTCTCTCTCTCTCTCTCTCTCTCTCTCTCTCTCTCTCTCTCTCTCTCTCTCTCTCTCTCTCTCTCTCTCTCTCTCTCTCTCTCTCTCTCTCCAAAGGTAGTCTTAACAGGGTGCAATGTATATGTATGTGTTTATTATGTAATTATATTGCATGTAACGTGTGTAATGCATATTAGCCAGACAAGGGTCGGGACTGTGCTTCGTCTGACTCGGGCGTTGATTAAAGGCCCAGGACATACATCACGATACCAGTTTGTCTGGGCTTTTTATCTAAAGTTTAAGCCGTAGCGGGGTCTGACCTACCTCTGATTTACTTACTTCCGTGTTTGTGCGTGCGTGCGTGTGTGTATATGTGTGTGTGTGTGTGTGTGTGTGTGTGTGTGTGCGCGCGCGAGCGGGTATGCGTGCCGGCGTGCGTGTGTGTGTATGTGTGTGTGTGTGTGTGTGTGTGTGTGTGTGTGTGTGTGTGTGTGTTAGTGTGTGTGTGCGTGCGTGTGTGTCTTCATGTAGTTTGTAGCAAGGACAAGAATGCAAAAATGTCTGTGCGCCTATTCTTTCATCCTTGGAAAATAAAGTTTCATTTCATTTTATTTAATTTCTCTTATTTACTTTACGAATTCATCAACTAGAAAAGTCTTCTTCAGTGCTCACATCCAGTCCCACATTGACTACGTATCTACAGTCTGGGACGGGTGTAGTGATGCGTGCTTAAAGAGGCTTAATTCACTCCACCGGAGGGCAGCCTCGCTAATCCTTCCTAATAGCTGGGACAGCACTGACGAGCGACTTAGGGCCCTTGACATGCTTCCGTGTTAGGTAACCTCTTTCTGTTAAATAAGGGCATATCATGTTAATGTTTAATGTCCGCATATCCAAAAGCCCGCGGTACGTCTCGGATTAGTTTAAGTATGCTAACACACCATACAAGACATCAATCAACAAACTGTCAGTACCTAGGCCACGACTGGATATATTCAAACATAGTATGTTTTACTCAGGGGCCAAACTTTGGAACTCTGCGTTTCCGGCCAATATAACCGAGGCATCCTTATTGTCCACATTCAGGGTAAGATTATTCCGGCACTTAATGAAGCCGCCGAATAAAGAGCACGCGGCTACTGCGTTCTGAATAATGACTGTTATCAAATATGTAAGTGTATGGGCGCGTGTGTATGTGTGTGCATGCATGTGTGTTGAACAGTGTGTTTTGTGCATGTTTGTCTATGCTGGTGTGTGCGTACGTGCGTGCGCGCGCGCGTGTGTATGTGTGTGTGTGTGTGTGTGTGTGTGTGTGTGTGTATGTGGGTGAGTGAGTTCTTGCGGGCGTGTGTGTGTGTGTTTGGTTAGTCAGGAGGGAGTACAACGTCTAGATAATCTTGACGTTTATGCGACTTTATGTCCTGTCGTCGTTTAACGTTACTAATTATAATTAAAATAATTATAATTACTAATTATCTCACAAACCTAATTACTAATTATCAAAGCATGTATATACAATGCTAGTCCAGTGTGCTGAGGGCTTGAGGCATCATTGCGGAGTACTGAGAAGTTTGGGACTGAGATGGCGTTATCCCTAAAAGTGCTTTTGAGCCTTGACTGGGAGATACCAAAAATATGAAAATGTGTGGGCGTGTTCAAGAACACAGACAAATATGGCAACTTATTCACTAATTGGTAAATGTTGAGGTGGCCAATTCTCTACTCATCAGTTCGTTGTGCTACAGTTTTTACGTTATATGTTGGCATGTCGCTAACCGAAAAAAATGTAGGAAATTATAATTACAATAATATTCCAAACAGATGAAAATAATGTCAATGTGAATACATGGATAAAAAAGCGACAACAACAACAAAACAAAATTAAAATGTTTTTGACTATCTTGGTCAGAGTCCAGCTGCGAGTTCGACTTGCTTGGTAGTGTCAGACACAAAAATAAAAAGTTCGACAGCTATTTACAAAGAATTAAAAAAATAAAAAATAAGGAAACACTTCCAAGTGCACCTATACACGCTCGCCCAATATATATATATATACATATATATATATATTATATTATATATATATATATATATATATATATATATATATATATATATATATATATATATATATATATATATATATATATATATATATATATATACATATATATATATATATATATTCATTACTTTTAACAAAGGCGTCGCCCAAAGTAAAAAATTGCACTCAATCAGAGTAGCTCCAAGGGACGTATTTTTTAAAATTAAATTCTGAGAATGCTGTTGTTACGTGGTGGGGATGTAGTCGTAGTATAAAAAACACACCAGACGCACGCACGTAAGGTTCTTTTTAAATAACTTTCATTCAGCTGCAATCCGTCACTCGTGGCTTAAGGATGTAGACAATACTGGAGTAACAGTTCCAACAATATTTAATTCAGCGATGCGATATCTACACAATAATGCACTTTCAAATGCGCGAACTGATACAAAGTGTTTTCTGCAATGTCCACACTGCGGCACAAAACTTCTACTACGCAGCGTCTCACACAAAGTACACCCTATACGGGCCACGTACCTACCACTGACAATTGCAAGACAATGTACGAACGGGATTTCCCAGCGCCCTCCTTATATATACTACTAAATTCTAGAACCATCTACGGAAATAATACAATGCAAGCAATCGGAACGAAAGAGGCAATTGAAACTCATAAATAAGAATTTGCTGGAAACACTAAAATAGGCTACAAAACTCGGCTGCTCACTTCAGCTCTAAATTCTAATGTATAATGAAGACACATAAAAGTATGGTAACCCTATCACCACGTTCTATGATAGCTCTAGCAGGTACGAGAACATTCCAAAAACAAAATAAAGGCTGCTCAATTCACGCGCACTGAAAAACAAAATGTAGCGAAATGTTAAAACTGCGCCAACTACTAGACGTCACACATACGAGATCACTAGACAGTGCGACCTTTCTAGAGCGTACTGGAAAAACTGAATGAAATCCACAAACGAGAGAAAAACTTACTAAAAGGTACATGATTCGTAATCATGATAGCTCAAATAAATATCAGATCGTTTCCTACGATAAACACATGCACGCTGTCACAGGATAACACAACCACAATCGTAACATTACCCCCCCCCCCCCTTCTATAGCATGAAATTTCACAACAATTTCTACTCAAATCTTAAAATACGGCTGTGGCTGTGTAAACCTACACAAAACCATAAAAATTTCACATGAAAATGAAATAAAAATAATTGTCCTGAGCATCAAAATGTTTCATCAAATTGTCCTGGACACAGAAATGTTCATCTAAACTGCTCTGCTCAGGTAGTCCGCTCCAAAGTTCTGTGAATCCTCGATTAAACTAAAATCAATGTCAAAGTTCACTTCTGGATATCATCAAATCATGGGGTACAGTACACAGTTCACACAGTTATTGGTCCTGGGTCAAACACTGTCAGCCTAGGAAAAGTGTCACAGTACATACACACCAAATTGGATCTCTCTTGTTCCTTCGCAAAAACAACTGGCGATCTGGCATTCCTGTCGACTCTCAGGTCCAGCGTCTCTCGAACATTCTTTCTCGGTCTTTGACTCGTGTTGCAAAACAGACGACACGACTTGTCGCAAACCGGATTGTCGGATGTAAGATTAACCTCGGGCTGGATGGTGTCTGTTGTCCCTGGGTCAGGTGTAAACCGATGCTCGAACTCTTGAGTCAGGACGCGCAGTTCTTTACGTTGAGTCTGGGTCAGATTCTGACCGAACTGGATATCTTCTACATCCTCTTTGTGTCGGATTTCATTAAGGTCAAACAGGTTCTCGTCGTCTAGTCTTTCGTCATCAGCAAAACGCACCGATGCCGCCAGTTGTTTTTAGTCTTGACAACCTCTCTCAATATACTTCTTCAACAGATTAGCGTGGTAAGTCTTCACCTTATTGTTGATCTTGACTCTGTAGTCATTGATGCCAACCACCGTGTCGACAACGTAAGGTCCCTTCCACTGCATCAGGAATTTGTTGTTGTCGGTAGGAAGAAGAACCAATACTTGGTCACCTGGCTGGAATAGTCGAGGTTTTGCCATACGATCATAGTAATGCTTCCCCTTGGTCTGCGTCTTTCCTAGTTCTTCTCGAGCCATCCTGAGGGTATCTTCCAGCTTCTCTCTCAGGTCGAAGACGTACTGGTAGCTGATTTTCACCTCAGGTGCGTCGATATCCTTGGTCCACAGTTCTTTGAGGATGTGCATGGGTCCCCTCACAGTCCTACCGTACAGTAATTCAAAAGGGGAAAACCCTGTCGAATCCTGGGAAACTTCACGGTATGCGAAGAGCTAGGCATTGATATATTTATGCCACAATCTTGATTGGTCAGCGCACAGTTTTTTCAACATAGCCTTCAAAGTTCCATTAAACTTTTCAACCAGCCCATTACAAATGGGGTGATAAGGGGTGGTAGTAAGGTGTCGGATGCTCAATAGCCGGTTGACTTCCTCCATGCAGTCTGAGACGAACTGAGTTCCTAGGTCACCCAGGATCTCTTCAGGAATTCCTAAACGGCTGAACATGTTGACGAGCGCCTCTGGTACTTTTGGAGTGTCGATCTTTTTCAATGGTATGGCTTCAGAATAACGTGTACCGTAGTCCACCAGGGTCAAAATGTATCGATGACCATCTTCACTCGGAGGAGATATTGGCCCCACAAGGTCCACAGCTACCCGCTTGAAAGGCATATCGATCAATGGCATTTTCTCTAGAGGAACCTTGGGCACCTTTCCCTTGGAGATTGTCTTCTGGCATATGTCGCACAATCTGCAGAATCGGGTGACGTCGCCTCCCATATCAGGCCAGTAAAAGACGGCTCGGATCCTATCGAGCGTCTTGTTGATTCCCAAATGTCATCCCAATATGGAATCATGTGCCAATTTCATCACCTGCATTCTCAAAGGTTCAGGAACTACTACTTGACGCACAGGTTTATCTCCATTGCTGTCGAATATCCGGTACAGGATATCTTTTCTGGTCTCGAAGGTTATCTCTTTTCCATTTCGCGTCACAGACTCGGTTTGACCTCGGAACTTGTCAAGCGTGGTGTCGGATCTCTGTAGCTCCACCAGCCTTTCCTTATTCACCACGGCGGCTTCCGTGTTGTCCGCCACTTTTAGAGGGATGGTCTGATGACTCTTCCTTTCTTGACTTCTCGTGGTAACAGCACATGTTTTCGGTCTCCACTCTAGATCAGGATCGTCTGCTTTTCTGGAACCATCAATGTTTCCGATGATAAGATCGTAAACATGGGTCTTTACGCACAACGCCTTCACCTCTCCTGTCAAGTATGCGGTGGCGACACTGACTTTGGCAAGGGGGATAATCCTTACAGTTCCATCAGCCAAAATGAGGGTGGTTCACTCCTGTAACTTCTGGTCTTCAGCTACTAGGTCCTCTCTCACGATGATGCAGCTACAACCAGTGTCTCTCAACACTCTCACTGATGCTTTGCCAACAAATCCTGACACCACAGGCATATTTGGCACTTCATTCTCAGGCAGCGCGATGTTTGAGACTGGTAAGAATGTAGCCCCATCTCCTACTGGATGCGTCCATTCTTTCTGAAAGATTCAATCATCTCTGATGTCACTCGCGTTTCTCTAGACTCAAAGTCACTGGATGACGTCACATCATTGGCTATTACAGCAGCGGCTCTGCGTTGAGACGTATTATTGCTTCTGCCGGCTATCTCGCGATCTTGGTTGGATCTTCTGATGTTGTCGCCTCGGGGAACATCTTTAGAAGGACACCGTATCGCTTTGTGACCTTTCTTTCCACAGAGAAAACATGTCAGGTTCTCCATCAGCTTGTATTTCGGGGTGCCTCTGACATTGTGAATTTCCTCTGCAGGAGCAGGCACACGCTGCGGCTTACTGGACCCGAACTTCATGTTGTGGGAGTCAAGGTATCTTTGAGCGAAGTCGGCCAGGGCCTTCAGTGACTGGTTCTTTTCTCCCTGAGTCCGACGGCCATGTCGTTAGAACATGCGTTGAGGACTTGCTCTTTGATGATGAGTCCTGATACTCTCTGTTTAAACCAGCCAGCTCTATCCATTTCTCCAGGTAGCTTCTGATTCTCTCAATGAATAGGCCGGGTGTTTTTCCTTCTTCACGCTTGCAATTCCGAAATCGTCGCCTGTAACCCTTTTCAGTGAAGTCGTACTGTCTCAACAGGGCGGGTTTCAATTGCGTATAATCTTTGGCTTCTTCTCTTGGTAAGCGAGTGTAAAATGCAAGCGCTTTGCCAGGTAGAAGTGCGCTCAGTTTAATAGCCCAAGTCTCTTGTTTCCAATTGTTGCTATTTGCGAAGCGCTCGAATCGCTCCAGATAAGCGTCCATCTTATCTGAATTTTCAATGAAAGGTGGAAGTTTTGGCGCATGCGCTGTTTGTTCTCTGCTGGCTAATACTGTTGCTTCAGAAACCCTCTGGCTCTGTGCCTCAATCTCCATCTGCTTTAGATGAAATTCGTGTTGACGCTCCCCCTCTTCTCGTTCCTCTTCTCGTTGTTTCTCTGCCTCTCTTCGCTGTTTCTCTGCTTCTCTTCGCTGTTTTTCTGCTTCTTCTGCTTGGATTTCGAGTCTCCTGCTTTCACGTTCTTTGGCTCTTTCTTCTCTCTCCCATCTCTCTTTTTCTTCTCTCTCACAAGAGAAGAACGAGAGGATCGTATTTATCAAGCCATACAGCCAGACAGTAGTATGAAAATTCGAATCGATGCTGGAGACAAAACAACAACTGCAGCCAAGGACGTTATATTAGCAGAAACATTTGGAACTAGGTTTTACATACCACTTGAATTTGAAATCTTAACAGCGCATTTACCTTATTACCAAGAAGCACTAAATGACCGTCTAAGTTTTGAACTAACTTTCAATGACTACCCCAAAATTATAAAATCATCTGCCACAGATGCAACATACAAGATCTCTAACATTTCCTTGGAATATGAAATTGTCACACATACTGAACTAGCTAGACTCATACAAAATCAGTGCCAGTCAAGACTTCCAATTTATTATGACCGGGTGTTTAGACATAGTTTAATGCATAAAGACAAGAGCGATCCAATGTGCAACATAAACTTGAACACACCTGCTAGGTCACTGAAAGGCATACTTATGTTGTTTGTTGAACCAACGGCTCCATACAAAAGAGATTCAGAAAAATTCTACAATCCAAAGATAACACATTTGTCTTGTACAATCGAAGGCCGTCCAAATCAAGTGTACGCATCTGGAATGTTACCTTATCAGCACTATGATGATATCACAAAGTATTTTGCGGGTGGAAGGATTAGAGATAAACCAGCAAACATGGTGTATAAAGATTTACATTTGTATGACGTAAGGATCGGACAATACCTGACAAATAAGTGTGCTCTTTGGCTAGATCTTCGCAGTACGGACGATGATTACCTACATGGGTCAGGTCGTACTGTTGAAAACGGCAGTGATGGAATTACATTTCAGATACAAAAAAAGGTTGAAACCGCTGCAGCAATAAACATATATTTGTATCTGATTTATGACGCACAACTCAATATTGCAGAAAGCAGCGTAAGTTGTTCTAAATTATATTCTGTATTAAAATGAATTTGATGACACATGACCCACACTGTGGTTTGTTTTGTGGTGCCACAGGCTGTGGTAAAACTGAATTTGTACTTAACCTATTACAAACAAGATACATCCATCATTTCTAAAACATTGTAATATTTCGTCCTAATATAAAACACAACAAAGCTTATCACAACCGTTTATTCATTTGGACTGACAGCAACATTTTCTTAGTTGACCCTGAGAAAACAACTGAATGATTACCTACAATATTTTTACAATCAATTTAAAGGACAACCAACCCTGTTTATTGTTGATGACTATTCTGCAGCGAAAGACATTGTCAAAAAGAGAAACACACTGGCAGAACTTGCCTTTAATGGCAGACATGCAAACATCAGTATGGATTCTCACTCAGAAATATAATGCTGTACTGAAAGATTTTCGAGAACAGTTAAAGTTTATCTGTTTGTTTACTGTAAGGATCGTGACAGCTTTGAAGACTGTCTCAGAGAGAGTGATGTCATTCCCAACAAACATGAACGGGATGATGAGAAAAACAAACTGAAATCAACTAAGCATCTAAAGCTTATCTTAAAGACAGATCAGCCCACAGGGTATGGGTTAGTAAATTAATTTATACATTTGTTTGTCCAATAAAAATGACGGACGGACAAATGCAAGTGATTGATGTTACAGACTGCTTTAAAGATGTTAAGTGTTTTTATGACTTAAAAACATGTGTGTTTCATCATCATCATCAGTCC
Organism: Semisulcospira habei; assembly: GCA_036245525.1. NCBI lineage: Eukaryota > Metazoa > Mollusca > Gastropoda > Semisulcospiridae > Semisulcospira > Semisulcospira habei. Next base: position 214,025,177 of record BTPG01000003.1, on the reverse strand, counting down.
CTTGCCCAAACTGGGCGTTGGGGGGACTGAAAGGCAGCAGCAACAGACAGTGCTCTCCACTGAGTTCTATTTTGGGCAGTGGCAAGCAAGTCTGGCATCTCGAGTTCGGTCCATTCTTTTATGTTTGCGACCCAACTCTTTCTCTGACGACCTCCCCGACGACTTCCTTCGAGAGTGCCTTGGAGGATAGTCTTGGACAAGGTGTTGTGTCGGGTCATGTGGCCAAACCAAGCAAGCTTGCACCGTTTCACGGTTGCCAGAAGGGGTTCATGTGGGCCCACCAGGGAAGTGACGATGCTCCGTACATATTCATTAGTCTTGTGCTCGCTGTACGAGATGCGGAGCAACTTCCTCAGGCACTTGTTCTCAAAGGCCTCGATTTTCTTTTCTGAGTCTGCAAGCAGTGTCCAAGTCTCACAGCCGTAGAGTAGAATAGACACTACGAGGGACTTGTAAAGCCTGTACTTGATGGTGAAGCTGATGGAGTTACTTCGCCTGGCCATTGCGGATGTTGCTGTACTTATCCTGATACGGATCTCTGCTATGCAACTACCGTCTTTGGACAGGGTGGCTCCCAAGTACTTAAAGCTATTGACCTCTTCTAGCTTCTGGCCGTTCATGTGGATGTTGCTGCTGCTGCTGCTGTGGTGTTGATCATCACTTTGCTTTTATCCCTACTGATCTTCATGCCATAAGACCCTGCGCTACTTGAAAGTTTGTCTGTGAGGTTTTGAAGCTCACTATTGCTGCCTGCCATGAGGTCAATGTCGTCTGCGAATCGAAGATTGCACAGGGATCTGCCACCAATAGAGATTGAAGTATGGTGGTCATGGAGGGTTTCCTGCATGATCTTCTCCAGGAATATGTTGAAAAGGACAGGAGAGAGCAGGCATCCTTGATGGACACCGATCGTCGCCCTGAAGAACTTGCTTTACTGGTTGTTAAGTAGAACCGCGCTGCAGGCGTTCTTGTAAAGCGCTTCTATCATTTGGATCAGTCCCTCCTCTATGTTCAACGATCTCATGACTTGCCAGAGTCCGTCGTGCCAGACCAGATCAAATGCTTTCCTAAAATTAATGAAGTTGTGGTAGAGTTCGCGCTGATGCTGCAGATGTTTCTCGATCAGAATGCGGCAGTTGAAAATCTGCTCTACAGTGCTTCTCCAACTCTGAAGCCAGCCTGTTCTTCTGCCAGCAGTTCCTCGGCGAAAGTTTTGAGGCGGTTGAGAATGATTCTAAGCATTACTTTGCTGTAGTTCTGGCACTGTTTCAGGTTTCCTTTCTTTGGAAACGCAGCTTTCCTTTCTTGGGAAACCCAGCTCTCAACACCGCCAATGAAGATATACATGTCATATAATGTTACTTTGGAATATTCTGATGGATCACCAGGTTATGATTACGAGACTGTTGATCCTAAGACAAATGCTTTTAAAGTTTATGATGATAACAGCTTGCGCTTGTTTGAGTCACTGTGTAAAGATATATTTGATCAACTAAGAAAACTACATTGTTATATTGAATGTGTTACATTTAATAAAGTGATATTACACCTGCAGGACAAGACTTTAAGACACACACCAGGGAAGTGGTTGACTTGTTTATCATAGCTACAGCTAATACAGTATTACATAGGGTGCGACAGTGGTAATTCCCCCCCCCCCCCCCCATTTATTATTTTGTCAGACAAATAAAAATGACGGACAATGCTCACAGCTCATCAGGCTCAACAAGTCGTTTTCAGCCTCACCTGGTTGATATAAGTATATCACCTGTTTAGTACATAAACTTGTGTCGGGTGCTGTGGTTGGTCCTGTTTTTGGCCCTGTAATTGTTTTTAATTTAATAGCATCAGCAGGCTTTACATGGCCTTCATTATTGATTGCTTTTATCACATGTGGTAATCTTTTTACCCATTCAGTATTACGCGTGTCATGCATGAGTTCCTTAGAATACTGGTAGCTGAAAAGTCTTTCTGATAACTGTTTGTTGAAATTTTCTACAATTGCCTGTGATCTGTGTATACCTGGAATGCCTCGTCTAACCAGTACACCATGCTTTGCAAATAACTGATTAACGGCGCCTTTAAATTCAGATCCTTCATCAACCTGTACGAGCCTGGGGTATTTTAGGGGACCATGACTAAATATCTTTGTTAATGCTGTAGCAACTGTGGTAGCGTTCTTGTCAGTTATAGGTTCAGCGTCTTTGTACCTTGAAGCAATGTCAACTACAGTTAGTGCATACTTGTATCGTTTCTTTCTTATTGTGAAATGCAGTAGAAACAGAAGATCCATTTGATGGGTGTCATTTGGGATAATGTTTTCAAAATGAGGTCTTGTTATTTTTCTTGGTGCAGGGAGATATATTTGCCAAATTGCTTGTCTCTGTAACCATTGTTTTATTTGATTGAGTGTTACATCACCGCCTACGGCCACGTGGAATTTCTGAATAGCGGTTTGTCCTTTCAAATATCCAATTGGAGAGTAATATATATTCGATAGTTTATTTTCGACGTTCATTTTTTTTAGCAATATAAAGTCCAGTAAAATATACAAATGTCATTCCCACTAGAACAAAGATTATCTCTCCGTTTCTTTGTTCTGGACTTGGTTTGTAATAGTCATTAAGTTTTGGTTTTGGGATAGACATGTCATTACCCATGACGAGAAAATACTCACGAATTGCTTCGTCGGTATTTGAAAACATATGCTGTGCGTGACCCTCAAGCCTGAGATTTTCATTGATGAAATTAAGTTTCTCAATTCTATTCTTCTCGTAATCCTGCTGGGCTTGTGCCAGTTTTTCTGACGCTTCATTGTGACTCTTCAATTCTTCTGCAGATTCTTCTCTACCCATTTTTGAAAAGAGATAGTTTGATCCACTAATGCCAGAGCGTTAACCATGGTGCCCCCAATCATAATGGCTATTGTAGCCATACTTTTATTTTACATAGAAACATTTTCGGGAATAATTCCCTGCTTGACAAGAAAGACTTTTGTCACAATTGACGCTGTGACAACTACAATTAGCTTAGCGCTGTCTTCAAAGTCCAATCTACTGAGGTCTGCTGATTTCATTTTGAGTAGACTTTTTCCAAGCATAGAGTAAGCAAATGCCAGTCCGCTGATTACAGCAGAATGATAGACAAGGTTCATTAAATTTTTTGAGTCGCTCATTTTCTTAGGCAGTAAAAATTAAAATAATAAATTTATTTACTGCATAAGAAATGGGTCGACAGGTTTGGATGCTACTGGTAATGTGGCGACTTCTGGTTTTGTTTTTGCAGTGTCTGATGTTTTGGACACAGTACGAGTCTGTGGTTTGTATTTTTTTTTATAATTGGTAACCTACGTAACCAAATCCAATTGATTGTACATTGCTTAACGTCCCGACAGCAACAAGGCTTTCTCATGACGTGCCTGCACTGCTTGTGAAAAAAAAAACAAAAAAAAAAAAAAACAGAAAATTGAATGTATGTCGCCAGCCGGCCAAATACGTTAAATAAACCTACAACACGGGGCATAAATAAAGCTAAGACCATTTAGCAACACACATCCAATATCAAGAGCTACAGGCAGTGCAGACAGTAGGAAGAGTTTTAAAAAGGCAAATACAGGTGAATGGACAAAGGGTAGACAGAATCACATGCCCCAGAATAGAGAGAAAAACCCACCCTGTGGGGCTGACCAGGGTGACCCTGGGAACTAAAAAATACCTAACCCCACCCAAGTCTCCTAGGGCAGATCCGAAAACAAATCCGGCAACTATATATTTTGTTGTTTCGGGTTTAGGGTTAGACTTATTTGATAGTCTCTCACTTTGATGAGGGTGTTATTGTCCTGACGGTGTTGGCAGTCCTGACGGTGTTGGTTCTAACGGTCCTAATGGTCCTGACGGTCCTAATGATCCTGACGGTCCTGTCGGTGTTGGTATTGACACTGGTCCTGATGGCGGGACAGTTACATGAGTCTTTTCTGTTTGCACTTGAAGCTGTAATTTTTTTTTGGTCTGTTATATTCGGCTAATCTTTTTTCAACCTCTACTCTTCCTAGACTTTTAGTCTTAGTCACCGTTTGAACCTGTGTCAAGACAGGACCAGGGCTCGGTTGTGGAGTCGTCTGGGTTTCGTCCATTTTCTTATGCAGTAAAATTTATTTTCGAAAATCAATATGGCTCCCAGTAACAAGCAAGGTTACCACAGGTGCAAGGTAATTCCCAATCTTGTAAAACATGATGCATGCTAATTTGCCGATTAAACCTGAAACAATAGGGTTGCTTTCAAGGTCGTGTGATAGACTGTCAGTGTCTACAGGTAGAAAGTGACTCACAGCTTTTGTGTATAGACATACAAGAGATCGAATTAAATCTCGAGTCATTAGTAAAGCGATGTGATTTTCATATTTAGAATGAAGTTTCATTAGCTCGTCAGCGGTGAGAGATTCAATGTATTCTGTCATGTATTGTTTCCCAAGATAAGTTTTTGATTTACCTGAAACAACTACAGACAAAAGCTGCTGTTTTTTGGAGTCTAAGTCTTTGTTTTCTACAGAGCTGATATCGTTTAGAAGAAGTAATTCATCTTGATTCATTTTTTATAATGTAATTTAAAATGAAAAACAAAACAAAAAAACAAAAATGCAGGTAATTTTGAAATTTGTTATCAAGCAAAATCATGTTTCTCTAGAAAGTACATTAACAGTAACTTCATACATTTACACCAGTCAGTTATATAGTTAGTGACTTTTTGAGTTTACCCCAGACAAGACTTCTCTGGATTTACAAATGAGCGTCACAGATTAAAGAGACAACCCCACCACTCTGACTCGCTGAGAGGAGACTGCCTTAAAACAATTAATTGTGTCGCATGTTGCTGTTCTCTTTTATTCAATCATCTTGTTTAAAACCTAATAGCATACCTCAGGGTCACCATTGTGACTCGTTGTTGTGCATTGGGTTATACTTGAGAAAGCTCTAGGCATAGATTGGCCAAAATCTTTGAGCCAATAAAATTAGGCTGATGCAATGTCTGGAAAAGCTGACGCAATGGGAAGGCAAAGTTGTTTCAGCTGGTTAGGGTGCCGGGTACAATAACAAGTCAATAGATTTGTGGTGTGGTGCATTGCAAAGATTTTTTTCACAAATCAATCACCCGCCAACTCTTTTGCATCAAGGTGGGTAAACAAGTCTCGTCAACAAGTCTAGAGTGTCATCAAAAGAGGAAAGTGTGGCATATATATCGTTAATGTGGCACATATAATGGGGAGTTCTCGGGAGTGCTATGCCATGGCTCGTGGCAAATGTATGCCGTGAAACCTCGAAACCTACTCACAAAGAGACTTAAAGAGAACAGTATACCTGTGATAAAAGGCAATACCTGTCTTGTTTAAGTCTGTGTACAATCATCATAGTAAAGCTGCCGTTTTGTTTACCTGTAGTGAGTCACTTCCCTGTTTGCACTGAAATCAGACTCATCATAATTTCTGAGAAAAAAAGTCGTGCCTATGCACGCAAGGGTCCATGTGGCATAGTGTACTGAAATTGTATAACAGCAACAGCATTCTGAAACTGGGTGAAAAGTTAGCTAGCTGGTTTGGAAATTGTAAACTGTTTTGAGAAAAAACCAGCTCAGTCATATGTATCACCATGGAATGTTACCTTGTGAAAACGGTGTGTATGTTGCAAGGTAGGGCACTTAATGTTTTTGTTTATACACGTGTGTGTGAGTGTGTGTGTGTATTAGGCATACTCACCGTTAAGAGCTTTGTGCACTAGTACGCACTTGTTAAATACTAAGTGTTTGTCAAGAGGAAGGAGTCCAGCTGCCTCGAGCCTCACCTCAGTGGGTAGAGATGAGCTAGGAAAAATAAGTTTGGCTGCTCTCCTGTATAGCGAGTTTATTTTCTTGAACTGGACCTCACTGCAGCCATCTCAAACTGTTCAGGCATAATCAATGTGGGGCTTGATGTATCCATTGAAAAATAGTTTACGCGTGTTCAGATTAATGACTGCTTTCAGTTTAGACAGTAAAATGTTTTGTTGGAAATTGTCTTTCCGATGTGTATGAGATGAGTCTGCCAACTAAGTTGGTTATCTACAATTACCCCTAGTAAACGGTGCTGCTGTACTTGCTCTATGGGGACAGCTTCAAATGAGAGGTTTAGAGGCGCGGGTTGCAGCTGATGTTTCTGACGTTGTGACTAGCTTGCTTTTTGTTTTAGCTGGATTGACTATCATTCTATTTCTACTTCACCATTCAGAGAGAGAACGAATGAACGAAACTTTATTTTCCAAGGATTGAGATATTAGGCGCGCAGGTCTTTCTTACAATCTGTCCTTGCTAAGCTACATAAGGAACATCAACCAAACAACAAAAACTAACTAATAATAAACGTCACACACACGCATACACACACGCACACAGACACACGTATAAATGTACTCGTGCACATGCGCACTTTTGTACATACACATACACACGTACATGCGCACATAATTATCTAACATATAAGTAGGTATGATATTTTGTGTACTATCAAAAACAAGTTAGAAAACTGAACAAACAATTTGGAGGCTAGATGAAAAAAAAAAAAAATGATGCGTATTATGTCAAAAGACAAAGAAGAAGAAAGGATCAGCATAACGATGTCTTAGGAAGGTAATCATGTACTCTAATTTTAAACAGAGAGAGGGAAGTGGTTTGTTGAATTGTGGGAGGAAGGGAATTCCATAAAAGAGCACCTGAATAAGACAGGCTAGATTTGAACAGGTCTATACGGGGCCTTTTTATAGAGAGACTGTTCCTGGAGGTGCTGTATTTTTTTTTTCAGTTGGCGAAAAAAGCCTAGATAAGTAAGGTGGAGCTTTCCCGTTAAGAATTTTGTGCATCAGTACACATTTGTTTAGTGCGAGGTGCTTAACCAGAGGGAGAAGTCCGATGTCCTGCAGCTTGGCATCAGTGGATAAAGACGGATCAGGGAGGATAAGCTTAGCAGCGCGCTTGTATAATGAGTTTATCTTCTTTAAGTGATCTTCACTGCACCCATCCCATATTGTTGAGGCATAATCAATGTGTGGTTTAATGTAGGCATTAAAAAATAGTTTGTGTGTCTTAAGGTCAATGATCGTTTTAAGTTTGGAAAGTAGAAACAACTTTTTGGACAAATGTTTTCTCATATAATATAGGTGGTTATGCCAGCTTAGATCATCATCTATTATTACTCCAAGCAGGCGGTGTTGACTGACCTGCTCAACTGAGATGGAGTCCAAAGAAAGGTTGAGTGATGGAGGTTTGAGCTGATGTTTCTGGCGGGTTGTGATAAGCATGCTTTTTGTTTTTGTGTGATTTACAAGCATGCGATTTTCATTACACCACCGAGAGACTTCATGAAGTCTCTCTTGAAGATTATTTGCAATTTCAGGCACAGTTTTACCAGCGGAATGTAATGTTGAGTCGTCGGCAAACATGTCACACTCAGTCTCACTACACGTTACATGTAACGGTAGATCGTTAACGAAGATACAAAACAGTAGTGGGCCTAAAATAGACCCCTGGGGCACTCCATACTCCACAAATTGTTCAGAAGAACATTTTCCGTTGACATAGACTGTTTGTGTTCTTTTTGTAAGATAGAAGTTCAGAAACGAAAGAGCTGAGGGGCTCTTTTTGTTTAAGTAGGTGGCAAGATTTTTCAGTAAGATGGTATGATCGATAAGATCAAACGCTTTTCTTAGATCCAAGAAGACAGCACCAGCCATTTTATTATCATTTATGCTGTTGACCCACGAATTCACTATTCGTGCGAGTGCAGTGTGGCATGAGTGCTTGGGACGAAAACCTGACTGGTAATGATATAACAGGGACCTTTTTTCAAGAAATTCCAGAAGATGTTTGTGAACATGCTTTTCCAGAAGCTTCGAGAGAACTGATAGAAGGGAAATGGGGCGAAAGTTATTAATTTCAGAAGAATCGTTTGCTTTAGGAGCAGTAACTATTTTTGATTTTTTGAAAGCTGCTGGGAAGACATTTTTTTGTATACATAGGTTATAAATGTATGTAAGAGGTTCCACTATGTATGGTTGCGACAGGTCAAGGATATATCCATTGATACCATCACTGCCAGAAGACGTTTTCTTTTTTAGGATAGAAATGTATTTGCCTACCTCGTGTACAGCAATATCAGGGATGACGAAAATATCATCTGAGGACAATCTTTGCTTACAGAACTTAGTTAGCTTTTCTGGTGTGGAATATATCGACTGATTGCGATTGTGAGAACTGAGTAAGTCTTTGGGGGCTGATAGAAAGTGGTTATTAAACTCCTCAGCGGAGAGGTTTTCTGGAATGGTTTTGCACTGTTTACGCTTGTTGTTGGTAAGCGTATTAAGTGCTGTCCAGATAGAGGAAGGGTTTCTGTCTTCTTTGACTGTTTTGGTTACAAACGATCTCTGCGCCTCTCTAATTAAGTACTTAACTTTATTTCGCAATCTTTTAAATTCATGAAAGTTCTTTTCTTTCTTAGCCTTATTTCTATCATCCATTGCTTGTTTGATTTCGTCGGTTATCTATGAGGGAGGCTGGCGGGATCGGACTCGCTTTCTTCTTACTGGCGCATGTTTGTTTAGCACCCCTAGGAACAGATCAAGTAAGAGAGAGACAGCCTTATCTGGGTTGGTACAATTGTACACATCATGAAACGGTGTAAGGCTAAGATCGTGTAAAAAAGCATCTTTGTTTAGTTTTTTTAAAGACCTATAGGTAATGTACACATGCTGATCCCTCTTTTGTTTGGGCATCTTGCACGACCATGTACAGGTGATGGGAAAATGATCACTGACAGCTAGTGGGGGGGACGCTGGTCTCTAGTACTGCCTTACAGTTCTTGGTATAGATGTGATCAATGAGTGTAGCGGATGATTGGGTTATTCTAGTAGGAGCTTGGATTAGTTGCTTCAACCCAAAAAGAGTTGTTGTCGATTGCCACGTGGGATTTATTTTCAGTAAGTCAATGTTAAAATCACCTAACAGCAGTACAGGGAGAGAGAGAGAGAGAGAGAGAGAGAGAGAGAGAGAGAGAGAGAGAGAGAGAGAGAGAGAGAGAGAGAGAGAGAGAGAGAGAGAGAGAGAGAAATGAAATGAAATGAAATGAAACTTTATTTTCCAAGGATAAAAGAATAGGTGCGCAGACCTGTTTTCATTCTTGTCCTTGCTACACACTACAAAACAAAATAAC
>BTPG01000003.1:213948448-214013448 GCA_036245525.1 Semisulcospira habei | reverse complement strand
GAATAGAAGATAAAAAGACGTCACTAGTCAATCAATCAATATTAGGAATAGAAGATAAAAAGACGTCACTAGTCAATCAATCAATATTATGAATAGAAGATAAAAAGACGTCACTAGTACGTCACTAGTCAATCAATCAATATTATGAATAGAAGATAAAAAGACGTCACTAGTCAATCAATCAATATTACGAACAGAAGATAAAAAGACGTCACTAGTCAATCAATCAATATTACGAATAGAAGATAAAAAGACGTCACTAGTCAATCAATCAATATTACGAATAGAAGATAAAAAGACGTCACTAGTCAATCAATCCATATTAGGAATAGAAGATAAAAAGACGTCACTAGTCAATCAATCAATATTATGAATAGAAGATAAAAAGACGTCACTGGTCAATCAATCAATATTATGAATAGAAGATAAAAAGACGTCACTAGTCAATCAATCAATATTACGAATAGAAGATAAAAAGACGTCACTAGTCAATCAATCAATATTATGAATAGAAGATAAAAAGACGTCACTAGTCAATCAATCCATATTAGGAATAGAAGATAAAAAGACGTCACTAGTCAATCAATCAATATTATGAATAGAAGATAAAAAGACGTCACTGGTCAATCAATCAATATTATGAATAGAAGATAAAAAGACGTCACTAGTCAATCAATCAATATTACGAATAGAAGATAAAAAGACGTCACTAGTCAATCAATCAATATTATGAATAGAAGATAAAAAGACGTCACTAGTCAATCAATCCATATTAGGAATAGAAGAAAAAAAGACGTCACTAGTCAATCAATCAATATTATGAATAGAAGATAAAAAGACGTCACTAGTCAATCAATCAATATTATGAATAGAAGATAAAAAGACGTCACTAGTCAATCAATCAATATTATGAATAGTTCTTTTGAGTTAAAATAATACCATTCTGAAAAGAAAAAGGGGGTCGGTGGAATCGTGGACCGACTAAGAGCGGGTGGAGGGGGTGAAGAGGGTGGGGGGTAGTGGGAGGGAACCAATCAACAAACAGGACTTTCGGTGCCGTCAAAACATACTTTCAACTATAAGTCAGCTCTGAACGGGAATTTCCCTCAAAGGGGAGAACTCTGTATTCTGCATTAGCGTCTACAGATAAGGGCATTCTACAGATAGGGTGTCAACACTCGTGTTTCCGACGATTTCAAAATTGTCGCATTGTTTTTTCTACTCAGCATATTACATGAACCACCTTTGCTGCTTTGTTTCTTACGTGCCAACCGCAATGTGTAGTTGACGTGCTCCGTGAAGTTTCCGTTGGCATTCCACGTGTACTGACATGTGAAGGTTTTGCCCTCGTCAGACTTGTTGACAGTCGGTATTTCCAAAGTTTTGATGACCGCTGTAGACCCAGGCTTCCGCCAGTCCCTCCAGCCTACAGTCGCAGCGGGTTCCCCAGGGTCCATGATTTTGCAGTCGCACAGCAACCCCTGGTCAACGTATACAACCTCCGGACAGTTATGGTACAGCTCCCCCGGTTTTTCTGGCGGGAAGAAAAGAATGACGATAAGATAATGCACGTCCATTTTGTTTCGGAATAAAACAGCAGAATAAAACAGCTACGAACAGGCAAAGGGTTCATATACTTACTGAATTCACAGGAACTGCCGGTGTATTCAGTCGCACAAGTACAGAAGAAGGAATTCGTCTGATCACCACAAACACCTTTGTTTCTACATGGGTTACTGGCACATTCGTTCTTCTCTGTAATACACATCAAACATAATAACAGTTCAATACACATGAAATGGGAGAGATTCACATCACATCGTATTCATGAAAGAAGTACGTATGGTAGGAATAGCTATGCCATGGATAAACAAGATAGAATGAAACATAACCTACAAAGTCCCTTCTATATGAGAGCAGTCCTTGCTGTCAAGGGTCTCTACCTTTTGTCTGTGTCCTGATTCTGATGTTGAAATATCTCCTACTGAAAACGCTTCGCAGATCTGCTAATGCGTAAGTGAGGCTGTGAAAGGGCTGCAGGACATACGCGTCATTGGTATGACAAACATCATTTGTCATGACGTAAATTTTATTTTTTACGTAATTTTATATTTTACGTGATATGATGTTCACTTTCCCTTCGTGGGCTTAAGAAAATGGTGAGAAAAATAGAATTTCACGATACAGTCTCAGCCTTGCTATAATTTGTGTGAAAGCAGGTTGACTTTACCTTCTACAGGATATACTAAGTACTCAGGTCACTTGCATGCTCCTCTGAAAGCGCGTCGATCTGTGTGTGCGTGTTAGTGCGTGCGTGCACTCCAAACATTTCCAAGAGGCATAGATCCTCACATGTTTGTGTATGTGTGAGAGAGAGATGAAGATGATGATGAAACTTTATTTTTCAACGGTAAAAAGTTTTGACAGAAAACAAATCATTTTACAAACTTGCCGTTGCTAACATCTACAGGATAAATAAAAATAATTAAAAACAAAAAAATAAAATAATAAAAAAATAAAAAAGGGAAACTATAAAAATATATATTTGCATACAAAACCCAATAGCATCATTATATACAGAAAAAAATAATAACCCTCATCACACACATATGCACACACGCACGCTCGCCGCTCACACATACACCTACACGCACAAACAAACACGAGCACACACATGCGCGCACACATATAAAAACCATCTGTATAAAATACATGAGGTACAGGAAATATTACAGTACCTGAGAAAAGAACTAAGTTTGACTCAGGTAATCAAAAAGTTTTGTTTTAAAACTTCCTGGTGAGGTAATAGTTTTCAAATGTGCAGGGATAGAATTCCAAGCAAACGGACCAGAGAATGGCATCATAGTTTTAAAAAGGTCGATTCTTGGCAGTGGTAGGGGTAAGGTATTGTTTCTTGAGGTCCGTTCACGTTCTTGTTGAGATGACTGGGTGTCATATTATTCAGTATCTTATGCATAAAGACGCATTTGTTTAATTTAAGTTGCTGACGCAGACCGAAAATGTTTAAATGTCTAAATTTGACTGTGGTAGGGATGGGGCGTCTATCTATCATTTTTACAGCTCTTTTGTATATGGAGTTTAAACTCTTCATGTGGACATCACTGCAGCCGTCCCACACTGTGGAGACATAATCAACATGGGGCTTTATATGAGCATGAAAAAACAATTTACGGGTATTTGTATCCATTACATGACTAAGCTGGGACAATAAAAAATGTGTTTTTAGCAATGGTCTTACAAACAGCATTTATATAGGTCTCCCAGCACAGTTGTTTATCAACATGTATTCCTAAGAATTTACGCTCAGTGACTTGTTCAACAGGTTCAGCGTTTAATTGTAATTGTAATGGCTGTAGTCGGCGATGATGTTTTTTGCCGCGTGGCGATTAAGATACTTTTTGTTTTTGCTGGATGAAGAACCATATGGTTCTGTCTACATCAGTCAGATACCTCATTGAGACTGCATTGTAAACTATGGCTAATGTCCGTCGTTTTTTTTTTTTACCAGAAACATGACCACTCGTATCGTCAGCAAATAGATTACAATTAACGTCCGAATTAGTGATATGCAACGGTAGATCATTAATAAATGGTATAAATAGAAGAGGGCCCAAAATAGACTCCTGGGGGACGCCGTATTTTACATTTCCTTGCTTAGAGTATCTTCCATGGGCGTACACCATTTGTTTTCTGTCTTCGAGATATGATCGGACAAATGCTATAGCGGTTGCGTCCAAGTGATAAACTGTTAGCTTGTTTAGGAGAATGTCATGGTCCACAAGGTCAAACGCCTTATTAAGGTCTAAGAAAACTGTTCCTGACATCAGGCTTTGATTGATTCCAGCCAGCTGTCTACAATATGTGTCAGTGCTGACTGACAAGAATGTTTCGGTCTAAAACCAGACTGGTGAATATTAAGTAATTTACCTTTTTCGAGAAAATCAAGGAGATGTTTTTGAATGTGCTTTTCAAGGGGTTTTGACAAAGCTGACAGAAGGGAGATTGGACGATAATTATTAACATCTTCAAGATCTTATGATTTAGGGATTGGGATTACCTTTGCTTCTTTAAGAATGATTGGAAATCAACTTTTCTATATGCAGAGGTTGAAAATATATGTTAGTGATTCTACTGTATATGGTAATAAGATTTTGAGGCTTTCATTATCAATACCATCAATGCCAGCAGACTTTTTGTTGGGCATGCTAAAAATATATCTGCCGACTTCCGCAACTGTAATATCGGGGATGGTGAAAGTATGTGATATAGTTGTTTTTTTTTTAAGTGTTCTCTGAGAGAACTCGGCACTTCATACGGTTTACTGTTATTTGCAGCTGACAATGCCAATATTTCGGCTGTCGTTAAGAAATGGTTATTTAATATATCAGCTGACATATGAGATGGGATTTCGGGTGCTGATTTACCCTTCGTTATGACGTTCAGAGCTTTCCAAACAGATGCTGTGTCCTTTTTGTCTCGAATCATTTGTTAGAAAAAAGACTTTTTAGACGCTCTAACTAAATTTTTGACATGATTGCGTCTTTTTTGTTGTTGTTGTATTTTTCGTACTTTTGCTCTTTTTTTAGTTTGTCTCTAAATGACATGGCCTGCTTGATATCCGCTGTTAACCACGGCGGTATGGTGGAATGTTTAACTCGTTTTTCACGTATTGGCGCATGTTTATTGAGAACACTGAGAAACAGATCCATCCAGCACGACAAGGCACTGTCAGGAGATTGGTGATCATAAACCTCATTAAACGGAGCACTGTGCAGGTCCCACAGAAATTTGTCTTTATTAAAGTGTTTAAATGAGCGATATTTTATAGTTTTATGTCTTTTAGTTTTTTGCTTGTCTAGTTTCATGGAGACGTTACAAAAACTGTGTTATGATCGCTGACAGCTAAGGAAGGAACCTGCACATTTGATATTTTATCGTCCTTTATCACGTAAATGTGATCAATTAAGGTTGAGGATGTAGATGTGGTTCTAGTGGTTTTTTTTTAACTAGCTGTTGTTGATGCCCATGCAGCATGGTGCCCTTTGGGCTTAAGTAGGTCAATGTTAATGTCGCCCAGAAGAACAATGTTATCTTTACTTTGATTAACTTTATCCATCATTTCTACGAAGTCATCATACCAGTCCCAGTTGGCTGCTGGATTTCTATAGATAAAGCCAATTAAGACTGTGGGGGATTTAGATGTTTTCACCTCGACCCATAAACTTTTAACTTCGGCTGACTCTAAGTCCTGTCGTCGTTTAACGTTACTAATTATCGAAGCATGTATATATATACTGCTAGTCCAGTGTGCTGGGGACTTGAAGCATCTCTGCGGAGTACTGAGAAGTTTGGGACTGAGATGGAGTTATCCCTGATACTGCTTTTGAGCCTCGACTCGGATACACCAAAAACATGAAATTGTGTTGGCTTGTTCAGGAACACAGACAAATCTGGCACCTTATTAACTAGATGGTAAATGTTGAGGTGGCCAATTCTCAACTCATCAGGTCGTTGTGGGGCAGTTTTTACATTATATTTTGACATGTTGGTAAACAGAACAAACGTAGCAATAATATTCCAAAAAAATAATAAAAAAATAATCTCAATGTGTATAAATGAATAAGAAAGCGACAAGAAAACGTAGAAAAACAACAGCAACAACAATAAAGCAAAGTTAAAATGTTTTTGACGCTCGTGGTCAGAGTCCGCTGCGAGTGTGAATTACTTGGAAATGTCAGATACAAAATAAAAGGCTCGACAGCTATATAGAAAGAATCAGAAAATAAAGAAACACTTCCAAGGGCACCTAGGCACGCTCGCCTGATGCTTCAGTTCCCAACTACTAATATAGTAATAATCGCACATACAAAAAATGGATTTCTATAATTTAAAACAAAACAATAAACAAAAAGTCACTGTGACATTGAAATCAAGCACAGCTAACTACGGACAGAACAAAACCGCAGTCATTAAAGTCGAAAACGTAATTCTAGATCAAAAAGCTCAATTCAACTCGACTCGAGGATTAATGTCACAAAAAGATCCACGAAACACGCACAATGGAACTTTGACAAGGCTGCGAGAAAACTACTAAAATACAAAAACAAAAACTGTCTGAAATACACGCTGTCAAATAAGAAGGGTGTGTCCTATAACTGTCTAACACAAGCTGTCAATCTAGAGACTCGGATCCTAATGTCCAGCGCGTGGCCTGAATTTCTGCAGCAGAGAAAACAAGGCTGCGCAGTCACTTTCATTAAGCTGGGGCACTCCTGGGGGCGGGGGTAGTGGGGGATATGGAAATACGGAGGGATTAGAGTACGGGTACACCGGACGGGCGTCTGCTACGAAGAAGGGGGGTCCATGGTTGGTGTGGAGTAACCGTAGGGTGGCCGCTGTGACTTCTGTTCCGGAGCAGTTCCAGCCTTTGATCCACCGCTATGTTGGGCGACTAGCGGCGTGCAGTCGGCTTGACTGCAGTCTTTTTCCTCAGCATGGTCCAGTCGGAATCGGGGTGCAAGGCTGGAACTGACTGGGCGCTGAGAGCGTCGGTCTCTTTGATGCTCTTTGTCTCTGGCACCAGACTTGCCGTGTGTGTCACCGTGCCCTGGCAGCTGTTCATGGTGGCGAGATGTTGGGTGATTTGGTTCTGGCCGGGCTGCGTTGTTGGAGGTGCGGCCAGAGTACGAACGCTTATGTTGACAGCGAGAGCACTGGTGCCCCGCTTGTTGGGATGGATGGCGTCTCTGAACCAGCCGCTCTTTACCTCGCCGGTTCTTGTAGAGAAGGCGTAGTCATTGTCAACAAAGTTGACCTTGAGGGATGCGCACATTTCCCTGAGGCAGAGGTTGGTGTCACTGATGCATGGGCCTGGCTGCTGACGCTGGTTGTTCGTGGGCAGGATGGAAGACATGGAGATTTCTGCCTTGGGGAATACTCGTCTGGCAGCAGAAATCACATCCTTCCAGCCCTTCTTGCCGATGACGAACCCACGCTTACAGTCGTTGATGCCAACGTGTATGACGACTGTGCTGACTGTATTCGTGGGTTCGGCATCCTGAAGGCGCTGTAGAATGCCGGCTCTGTCGAGTCTCGACACTGACACGACCTGTGCCTTGTCCGTCCACTGACGGACATCAGCTTTCCGTGCAGACCGCGTAGGACAGTCACCTAGAAGCAGCGTCTGGGTGACAAGCTTTAGCTCTGGAATTCCAGTACGGTCGGTGGGTTTGTCAGAGCCTGGAGAGGGTCGGGGTGTTGGTACCGGCTCCATGTGCTCGGGCGTTTGCCGGATAGCAGTGTTGTCGTGAGCTGGACGCGGGGGTTCAGATGTGGTCGTGGTGGCAGGGGATTTGGAGGTGGCAGGCGATTTTTCCGGCGCTTGTTTTGCCTCGGTGTTGGAGGGGGGATAAATGCCTTTCTTGCTGCCTTTCTTGCCGGTCCTCGATCCCTCCTTCTCCCCCTCCATCTGGGTGATTCGTTGTCGGAGGTGTCTAATTTCAGTTTGCAGCGCATCCACCTCAATATTGTAGGCGTGGCGGATCTCTCCAACTGCTGACTGGAGAGCAGCTATCTCTGCCATTACGCGCTCCATGGCCAGGGGGTCTGGGTTGAGAACAACAGGGCAGACCGTCTGGCACGCAGACTCGATAACCATGACATCAGCAGGGGCAGGAGGCTGAGTGCCAATGCCGCCGACGTCAGATGTGACGGCAGCACAATCGCTGTCGATGTTGTCGTTTGTTATGGTGCCAGCGCCGCCGACGTCGGAGGTAGGGGCAGCACTAGCTTTGCTGTCAATGGTGGATATAGTGGTAGCGCCAGTGCCGCCGTTGTGGGAGGTAGAGGCACTGTTGTTGCAGTTGTTGTAGGTGGTGGTGATGGTAGTGCCAGTGCCGCCGACGTCAGGCCTAGGGGCAGCACTAGCTCTGTTTTCGCTGTCGGCGATGGTGCCAGTGCCGCCGACGTCAGACGTAGGGGCAGCACTAGCTCTGTTGTCGCTGTCGTTGGCGGTGAAAGTGCCAGTGCGCCGACGACTGAGATAGGGGCAGCACAAGCTATGTTGTCGCTGTTGCTGATGGTGCCAGTGCCGCCGACGTCTGATGTAGGGGCAGCACTAGCTCTGTTGTCGCTGTCGCTGGTGTTGGTGGTGCCAGTGCCGCCTTCGTCTGACGTAGGGGCAGCACTAGCTCTGTTGTCGCTGTCGCTGGTGTTGATGGTGCTAGTGCCGCCGATGTCAGACGTAGGGGCAGCCCTAGCTTTGTTGTCGCTGTCGTTGGTGGTGAAAGTGCCAGTGCCGCCGACGTCGGAGGTAGGGGCAGCACTAGCTGTGTTGTTGCTGTCAGTGCCAGTTCCGCCGACGTCAGACGTAGGGGCAGCACTAGCTCTGTTGACGCTGTCGCTGTCGGTGATGGTACCAGTGCCGCCGACGTCTGACGTAGGGGCAGCACTAGCTCTGTTGTCGCTGTCGCTGTCGGTGGCTTTGAGGTGTAGTGAGGTCCATTTAAAGAGACTCAGTTCCCTACAGAGACGGGCGGCCAAAATAATCTGCCCTGATCCACACCTAACTACAGAAGAAAAGCTCACGAAAGCAGGTCTCCTGCCTCTTCAAGATCATTTCAAATATAACAAAGCAATTTTATGTTCAAAGTGTGGAAGCACAAAACACCTTAGTACATCTCCGCTTTGTTCCACAAGTCTGAGTCCAAGCTTGGAAACATTAGAAAGCTTTTTATAGTCCCAAAACCAGCGTATCTTTTTCAGGGACACATCCGGAATGCACTTCCCGACCATGTAAAATCCGCCTCCTCGCTAGCGTGTTTTAAACAGGGTCTCTGCAAGTATTTCGTGGATCACTCGTAGGCCTAGGGATGCCTTAACTACATGTATTATATGTATCTTTCTATGCTGGGTCCAATTTATTCGCAATTAAGCCTGTTATCTTTTTTATTTATCATTTGAACTACTGCCTATGTGAACAGTGTTGTCAATTGTTTGCAGGTATTATGTTTCACTTATATGTATGTACATGTGTAGATATTGTCTTACATATAATACTAGGATGGCATTGCCAATTAAACTGGTTATCTACAGTAACGCCGAGATCGGTTAAGTAGCGCAGAGAGGCTGACTTTAAAAGTCAACACACCTTTATTGTATATGAGTAGCTTACATAAAGGCAGCATGCCAAGGGTTTTGAGTAGGTCGTTAGTGCTGTCTTTACTATTAGACAGGATTATCTTAGCTGCCTGCCGGCGGAGAGCTTTAAGCCTGTTTAAGCACGCATCGCTACACCTATCCCGAACTGTAGACGCATAATCTATGTGATTGGATGTGAGCGTTATAGAAGATTTTTTTTATTGTAGGCGTGTCTATAAAAGGAGTAAGTTTAGAGAAGAGGAATATATTTCTGGACACTGTCCGACATATACTATTGACATGAGCGTGCCAAGTGAGCTGATCGTCGATAGTGACGCCCAACAACCTGTGCTCTCTGAATTGCCTAATCGGATCTGAGCCAAGTGAAAGGCTAAGTCAGTGGAGGCGGGTGCATCTTCTGGTGAGTAGTGATTAACATGCACTTTGATTTTGATGGGTAAGGTATCATATAATGTTCTTGGCACAATCTAGAAGCATCGTTAATTTCCCTACGTATCACTCCCGGTTTAGTGCTAGCCCCCCAAAAAACATTAGCCATCTAAACACTTACGTTATAGCGTTGTGCTCGTTCCTTCTATAGACGAGGCACTAGTATTCTAGCGTTGTGTTTGTACAAAAATCGCATGAAGCACGGCTATCGGTCTGAGGGAAGCAACCACTATAATATGTTTCACCAACCATTTCTAAGTTATCTGAAAGTGAATGCCCTTGTCGGAATAATTCCAATAATTCCAACTCCATGTCAGAACAATGCCAAAGTAGCTGACAACGTGCTGTGGATCGTCTCCAACAATGATCTTATTCGATCCTCATGAGCGCGGTTTCAACAGTGATTTTTAGCTCTTAATATTGTGATTCAATAACAGACAGTTCTATTGTGTGATTTCTTTGCTTGTGGAATTCATTTTCCTGCCATGTTGGTGAGTAAATCTGGATTTTCTTTGCATGTGCTTACACTGTTGCTACCAAAACCATATTTCTCAATTTGTGCTCCGCCATTTTTGTTCTGTTGCATAATAATCAAATTGGTTCGACTTCCCACTAAACCGATGCACAAACACGCGCAGTTTTGAAAGTATTGTTAATGCTCTTTCCAGTGATACACAATTTATCTATGGTTGTTACCTTGGGAGGCTGTGAAAATTAATTCGACTTACCCCAAAAATATACGTCACCATGAAACACATTTCCTTTTTCCTGCTACTTCGGCAGGGAACTGACTCGCTGAAAATGTTACGTTGGGAAAGAGTTAATACTGCGTTGAAGTGAGGAATTAATTTTGGAGATGTCGGCTGATGAAACGTCTAGAAGAGTGTCGTCAGCAAACATGTTGCACCTTACATTTGGCTGTGAAATATGTACAGGTAGGTCGTTAATATAATAGACAATAAAAGGGGACATAACATAGAACCTTGAGGGACTCCATGCTTTATGACACCTTCCGTACAACGTCTACCATTAACAAAAACATACTGGTACCTATTGTACAAGTAGGATTGAAAGAAAGCTAAGGAGTTTGTGTTATATGATATGTCGCTAGCTTCTGCAGCAAAAATCCATGATTGACTAGATCAAATGCTTTTGAGAAATCTAAAAATAAATACCTGTCATCGGATTAAGCCAAGTATTTCTTAGGTGAGACAGTGCCATGTGACAAGAGTGGTGAGGTATGAATCCTGACTGCAGGGGGTGATTTAAGTTGTGCTTCTCTAGAAAAGTGCTTATTTGTCTGTGAACACGTTTTTCTATTGGTTTTGACAGGTCTGACAAAAGGGAGATCGGTCTAAATTTGTTAGGATCTGTGAGGTCCTTATTTTAAGGCAAGGGAATAACATTTGCTATTTTCCACCAGGTCGGAAATGTACCGTGTTGAAGGATGAGGTTATAAATAAATAACAGAGACTCGACAACGTATGGGGCAACTATTTATAGAAAGTATGTAATAATGCCGTCATGACCTAGTAAGCGCTTGTTGTTTAGCTGAATTAGCGATTTTCCAACATCGAACACAGTCATATGGTCTATCATTGTCGCAGACGATAAAGTAACTCGTGTGGGCGACTGAACAACTTGTTTTAAATCAAGAATAGGATCATTGATCTCCATGAAGAGTAACCGTCTTTTTCACAAATCAACATTAAAATCACCTAGGATATGTATGTCACCCTTTCATTTGTGTACTGTGTTAATCATCGATTCGAAGTCGTCAAGCCATGCCACTGTGGCCGCTGTATTTCTATAAATAACTCCTAAAAGAACGGGTGATAACTTCGATATTTTGATTTCTAGCCGCATGCATTCATTTTGCTTCGATTCTAGGTCACATCTTCTAGTCACATATTGAATTATACAGTTATGTATGTATATTACAATGCCAGTATGGCCTAGAACAGAGGCATCACGGCGTAGAATATAAAAGTTTGGTATGCAGATGGCCTGTTCACTGTATTTTTAAAATTTGTATGGTGCCTATAGCTCTACCTGAGGTTAGGTGCCATAGGAATTATTATTATTATTATTATTATTATTATTATTATTATTATTATTATTATTATTATTATTATTATTATTATTATGAACGCAGAATGTCCACACCTCACCTTTGTATGTATGTATGTATGTATGTATGTATGTATGTATTATTATTATTATTATTATTATTATTATTATTATTATTATCTCTCCACAGCAGAATCTGAGAATGATCGGTACCTGGATGTTTTAGGTAGAATAAGAATAAGAATAAGAATAAGAGTACTTTATTATCTCGAAAAGAGAAATTCGGTTGTGGTACATTTATAACAAATAGTACAAACAAGACATAAAAACATTATAGCATAATTATGAACATTTTCTCCCTGCACTTGCACAGCTACAAATTCCAAATGGATAAAGTAAACACTACAAAATCTTTACACATAACTCTTACACATCTCACACAAACATCTTTTATGGACTGAACTGAGCGGCACTTATACATTCACACCCACCTCTACATATGCATACATAATACGCGTGTTTCAACCTAGTCCTAACCCTCACTACTTATTATACAAACGTCTCAGTACATTATTACACATTATTACACACGCTGCATAATTAAAGTCTACCATAATAAAATAATTAGTGGGTAAACACTCAGTAACAACAATCCCAGTATGTCCATGTTCACCACCAAATGAAACACAATATAATCACTTCTCTAAAATCAACAAGCTCCATTCCTACTGATTGCACAGGTAAAGGGGGATAGGGGGGAGGAGTTAGGTTTGGGTATGCGTGGATGTACCTACAGATTGCTTAGAGTGATGGATTTGGGGATGAAACTGTGCTGTAGTCTAAGTGTTCTAGCTTTGTGCGTGCGGAGTCTGCGGCCAGAGGGGAGGAGTTCATAAAGGTGGGCAAGGACATAGGATTTGTCTGAAGCTATCCGCCTACCCTTTCTCACCACACGCTGTTCATACAGGGACTCCACACTGTTTTGCTTACTGCCAGTCACTTTGCTGCAGATGTTTACCATTCGTGCCAGGGTGTTCTTGTTCTTCACACTCAGACCTCCATACCAGCACACAGAACCGAAAGTGATGACAGACTCAATAAAAGAGCAGTAAAAAGTTTGAAGGACAGAGGGGTTCACATTCAGCTTACAGGAGCTGTACAAGCCCGGAGTTTGGATCGCCGATGCAAATGACTTGCTCCCGCTGGCCCTGGCAAACGTCACCAGAAGAAGAGTCAGGATATTTCACATCAGAAAGTCCAGGCCAAATCAACGATATACACCCAAGTCTGGTGGCGTCTGATTTGTTTAATCCCATATACCTGGTTCTCGTTGCTCTGCACAGTTTGCCTGAGCATTATGATGGATGTGTACCAGTGAGGTGTGCACATTCCTCGTTCCGTAACATGACGGAGAATGGACCTTCTGAGGAAGCAGAGTCGCAGTCAAAGCCAAATGATGGTCTGCCAAATAATGATCTGCCAAATGACTGCTCCAACCACCCAGCTCCAGCTTCAGCCAAGACTTCTCATCACGAAACCCCAACAAAAGTGACAGACGGTCGCCGGCACAGGCAGTCTCCTTTTTTTTATAACACCACCAAAAAAAAAAAAAAAAAAAAAAAAAAAAAAAAACAGAAGATAGTGGTAGAAAACCCTTTAAAATAGAAACAAATAACGACGTTTCGGATCAAAGATCCTTCCTTAGGTGACATGGAAACAAACGTAGAACAGAAAAGAACACCAGAAAGAAAAGACGTCATCCTGTATAGAGAGAATTTAGAATGACGTAAAAAAAAAAAAAAAAAAAAAAAAAAAAAAAAAAAAAAAAAAAAACCACACACACACACATAATGACGCAAATACACATGCACAAAACACGTAGCACAAAACTTACGTCTATATACATACACGTCACTGCATACATTCGCATTCACTCGTGCCTACTGCAGCTCACGCACATGCACACACACACACACACACACACACACACACACACACACACACACACACACACACACACATACACACACACACACATACACACACACTCAAAGGTAGCATCCAGTGTCAACAGTGAGGTCAAGCCTGGCACCAACTACCCATCAGGCCGAGCATACATCCCTAGGGGCGAATGTTCAAGCCGCGCGGATGGTAAGTGCCAAGCCTGTCCGCGAAAAAGGATTCTGTCATTTTGCGGCGGATGAAGTGGGATGTATTTTGCCAAAGGATGCGTATGCTGAAATACGCCTCGGATACAACAACCAGGTTGGACGTCATTTCAACGAACCGCCTCATAGCCTCACACATTTCAGCATACGCATCCTTTGGCAAAATACATCCCACTTCATCCGCCGCAAAATGACAGAATCCTTTTTCGCGGACAGGCTTGGCACTTACCATCCGCGCGGCTTGAACATTCGCCCCTAGGGATGTATGCTCGGCCTGATGGGTAGTTGGTGCCAGGCTTGACCTCACTGTTGACACTGGATGCTACCTTTGAGTGTGTGTGTATGTGTGTGTGTGTGTGTGTGTGTGTGTGTGTGTGTGTGTGTGTGTGTGTGTGTGTGTGTGTGTGTGTGTGCATGTGCGTGAGCTGCAGTAGGCACGAGTGAATGCGAATGTATGCAGTGACGTGTATGTATATAGACGTAAGTTTTGTGCTACGTGTTTTGTGCATGTGTATTTGCGTCGTTATGTGTGTGTGTGTGGGTTTTTTTTTTTTTTTTTTTTTTTTTTTTTTTTTTTTTTTTACGTCATTCTAAATTCTCTCTATACAGGATGACGTCTTTTCTTTCTGGTGTTCTTTTCTGTTCTACGTTTGTTTCCATGTCACCTGAAGAAGGATCTTTGATCCGAAACGTCGTTATTTGTTTCTATTTTAAAGGGTTTTCTACCACTATCTTCTGTTTTTCTTTCACGTGAAACCCTAGCTGCAACAGTTTTACTAACACCACCAAAAAGAAAGCGGGGTAGAAAAGCAATCGTGTAGCCTTCACAATGGAAGAAAAACGCCCGAAAGAGATTAAAACTACTGGCCAGGAATACTGTACAAGCAAAGGAAAGGTACAAAGAGATTAAAACTACTGGCCAGGAATACTGTACAAGCAAAGGAAAGGTACAAAGAAAGAGGACGGTCACGCCGGTTGATTGCTCCAAGTGCAAGCGCAAGTGTACAAAAGCAATAAATGAAAGCACGCGGGAAAAGATCTTTCAGAGTTTTTACATGCAGTACAGTTACCAAAGCGAGAAGAATGTTGTCTGTAGACATGTGACAAGAACGTACCTGACCCAGGCAAGAAAAAAACTAAATGTTCAGCGACATTTCAGTTTCACTGTGGACGACAAGCGGATTTTTTTGTTTGCAATGCATTCTTCATGAAGACCCTGGATATCGGTCATTTCTTTACACAACATACCCTTGGAAACAGCACAGACGGAGCCTTCACCGGACAAGAGAACAGAGGGAGACACGCCCCTAGTAACAAAGTGCCGGAGCATTGACAGGTAGAAGTAAAAAAAACACATTGAATCATTACCAGCAGTGGAGTCACACTACTGTCGGAAAAGAACAGTCTATAGAAGTAAAAGAGCACACTGAATCATTTCCAGCAGTGGAGTCACACTACACTACTGTCGGAAAAGAACAGCCTGTAGAAGTAAAAGAGCACACTGAATCATTTCCAGCAGTGGAGTCACACTACACTACTGTCGGAAAAGAACAGTCTGTAGAAGTAAAAGAGCACACTGAATCATTTCCAGCAGTGGAGTCACACTACACTACTGTCGGAAAAGAACAGCCTGTTCTTTTCCGACAGTAGTGTGACTCCACTGCTGGAAATGATGCAATATGCCCTTTTCCTTCTACCCGGCAATGCTCCGGCCCTTTGTTACATGAGGCGTGTCTCCCTGGTTCTCTTGCCCAGTGAAGCTCCGTCTTTGCTGTTTTAAAGGGTATGTTGTGTATAGAAATGACCGATATCCAGCGTGGCAAGAAAGTACCTTGACACGGAACTTTCAGTCAGCAAAATGTACCAGCTGTAGCCTACCTGGAACAATGTACTGACATAGGCAGGCCTGCTGTATCCAGCGCATACTACCGTGACGTTTTTGTTTCGGGCTACAATTATGGGTTCCATAAGCCAAAAAATACTTGTGCATCACGTGCACAAAGTTCATGAATGATCAGAAGGAGGGTAGCGTGACCGAGAAGGCTGACGAAGAGTACAAAAAACACCAAGAGAGAAAGAAGGAGACTAGAAAAGAAAATAAGACGACCAAAAAGCAGCCAGAGCCGACCCAGGTGTACAAGTAGCAACGTTTGATATGCAGTCGGTACTGCCAACTCCCCATTCGAAGGTCAGCACAGCATACTACAAACGCAAAAACTTGCAATTTATAACCTGACATTTTTTCACTCGAAGACAAACACGGATGCTGCTACATCTGGAATGAGACAGAGGGTCAGAAAGGATCGTGTGAAATGGGCACATGCCTCCTGCTCTACCTTCAGTCACTGCCTGTATGTGTTAAGCATGTCATCTTAAATTCAGAAACATGTGGTCGGTCAAAACCGAAATCAGGTTTTGGCCACTGCTCCCCATCATGCCGTCCAGACCATCAACCACATTGAGACGATTGCCCAGAAATTCCTAGAGCCAGGGCACACTCAGATAGAGTGCGATGTTATGCACTCTACAATTGAAAGAGCAAAAGCACCAGCTACCATCAGCCTCCCAAAACATCGCGAACCACAGCTCCTTACCTGGTCATTCCACTAACACATGCAGACATATATAAACTTTAAAGAAGTGGCAAGTGGACGTCTTAGAAACACAGAGATAAAAGGACAACGGGTCAACTGGATCGGCATCAAATGGCTCAGATTCATGAAAATAGAGCCAGACACCTTTTATTACAAGTACAGAATGTTTGAAGACTTAAAGATACTGTATATCTGGGGCCGGATGCTAGAGTCGAAGATAATCTGACTCCAAGTTAGCGTGTTAACCCGGACTAGTTATCGCGAGGATTGCGTCTGCTTCAGCGCAATGCACAAGTCGAAGTTAGAGCGCGCAATAGCTAACTCGGAAATCTATTTTAAGCATAGGAATCACCCTTCCGTCACGCATGCTCCGCTACAAATTTTCACTACCTGTGTAAAGTTCCTGTGAGCGAGCACGCGAATTTTGTATACTGACGTTTTTGCAATGGACACATACACCGAAGAAAACAACGAGAAGCGGGCTAGGAAGAACTTCTCTGACCAGGA
The DNA here is from genome assembly GCA_036245525.1 of Semisulcospira habei. Lineage (NCBI taxonomy): Eukaryota > Metazoa > Mollusca > Gastropoda > Semisulcospiridae > Semisulcospira > Semisulcospira habei. The sequence continues at coordinate 213,996,500 of BTPG01000003.1, read as the reverse complement.
AATTCGCATCCTTATAAAAGAAGTGTCCATAGAGGGAATGTGATTGCTCGGGAAGAACAACGCCCGTGTGACCAACAAGAAAAGAAATGGCAAGAGATAGCGGAGAAAGTCGTAGCATGTGGGGTATCCAACCGGGAGTGGGTGGAGGTAAAGGAAACGTTTAAAAAGATGACGACTGACGTCCTAAACTGTCAGAGGGAGATGAGGAAAACCGGTAGTGGAAAACCACAGCCGCCCGTACCATATGAAGAATTGATTCTGCAGATCATCGGGGCAGAGTCAAACCTCATCCATGGCATCATTGGAGATGAGTTCAGGTTGCACATTTTTTTGTTTTCGTATAAAGTTACTATGTTTTAAAACTCTTTCAGTTTCAGACGCATGTCCCAAATGCCGAATACTTTGAACTTAAAAAGCAGTAGAGCACTTTCATTATTTATTTTGGTACTGTTGTGTCTGTGTCATGTTTTAAGAGGTTGCATAGTATGCAAGGCGTGTTTATATTGTGATTGCTGTGTTTAAATGGCTCTTGTATTTAAAATCGAAACAATTTTTTATCGCTAATAAATAATATAGTGAAACATGATTTTTTTTTTCAGTGGACGTTCCAACAGACAGCTTGCAGCTTGAAGAAAAGAATGGCTCCTTTAGTCAACACCCCTCATGCCGTAACTCGCGTAAGTACATAATAGTTACGTATAACTTTCTGTATGTCATTGTTGTATTCACTCACTCTGAACTGCACTTATCATTTTTTTGTGCATCATAGAAACAAGACTTTCTCAGTACGCGCACGCACAGCTTGTGAATAAAACTAAAAATCAACAGAATAATGAATGTATGTCGCCAGCCAAGTCTAATAAACTAAATAAACGTAAGATTTAGCAACACGCGTCCACTCAATATCAAGAGCTATAGGCAGCGCAGGTAGTAAGGAGGGTTTAAAAAATGAAAATACAGGTGAATGGACCAAGGGTAAACAGAAACACATGCCCCAGAATAGAGGGGAAAACCCACTCTGTGAGGCTGACCAAGGTGACCCTGGGAACTAAAAAGTAGTTAACCCCACCCAAGTCCCTCAGGGCAATGTGGTGGGGATGGCAGTTGACTGTGTAATGCACATTCAGCTTTGCACATAGGCAGAGTTCCCAGCGACCCATCAAACCCAGCAGACCTGTTTTGAGCCACATTACACTGCCAGCTGACCTCACAAACAGATAACGTCATGCAATACACGCTAAAAATAATATTATAGCCATCAGTTCACATCGTCAGCATGCAAACAAATATGACTAAGAGATGGTATTGGTTTGCTGCGTATTAAAGGTTCACTGGGGTTTGTAAAAAGTGCATCATTTTTAATCTAACCTACTACACAATACTACTGAGTACTACTGTGCAGTCGACGCCGAGGATTCGCAGGCTGCAGACAAGGATAAAGTGTTCCATGGCTAAAAGTTTGGCCTTACTTTTTTTATACTAATAATCAGCCACACACAAGACACTCACATGGCACATGTTTGGAGGCAGTGGATAATGCCACTTCTTTTATTTTATATTACTTACTAGTTGAACTTGATGCATGTTACAATAATTACATACTTATGTTCCAGTGAATAGCACTATTATTTCCTGTGTGGATGACAGACACATTGACCGTAGACTTGAGAACGTATGTGAGTACCATATAAGTATATTTACTTCAATATTTCCGTGTCCCCAGCTTTTCCTCTAAGCGGTTTGGCTGCCGGACATTTCAGTATCAAACCCCTGTTGTCTGGAACTCACTTCCCCTACACCTCCGGAATGTTGAAAACGTTGACGTCTTTAAGACCCAACTTAAAACCTACTTCTTTCAGCTTGCGTACCATTAATTCACAGATTGTGTGTGTGATGATGGTTTGGTCTGCATACATATGGTTTTGTTATGTGTGTTTTAGTTGTATGTGCGTGCGGAGATTAGAAGTGCATAGATTAGACTTTTTTAAAGGTAGTGAGATTCTGCATACATACATTTGTTTGTAACGCGCTTAGAGCCCACTGCTCCTGGGGATTCAGCGCGATATAAATGCTCTTTATTATTATTATTATTTATTCTAAAAGTAAATATGTGTGAATAGGTACATTACTCTACGAATATGTACAGTGTCATGACGCGGTGTACACCTCCGTTTATATGCAGCCACTGGTACTGTTTAATAACTGGTGGGCTGCGTTCACAAACGGGTTTAAATCTGTTTTGGCTTGAGCGCGTGTATTATGTGTGGACCGACATCTTTGAGGTTGAAAGTCCTCTTTCTTGCAATATAATTTAACTTAGTTGAAATTGGCTGCTAATATGCCGTCAACAGGTGACCTCAAACCAATGGCTGCATCACCAAGAGTAAAAACAGATACAAAATTCCTGTTGACTGTGTGCGTCTTATACCTATTTTAACCCTCTTTTTCATGCAGCCACTGGTACTGTTTATTGTACAACTACAAGTGGTTTACGATATGTCTTATGTGATTTGTGTTACTGTGAAATCGTGTTTATTGCCTTTATTTTAAACCACAATGGTTACTAAGGCATACGATGTGTGTGTGTGTGTGTGTGTGTGTGTGTGTGTGTGTGTGTGTGTGTGTGTGTGTGTGTGTGTGCACGTGAGTAGCTTAATTATAATTTGATGTGTTTAATGTTCTTCTTTTTATGTTGCACAGCACCGCAACGATTTCCTAATGTATTATTACATGTGGCAATAAAGTTCTATCATCATCTCAAGATAAACGGTTTTGCACACAATCAATGCACATTCTCCTCGCTATTTAGTATGGCAAAAACATGCATTTGTCATGTCTGCGGTTATTGCCTAATATTTTTTGGTCATTTTACCTTGCTATTTATTACGGCAAAAAATGCATTAGTCATGTATGCGGTTTTTGCCTCAAATGTTTTATCATTTTGCCTTGATTTTGTAGGAGGCAAAGAAGACTATTGGCCTTATATAGGTTTTGGCATGATAAAACAACGAACAACCTTTATGTGATGTTTACAGCCAGGACCATATACTGGCCAATATTCGGTTCTGGCATAATATAGCCTCTTACTATTGCAAAGAACAATTTTATGCCAAACAGGCTATATATGGAAAAGTCTTGTGAAACATATGGTGTTGGTATCCACTCGGGGTCACTGGGGATGGTATTTCTAACAACTATAAACATTTACACATGTTCGAAGCTTTGTACGTGCGATAGCAGATGTATGGGCGCGATAGCAGATGTATGGGCGCGATAGCAGATGTATGGGCGTGATAGCAGATGTATCGGCGCGATAGCAGATGTGTGGGCGCGATAGCAGATGTATGAGCGCGATAGCAGATGTATGGGCGTGATAGCAGATGTATGGGCGCGATAGCATCAAAACTTTGACTGCAATTTTCTCAAAATGGCCTTTTTTTAAAAATATCAGGTGCTGGTTATAATAGGACGATTGTATTGTCATAGTTATCACTAGACCCGCCCAAAAGATAACACCAATAAGACTAATAGGAACCGTTTGCGTGTTGGTAGCGGTTTCACCAAAATGATTCCTGCAGGAATCATCGGACAAAGAAAAGAAAAGAAACGACAAACGCTACCAACACGCAAACGGTTAAAGCCCCTAAGTTTCGATCTGAACAACAACAACAACAACAACAACAACAACAACAACAACAAAAAAACGTTTAACGAGTATGCACATAATTTTACACATAAAACACAAGTTTAGCAAACTGGTTCATTTTGCAAAGAAAGTACTATGCCGCTCTAACTCGTACGCGGCCTTTGCTGTCCCGGTTGTCGGTCCGTCTTTTCACCCAAATGAACCCGAACGAACCCAAACTATATTGTCAGAGTAGTAGTGTATGCATGTCTGTTGTGTCAGTCTGCCGGTCAGTGTGTGTCTGTGTGTTTGGGAGGAGGGTAGATTATCAGGCATACTCTAAATGATGTTGTGTATGTTTGCACTAATGTAACCATGGCACTGTGGTGCAAAAGCACGGCCTTATGTGCATGTGAATTGTGGGAAACACTTCACAGATTTCAATCTATAAATGACGATATGCACGTACCTTTATCTGTAGTGCTCAACACACACAGACACAGACACACACACACACACACACACACACACACACACACACACACACACGCCGCGCGCGCGCGCGCGAGAGAGAGAGAGCTAGCGAGCATGCGCAAGCACACACAGATACACCAGCACACACATATGCAAACAACCTTGCACACACACCACGTGCATGAGAACACGCACATGTATGAGTCCACACACACACACGTCACAGATTTCACTCTGTAAATGACGATTTGCACGTACCTTTATCCGCAGTACGCACACACACACACTTACTCACGCACGCATGAGTACACAAACATGCATGAGAACACACACATGTTTGAGTACACACACACACACACACACACACACACACACACACACACACACACACACACACACACACACACACACACACACACACCATCCTCTAGCCTTTTGCAATTTCTTAAACATCCAGAGTTTCTCTGATTTATTGATCAAAAAATGAAAGGAAAACAGTGATCTCAACAGCCACTGTAAATCACAACCCCTCCTCTGCAACCCACGAAAAAGTGATTCTCAAACTGTGCTTGACTTTCACAGCATTCTAGTAATGACACACTGCCAGTCTGTGAACAAGCATAGTTCTACCATAACTTTAATTTTGTGTGTGTCTAACCCTCCCATACAATACAGACAGGTACAAAGCAGTAGTACTTCAAGATGAAGCCATTTAGTCTATAAGCTAGGAAGGTCTACCGTGCACCCCCCCCCCCCACCCCCCAGTACGCAATAAGATGGGTATCAAACTGTTCCTTAGTATGTCCTGAGATGTTTAAGCCATGTTCCCCGAAAAGCCTTAGGAACACTCCAGAGATATAGCCGATGGCGCGAGGGTACGGTCTTCGCAGGTGCTAAAATGAGGTTGAGAAACATTTTCCTCTAATTAAATCAGAATTCATTCCAGAAGCCCAAATCAGGCAATATTATGTTAAGGCATACGTTCTGCAGCCTCTGCAAAAAAAACAGAATGAAAAAATATATTGAATCTCTGGCTCACAGTGAAGGTATTTGTGCACCCAGCAAACGGCCATTTCCGTGAAATCGCAATAAAAGACAAAAATAATGTGTCCGATGCCTTCAGACATTTTCTATAGTGCTGCCAGCCCATTTTCAGGCTTACATCATTAAAACAGGATGTCTCAATTATTATAAACCTGACTAGGGGATGCTGTGATCACTGTGAATGCCACAGTGGTTGATTTTGTATCCCTACCCCCAAGTTGTAAAAATACACAAAAGTAATTAGAAAAAATTACTAAAGTTATTCCATTTCATTTTGACCTCTCTTTACCTATTAAGTTTCAATAATGTGAGCATAAAGTGCAGGAAAATAAGGAAAGTCTTCATCCTTTACGGTACATTCGTGGTGAATGATAGCTTTTTCCCATTTAAAATTGCCAAATTGGGAAACGTACGTTGTTTCTGAAATTTTGTATACAACCGATAGGTCTTTGTTAGGGTTTTTTTTTTTAGGATAGAGTACCACAGTTACTCCCAACCTGATTTTGTGATGCTGTGATGCATTTAGGGGCCACAGTGGCTGAATCTGCTGCCCTACCCCCATTTCACCAGTATGCAAAGTAACGCAAAATAATCATAAAAAATTGCTTACGTCATAGTCTTAAATATTTTTTGTTGCCAGTTTTTTTTTTTTTTATTTAAAGTATGCATATTGAGCATAAAAAGTTGTGAACATTTCATTAATTTCAATGTAACCGATCCATTTAATTGTAACTATTTTAAACTGGCTGATATTTTAGGTGATATTTTACCTAGTGTAAGGCGGGTCTAGTAAGGTCTCTCCTTTTTCTTTCATTTATTTTCATCTAGAAATGTGTAAATATGAATATGCGTAATAAAGTTTCATGGTTCCTAATAGCCAAAACAATGTTATCAAATACTTAGTTTCCACATGTCGACCACTAGATCTCCACTTCCACCTTCTGCAACGTTCAATTTTTTTATGGCCGTCTTTAAATCTTATATTCTGGCTGCCAATAAGTGAGCTGTCAAGAGCTAGGCATCATGTTTTCAGAGTTTGGTGTACAGGGGCGTGTCTTCTGGTCAGAACTGCCAGCAGACCGCTTCTCTGTATGGACATGTTTGGAGAATGTGCTAATGAGACTGATATTGTACGCCAAATTCGCATAGGGCTGTTTCCGCATGACCCAGTCTCACGAGGTGAGTCCAGGAGGGTCCTTACGATCTGTCAACATTTGTCAAAGTTGTTAAAAAATGACAAGTTTTTTTCAGGGCCATGGAAAGTCTGTCAATTTCAGTCCTTTTCCTTAAAGTCTGTGAACGTTTGTAAAAATGACAACGTGCTGGCAAACTTTTGTCTACTTCTTTTTTTTTTTTTCTCCCCCAATTTGTGAATATTTCATTGCAAACGATCATGCTGATGCTTGTTGTAAGTGATCTATATTTAGCTCTGATCATAAAGTGACTGCATGGCCTTTCTGCTGAACATTCTGATTGGATGTTTACGCTTCTACCGAAGTCCGCCATTCGCTAAGCGTTCTTTTATTTTGATATCTCTTCATGCATTAGGCACGGAAGCTTCAAATAATTGCTGATACAGAATGATCTGATTACAGTGTCTAAACCTTCAGGCTTCAGTTTGGGTTTGTGAGAACGTTCCTGCTTTTCTGTATGGACCCAGTCCAGAGTAATCAGTGCGTAGATGAAAGATGGTGGCCTAGCTCTCCCTGTTCAGCTTGTTGATGTCATCTGCCCACGGGCTGCAGCCGCCATTCTGCTGTTGCCAATCACTTTGTTGTTGTAGTGTCTCCATTTCCAGCTAGTCCAGAATGCACTGGAATCCACTGCAGCACTATTTTGTGGACAGGGCATCCAGTCTATCTTGAAGCTTCCTGGTGAGATCAGTGGATCAAGCTGCTGCCTTTCCCTAGCTAGTGCTCTGCTGCTGTGTTGAGCACGTGCAGATCTGTACGATAGTTGGAGCTGCTGCCACCAGCTGGTAAGGCGAGGGAGGTAGTAGTGCGGTCTGCACAACAGATGTACACGCCACTTCCTTCATTCCGCACGTCATCTCGTGTGGTATCACAGCTGCTGTGAGGATAGCGCTTGTGCACAACCTCCAGCACGATGGCTTTGTGCAGTGCCGCAACCTTTGGCAAAGAGTCCTGGAACATTGTTTATGTTGTCTTAAAGGCTCTTTCGAGATGTCCAGGAATCTGAAGGGAGCTGTTCACAAATCTTTGGGCTTGGTTCCAGGACGTCAGTGTTAGCCCTTTGCAGGACCTTAAGTTGGCGGTTCAGACTTGGGCGTTTCTGACGGTTCTTGGTCTGCTCCTGTAGTCTCCCATGCTGTCGGTGTTTAGTAAGTCTCTTCATCGTGTGTGCTATTCTGCATTCCAGTGGCTCCAATGTCCTCCATTTCCTAAATTGGGGTGCTCAAGATGGCTCTAAGAATGTCACTATATCATGAGAATGACCCATGTTCTGCATCTTGTCAAGCCTGGCTTTTGGGGTTTTGCAGGCAGTTTCATGTTGTCGATGTATCTTGGTACCGCACAACTGGTCTGACCGAGCAGGTGTTTGCTTGTGCCAGGATGCTGTAATTTACGCCAATGTGGTCCCACCAGTTTCTTCATCAGAGACTTTTTTTTTTTTTTTTTTTTTTTTGCAGCTCTAGCTTTCCTTGGCTTCGATGTGAGGCCTCCACGTGAATCCAGTAATTTATTTGTTGCCAGTAAAGTTGGCCTGTCTGTTTTTGGTACTGGAAGGTCTCCAGATTTGAGGTGACCTCTTCCGTCTGATTGAAAGAGATGGTCTAGCTCAGTTTGAGTGGCCTCTCTCAGTCTAGCTGCTGGCTCTATTGGCAGCATCATGGATTCTGGAGGATGTTATTTTTTGATGTTCTGCTGCGCTCCACACTGCAAAGTCATCCGCATGGAGGATGTTCGAGACGAACCTTGGTACTGTTGTACTGATGTCATTAATGTAGACCAAAAACAGCATCAGACACAACATCTCCCTGAGGTACACCTTCCCCGAGTTTGACAAGAGTGCTGAATGTGAAGACGGTAGAAGCTTCAGCGGCAGCCCCTGGTAAGCATGCCTTAAATAAAAAGAATTACAATTAAATTGATGGGTCACATATTGAAATTAATGAAATGATCACAAATGTTTATGCTCAATATGCATATTTTGTTAAGAAAACTGGCAACAAAAATATTTAAAGCGAGGAGCAATTGTTATGATCATTTTTCGTTCCTTTGCATACTAGTAAAATGGGGGTAGGGCAGCAGATTCAGCCACTGTGGCCCCTAAATGCATCACAGCATCATAAAATCAGGTTGGGAGTAACTGTGATACTTTATCCTAACCAATAAAATCTAAAAAAGACCTATCAGTTGTATACAAAAATTCTGAGGGCATCAGAAACAACGTGCGTTTCCCAATTTGGCAATTTTAAATGGGAAAAAAAGATATCATTCACCACGAACATACCGTAAAGGATGCCGACTTTCTTTATTTTCTTGCACTTTATGCTCACATTATTGAAACTTAATAGGTAAAGAGAGGTAAAAATAAAATGGAATAACTTTAGTAATTTTTTCTAATTAATTTTGTGTATTTTTACAACTTGGGGGTAGGGATACAAAATCAACCACTGTGGCACTCACAGTGATCATAGCATCACCTAGTCAAGTTTATAATAATTGTGACATCCTGTTTTAATGATGTAAACCTGAAAATGGACTGTCAGTGCTATAGAAAATGTCTGAAGGCATCTGATACATTATTTTTGTCTTTTATTGCGATTTTGCGGAAATGGTCGTTTACTGGGTGCACAAATACCTTCGCTGTGAGCCAGAGATTCAATATTTTTTCATTCTGTTTTTTTTTTTTTTTTTTTTGCAGAGGCTGCGGAAGGTGTGCCTTGACATAATATTGCCTGATTTGGGCTTCTGGAATGAATTCTGATTTAATTAGAGGAAATTGTTTCTCAACCTCATTTTAGCACCTGCGAAGACCGTGAATGGGGGTACCCTCGCGCCATCGGCTATATCTCTGGTGTGTTCCTAAGGCTTTTCGGGGAACATGGCTTAAACATCTCAGGACGTACTAAGGAACACTTTGAAACCCATATTATTGAGTACTGGGGGGGGGGGGGGGGCGGGGGGATGCACGGTAGACCTTCCTAGCTTATGGACTAATTCTCTGGAGACTCACTGTTTCATCATTCTGCAGTATGAAGCAATATCAGACAAGTAATTATTAAGCAGGGACACTAAAACAGCCACTGGAGAGACATTGTCGCAGTTCTAAGTACTGTGCATCCAGTCCCAAACGTATCAAATTCTGCTCTTTGAGTTTTTGTCAGCCTCAGCGCTCTTTGGAGTCTGAAGATAATTAAGCATAATAGTGAGTCATGAGGGATTATGTCCTGATTTGTACAATCACCATAACAATTTGCGAAAGAGAAACAGCTTGGAAGAGTACAGTGCAAAACAGTGTCATTAATGACGCATGGTGCTGCATACGTCTTAAAATCATTTGCACCTGCAACTGTAAATTATAAAGTAATGCATACACATAAATGGGGTGGTAATAGTGTACACCGTACACTAGGAACTATTTTAAGTACAACACATGGGGTGGGTGTGTATGTGTGTGTGTATGTATGTGTGTGTGTGTGTGTGTGTGTGTGTGTGTGTGTGTGTGTGTGTGTGTGTGTGTGTCTGTGTGTGCTACAAAAATTGCACACACACACACACACACACACACACACACACACACATACACAGTAACACACACACAGTACACACACACTACACACACACACACACACACACACACACACACACACACACACACACACACACACACCATCTGACCCGTAAACGGCATGCTCATAATTGTATAAACATTGAATACTTCTGAACAAGAATAAACTATATTTATCTCTTCAGTGAATCCAGTTTCCACTTGCTGAAAAGTTACTGTGGTTACGGAATGCTGTTACCTACTTCGTACCGTACTAGAAAGTGTTTGTGCAGGCCTGCTCACAGGCGCTCGACTGTCGCTAGCCCACAGCCGGCCGGCAACTTCATCGGACATCACGTCTCGTGTGTATACTGTCATTACTGTGACACATTTGTAGTGTGTACGAACACATGTGGTTCACTGCACGTTTCCGGCCAGTGCTGATGTAATCTCCTCTCAACACACTGGTGCAGCGTGAAATGTGTCGAATCAAGAGAATGTCAACGACGACGTAGCGTACTTACAAGTCGAAATGCAGCCTTGCGTTTCATTTCTGTGTCGGTCTCACTCTCACTGGAGAGGAACTTGATTTGTCTCTTCTCCTCGAATCGGTCTTGCCTCCTCAGCGACTGACTCGGCATCTCGCACCAGCCCTGTCAATCTGGCGCAGTATTTCAAATCTCTGACGCTACTACTAACTTCCGTTTGCTAGGCTCTGTGTCATTCACCAAGCTGATTCCTTGCAAGGAATTTCATTCTAGTTGTAAAGTCACTTTTGAAGGTACACCGCCAAAGAATCGTCTGCTTAACTGAATCACAGTGATGCCCATGCCTGTAGCAGTCGAAACTACCGCCGTATCTGTGTCGTCTGCTGTAGTGCAGACGAGGATGATAACTCATCGAGACGAACTAGGTTTTTGTACAGTGTTGAAATGTCACGTTATCTGGAGGGAATGAGTAGGCTTTCCTGTGGTGTTCAAATGAACATAGGCTGTAATGAAATACCGCAATACGCGGCTGTTTAAAGCAGTTCCCCGGGGAAGTATAGGGCCTTTAAAGAATTCGCAATACTAACCATAGAACCTGCGAACTCCTGTGTTTTGTCCAAAAATGCCTTTTGCAGTCTTATTGATCAACCTTCTGCTTGCTATGATCCTTAAGTGGGTAGTTCCACTTATTTTATTTTTATTTTTTTTATTATTATTTTTTTTTGGCTACCGTATTAAAACAAAATACAATAGACTTTTAAATGGGGCTGGTCGGAGCGCATTCCGGAGCATACGCATAACGTTTTTGGCGTGCGGCGCAGAAATTCTGGCAAAGAAGTAACAAGATAAAAATGACGTCACTCTAGCTACGCAAACCTTGCTAGAGAACGTCTTGCCATCTGGCTCACGCTTTAGATCTAGTAAGGCCAAAATCACTTGTCTTCAGAAGAGCTTTTATCCCTTGTCTGTTCAGGCTCTGTCTAATGTGGCTGTGATATGATTTAACTCAGCAGATTGACTCAAAGTCTCTTTAGAATTACCTACAGCCCATCTTAGTTGTTTATAGTTCTTTATATGTTTTACTAAACCTCTTTTTAGACAGGATTCAGTTTTACAAATACATATGAATTTAGCTAATCTGTTTTCGTTGCGGCTCACTTGGCGGTTTTTTGCTGTCATAATATGGTTATTGTGCGATAGATTTACCTTATTTTACCTACTGAGATGTATGTGCATACTTAGTAGACTGACTGCTATAGATATGTGTGGTTTGGTGTTTAGAGTCTGCCTAATTGTGATGTATGTATGTTTTATGTCTTGATCTTAATATGGACGCTCGTCAGTAATGCCGCAAAAATTCCCAATGTTTATGCATAAAGAAATAACGTTTATCTTATCTTATCTTAGATGCCTCTTCTTTCCCCTCCCTCGTGGGCTCTACTGGAGTCATCCTATGTGTCACTGTTGCTGGATGTCTGTTTTGGGGCGGCGGGTGATTTCTCCAGAAGCAACCAACAAAAAGTGTTTAAATTTACATATATGTACAGTAATAGATTAGAAGATGTGTCTTGTACCAAAGGCGATGTACTAAGGTCAAGATTACAGTAGATATATAAAGGGTTTGTACACTAAAGTTAATCAAAAGGGACGGCTTATTTGATTTAAATTTTTGTTAAAATAAAGGTACCCCGAAGGCTGTGCAAAGGATAATCTGGCATACTGAGTGTAACGGCCGTGGCAGCCATATGCTTTCATTGCTTTTTTTTTTTTTTTTGTCTGTGCGATATCTCTGGAACCACTCTACCGATTTTCGTCAAGTTTTAGAATTTGGTAGCCTTTACTGTTATAAACGGTCAAGCAAAAATGGTATTGATACTTTTATGAGTTCACGTGCGGAACGTGAATCTATGTAATGGGCCAGTGGTCGTCCGTCCGTCCTTCTTGCGTCGTACACTTTAACGTTGGCATTTTCTCAGAGACTATTCAATTCACACTGAGATGCTGGTCGGCTGAGAAGATAGGGAAGCTTGGAATGGAAAGGTTAAGTGGTCTGGAACGGTAGCACTCATTTCTTGGTTGAGATATTCATGTCTTTCCTCAAGTCTATATTTTCTCATTTGACGGAGACACGTTTGTGTCACAGAAAGTACTGGATAGATAGGCACAACTGCAGAGTACAAAATCTGATTAAATAAGGTCTGAGTTGATTATCTAGTATTGCCGTCGTTGTGTGATATATTCAGCTGTCGTCGCACGCTTCCGAGTCGTCCCATTTCTCGTACCGTGGACGTCTTCTGGACTCGCTCCATAGCGCAGTCCCTGCTGACCCGAGACACCCGGGTCACACCAGGGACTGCGTTACGGAGCGATTTTTTTTTTAATTTTTTTTTTTCTACCGGTAGGTTAGTGTCTAGTGGCCGAAGGTCTTAGCTTGTGTACTGGATTTAGAGTAATATTTGCTTGCTATGTGGGTGTTTGTTTGTCTGTGTTAGTTCCCCTCTCCGTTTCTAGGGGGTAAGATCCTTTGTGAAGGTAATTTCAGGATCTTACGCGGAGCTAGTTTTTGTTTATTTCTTTTGTACAGCTTGTAGTATTCTTTTTCCTTGCTCTGCGGTCTATCGTGTTGTTTTTTTCCGATCCATCTGGGCGTCTTTCAAGTAAGTCACTGCTCCTTCTGCGTAGGTTGTTGGTATTTCTGTGGGCTTTCTTTTAAGTTCTTGCCGTTGATTTGTTTTGTGCTTTGGTATGTTTTTAAAATTTTGAGAAATTGTTGTTGTAGATTTGGAGTCGGCCCCAGTAGAGGTTTATATTCAACAGGGGGAAAGATTGGGTCTGAAGGTAACAAACGTTTTGATTACGCTGAGAAATGTAAGGATAAAGAGGACAGAGAGGGAGAGAGAGGGAGAGAGAGAGAGAGAGAGAGAGAGAGAGAGAGAGAGAGAGAGAGAGAGAGAGAGAGAGAGAGAGAGAGAGAGAGAGAGAGAGAGAGAGAGAGAGAGAGAGAGAGAGAGAGAGAGAGAGAGAATCAATGAATCAATGAATCAATGAAACTTTATTTTACAACGGTTTAGGCATTGACATCGTCATCGACACAGCCATTTTACAAACCTGCCGTTGCTAACAACTACAAGACTAACTACAAATATACATACATATAAGTAAACATAATACTTACAAAGAGATGACAACACTATTCACATAGACAGACATACTCATAGACTCACAGACACCCCCCACCCCACCCACCCCCTTTCACACATAGAGCTAAGTAGTCCAAATGATAAATGAAAAGGATAACAGACTTAATTGGGAATAAATTGGACCCAGCATAAAAAGAAACATATAATACAAGTGGTTAAGTCATCCCTACGAGTGATCCACAAAATATTTGCAGAGACCCTTTTTAAAACAGGCTAGCGAGGAGGCGGATTTTACATGGTCGGGAAGGGCATTCCAGATAAGTGCCCCTGAGAAGGATAAGCTAGTTTTATATAGATCGATCCTTGGTTTTGGGACTATGAAAAGCTTTCTGATGTTTCCAAGCTTGGACTCAGACTTACGGAACAAAGTGGAGATGTACTCAGGTGTTTTGCGTTTCCACACTTTGAACATAAAGATTGCTTTGTTATATTTAAAATGATCTTGAAGTGGCAGGAGACCTGCTTTTGATAGCTTTTCTTCAGTGCTTAGGTGTTGATCAGGGCAGATTATTTTGGCCGCTCGTCTGTGAAGGGAATTGAGTCTCTTTAAATGGACCTCACTACACCCATCCCATACCGATGACGCGTAATCGATATAAGAACGTATGTGAGCGTTATAAAATAGTTTACGGGTATCTGAATCAGTATAATATTTTAGTTTTGATAACATAAAGAGATTTTTGGCTACTATTTTGCATAAGGCGTCTGTATGAGCTTGCCATTTTAGCTGACTGTCGATTTTAATCCCCAGTACTCGATGTTCATTTACCTGTTCTACCTGACTACCTTTAAGAGAAAGGTTAAGTAATAGAGGCATTATCTGCTGTTTTTGGCGTGTGGCGACTACCATCGATTTCGTTTTGGCTGGATGAACAACCATAGAATTGTTTATACACCAAGCTGATACTTCATGAAGACTTTGTTGTAGGTTGTCGGAAATTACCTGTATATCTTTACTAGTAGTATGAAGTGAGGTGTCGTCAGCAAAAAGGTCGCATTGTACATCTTGGCAAGTAATATGTAGAGGCAAATCATTGATAAATAAGCAAAACAGTAGAGGGCCCAGCACTGACCCTTGGGGCACACCGAAGCTTACATCTTTGAGAGAGGAGTATGAGCCATGAACAAGAACCTTTTGTTTTCTTTTAGTAAGGTAAGATGTGAAAAAAGCAACTGCGTCTCCGTTATTGAGGTATGTGTGAAGCTTAGAAGTCAGAATAGTATGGTTAATCAGATCAAAAGCATTCTTAAAATCCAGATAGACTACTCCTGTTAACTGTGACTTATTCATACCCTTGAGCCATGTGTCAACAAGGCGTGTAAGTGCTGTGTGGCATGAATGCTGCGGACGAAATCCGGATTGGAAAGGGTGGAGGAGCTTAAGGTTTTCTAGGTAAGCAAGCAGAGAGAGAGAGAGAGAGAGAGAGAGAGAGAGAGAGAGAGAGAGAGAGAGAGAGAGAGAGAGAGAGAGAGAGAGAGAGAGAGAGAGAGAGAGAGAGAGAGAGAGAGAGAGTACTTCAGAGAGAGAAAGCTGAGGAAAAACTAGTACTTCGGAGAGAGAAAGCCAAAACAGAACATGACCTGAGAGAGAAGGAACTAGAGTATCAGAGGGAGAGGGTAGAGAGGGAAAGTATCCTTAGAAAAGATAAGTTAGAATTTCAGAGGGACAATGAAGAGAAAGATAGGGAGATGCAGCTACATTTGTCTCAAGAAGCGAGTTCTAGGCCACCTCTAGATAGTGATTCGGTAGGTCGGGGCGTGCGTAATTTTCCTAGATTACCAATGTTTAAGGAATCTGTGGACTCCATTGACGCTTTTCCCCGTGTCGGTTTGAGGCTCAAGCGCAGGCACTGAGTTGGCCATCTGCCATCTGGCTCGTTTTCCTTTCATCTGTTCAAGAGGGTCAGGCCTTCAGTCTTTTCCATAGCTTCAACGGTTCGGGAAACGTAGATTATGATACTTTGAAGGAGTGTGTATTGCAGAAGTTCCAGTGTAGTGCAGGGGGATTCAGGGACCGCTTAAGAGCTTGTCAGCCAGACACAGGGGAATCGTTTGTGCCGTTTGGCAAACGGTTGTCCCACTTGCTCGTACGTTGGGTCGAACTGTCCAAGATCGACCACACGTACGAGGCATTATTTGATCTCATTTTGGCGGAACAGTTCTATGGCAGGGTTTCCAAGCATATTGCTGTGATCTGGAAGGAACGTAAACTCAAGAGTACCCAGGAGCTAGTTGAGAACGCCGAGGCTTTTCGGCTCGCGCATCCGACGACAAATCTAGCGCGTAGAACTGAGTCGCTGCCAGTCGGGTTGGTCACCGCTAACACGACTGGGGGATATCGGGGTGTCAATACCTTGCGTGGGGCCCAACTGTTCAACGGTAGAGGTACTTTTCGTTTTCGACGTGGGGATAGGGGTAACAATAGTGGCAGTCGCGATCCTTACGCGCGGGGAGAGAAATATGGGCGTGGGTACGGACGTGGTCGTATGGCAAATTCGGACACTCAGTATTTTGCGTGTCGTGAGTACGGTCATTTCAGTCCTAACAGTAGTTCAGGCGCTCAATGTTTCACCTGTCAGGGGTACGGTCATTTGGCTCAATATCCTAGCGATACTGGTCCGGTGGAGGGGGCGGAGCAGCCCACGCACATGGCCAGTATTGCGGTGCCAGTCGGAGGGAAACCTCAGCTGGGTGTTTTGGGCTCAGCTGACGGAGGAGGTTACATAACGTCAGTGAACGGGATAGTAAATGGTTTCCTCGTTTCTGTTCTGCGCGACTCAGGTGCCACGACCGCGGGGGTCAGACGTAGCCTCGTTAGGGATGATCAGTTCACAGGGGAGACGCAGAAAGTGATTTCGTTCGGCGGAAGGGTAGACTCTTTTCTTTAGCCAAGATAGACGTTGCCACTCAGTTCTTTTCCGGGAAGTTGATTTGTTGTGTTATCGATGAGCCGGTCGTTGACTTGATCATCGGAAACATGAAAGATGTCGAGCCAGTCGTGGAGATGTTCGTGGCGATTAAGCGGGCTTATATCCCTTACCAGGCTGTCGCATCAGTCACGACGGGAGCTCGAGTCAGGCGCTGTGGCGAGGAAGGGCTACGTTGCCATCTGTAGATAGTTCGCTTCTTGACGCTATCTTGACTGCCGAGCTCATTGCGTTGCAGAAGGCATTTGGATCGTTACAGGGTTGGTTTGAAGAAGCCGCAGTAGGCGAGATCAGGGAAAGTGGGGTGAACGCATACCAGTTTTTAGTTGAAGACGGCTTGCTACGTCGTGAGCTGTTCCGACAGCGGTACAGATCGCTGTACCGTCTTCGCTGCGTGACACGGGTAAGTTGGCATCCCATGACGATTTGGTAGCTGGACATTTCGGCGTTAAACGAACGTTGGGGCCGGTCCGTCTCAGTGGTTCGTGGCCGCATTGACTACTGCATTCTATCTCGCATTGACTACTGCAACTCTCTCCTTTCCGGCCTCCCTCACTCTACCACTTCCACTCTCCAGCGCATCCAGAACAATGCTGCCCGCCTCGTCCTCAGAAAGAAAAAATCCGACCACATCACACCCCTGCTCAAACTTCTTCACTGGCTTCCCATCCCACAGCGTATCCAATACAAGATTCTGTCTCTCTGCTACAAATCCCTGAACAAATGCGCTCCTGCCTATCTTTCCAACTTACTTCACCCCTACACTCCTTTCCGCTCCCTCCGCTCCGCCTCCGACCCTCTCCGTCTCCACATCCCCCGCACCAAACTCAGCACTTTCGGGCCCCCGCGCCTTCTCAGTTTATGGTCCATCCACCTGGAACACTCTCCCACTCTCTCTCTCCGTCAGAAAGACTCTCTCTCCTCCTTTCAGTCCGCCCTCAAAACTCACCTCTTTCAACAGTTCTAGCACTATATCACCACACTCCCCACAAAAGAGGACTGTCGCAATATATTTCACCATTTGTTGTACGTGAGTCGTCTAAAGCGTGCGCATGCGTGCGCGAGTTGTGAGTGCGCGCTTAGAGTTATAATTATTATAAGATAAGCGCATTATAAATACCGTAATTATTATTATTATTATGTGACGACGGACGTCGCACGTTATTATCGCTCGTGCGACGTTTGTCAGGGTAGTCCTCGGAATAGCCAGGGCAATGCCGGGATGGATAGAAGGAGCGGTCCGCAGGGTTGGCTCACCAGTCGGGTTGGCCAGAGACAAAACAGTTGTGTTGAGGACAGCAATGCCGCTCGCCACCCAGTCTTTAGGTAAGTCGGTCGCTTGCTGGTTCTCTCTATTGTGTGCCCGTCGTTGGGTCGTTTTCATTTCCAGTGCTGGTATCGCGTTTGTTGTTCTGTTCTCGCATTCGCAGTGCGACCAGAAGTGTGCGTTGAGGTTTAAGGCTGTTTTGTTTCTGCTTTCTTTTGTTCTGTGCGGGTAGTGTATTGCGTCCAGTAGTCTTAAAAAGAAACTCGTCGTTTCTAATTTTTCCTTAGGAAGGGGGAATTGTGATGAAACTCTATGCTCACGCATAGGGTTCACAAAGAGGGTTTTGTTATTACGGTTTTGCCAGAGGTTTGCCTTGTGACAGATATTCCGTGGGGGCACGAGGCCCACGTGAAATCGTAATGAAACGGTTTGCACGGGGATTTTAGCGGCAGCTCAGTCTATCAGAGATCTAAATAGTTAGTACGGGGCTTTACTGTCAGTGTGGACAGACGTGTGTGAGATACCCTAGCCCGTATTCCAAGACTCTGAAACATAGAATTCAGGTATGTTTTATATGTATTATCAACAGGTAATGACGTAAAGATAATATGCGTTAGTAAGAGTTAATTCAGTTGGGTAGCATTGCTTGGTTTGGTTCAGTTATGTTGGTTTGGAATTCGTTGAGATAACCGGCGATTTTTTTTTTTTTTTTTTTTTTTTTTTTTTTTTACCGAGATGGATAACTAAGGGATGTGAGGTGTGACTGCCTAAGTCGTTATGAAGGTAGTACGGGGTTAAGTATAGCCTTTTTCAATGTACGAATCCATATATGGCGAGAGTGTCAGTGTATAGTCTGTTTCAATGTAGTGAATGAGTTATGGTATGTTGCGAAGTAGTTCGAGTTTGAAGCACATGTGTGTGAATGAACGTTCGAATTACTTGTATCAGCCAGGTTACGTAATGAACCTCATATTATCCAATATGTGTGTGTCTAGCAAGTGTTATATGATGTTAGGACTTTATTATTCAGAGTTTTTGCGTGAAGCGGAGCGACGGACGCCGAGACGTCAGTCAAAAGAGGCTACCGCCGAGGGACCTACTGCGAGGTCATTCTTCACTAAGGGAGTGAGCGACCAGTGCCGAGACACCCGGGTCACATCACGGACTGCCCTACGGAGCGAGTCAAAGGACGTCAACGGTACGAGAAACGGGACGACTCAGAGACGTGCGATGAAAGACTTACACGCCTAAACGTGGGAGGACAAAACGTTACCAAGCGAGAAAACCAGTAAAACGGGTTGGATTGTGAGAGACAATTACCTAGCCTGGCGTTTACATTGTGTATGTGTATGCGGTGTTGATGTGCTTGTAGTGAGAAGGGGTGGTGTATATAATCTTTTGAGTGTTCTTTTATTGCTTTAAAAAAAAAGGTCTATAGTATACAGAGAGCTAGTGTGTTGAGTTTTACAGCGTGAATGCGTCCCACTGAGTCAGTGGCGGTGTATGCGTCTTTTGCGCGAGAGTCTGTACATGCGACTGGGGCAAGTATGCGTGCATTACAGTGGTGACCCTGGTGTTTTCTAGCGGTAGGTTAGAGTAGAGTGGCTGAAGAGTAGCTGATTTAGAGTAAGATTTAATTGCTATGTGGGTGTGCGTTTGTCTGTGTTATTTTTCCTCTCCAATTCTAGGGGGTAAGATCCTTTGTGTAGGTAGATTCTGGATCTTATGAGGCGCTAGTTCTTGTTTTTTCTTTTGTATAGCTTGTAGTATTCTTTTTCCTTGCTCTGCGGTCTATCGGGTTTTTTCGATCCATCTGGGCGTCTTTCAAGTAAGTCACTGTTTCTTCTGCGTAGGTTGTTGATATTTCTGTGAGCCTTTTTTAAGTTCTTGCCGTTGAATTGTTTTATGTTTTTGTATTTTTATGTTTTTCAAATATTTGGAAATTGTTGTGCGAGAGTCTGTTCGTGTGACTGGGGCAAATCTGCGTGCGTTCAGTGGTGACCCTGTTTTTTTTTTTTTTTAGGGGTAGGCGAGATAGCGTCATGAGACGAACTATCTGCAGATGGCAATGTAGCCTTTTCCTATCCACCGCGCCCGACTCGAGCTCCCGTGGCGACTGATGCGACAGCCTCGCGAGGGATATGAGCCGCTAAATCGCTCCGAACATCCTCACGACTGGCTCGACATCCTTCATATTTCCGACGACTACCCTGACTGTAACGCACGCAGACTTGCCCCAGTCGCACGTACAGACTCTCGCACAATAGACACATACACCGCCACTGACTCAGTCGGGCGCATTCACGCGGTAAAACTCAACACACTAGCTCTCTTTCTCCTGTGGGTCTTTATAAAAGTAAACATTAAAAGTACACTTAAAAGATCATGTACACCACACCTTCCCACTACAAGCACATCAACATCGCATACACGTACACAATGTAAACGCCAGGCCACAATCCAACCTGCTTTAACTGATGTTCTTGCTTGGTAACGTTCTATTCCTCCCACGTCAAGGCGTGTAGGTCTTTCGTCGCACGCTTCCAAGTCGTCCCGTTTCTCGTACCGTGGACGTCCTTTTGACTCGCTCCGGAGCGCAGTCCCTGATGTGACGGGTGTCTCGGCACCTGTCGCTCACTCCCTTAGTGATGAATGACCTCGAAGTAGGTCCCTCGGCGGTAGCCTCTTTTGACTGACGTCTCGGCGTCTGTCGCTCCGCTTCACGCAAAAACTCTGAATAATAAAGTCCTAACATCATATAACACTTGCTAGACACACACATATTGGATAATATGAGGTTCATTAGGTAATCTGGCTAATACAAGTAACTCGAACGTTCATTCACACACATGTGCTTCAAACTAGAACTACTTCGCAACATACCATAACTCATTCACTACATTGAAACAGACTATACACTGACACTCTCGCCATACATGGATTCGTACATTGAAACAGACTATACACTGACACTCTCGCCATACATGGATTCGTACATTGAAACAGACTATACACTGACACTCTCGCCACACATGGATTCGTACATTGAAACAGACTATACACTGACACTCTCGCCATACATGCCCCCACCCGGGTCTGCCCTGGGGGACTTGGGTGGGGTTAGGTATTTTTTAGTTCCCAGGGTCACCCTGGTCAGCCCCACAGGGTGGGTTTTTCTCTATTCTGGGGCATGTGTTTCTGTCTACCCTTTGTCCATTCACCTGTATTTGCCTTTTTAAAACTCTCCCTACTGTCTGCACTGCCTGTAGCTCTTGATATTGGATGTGTGTTGCTAAATGGTCTTGGCTTTATTTAGGCCCCATGTGTTAGGTTTATTTAATGTGTTTGACCGGCTGGCGACATACATTCAATGTTCTGTTTAGTTTGTTTTTTTTCACAAGCAGTGCAGGCACGTCCTGAGAAAGCCTTGTTGCTGTCGGGACGTTAAGCAATGTACAATCAATCAATCTCGCCATACATGGATTCGTACATTGAAAAAGGCTATACTTAACTCCGTACTACCTTCATAACGACTTAGGCAGTCACACCTCACATCCCTTAGTTATCCATCTCGGTAAATAACTACAGAGAAAAATCACCGGTTATCTCAACAAATTCCAAACCAACATAACTGAACCAAACCAAGCAATGCTACCCAACCGAATTAACTCTTACTAGCGCATACTATCTTTAACTCAGTAGCTGTTGATAATACATATAAAACATACCTGAATTCTATGTTTCAGAGTCTTGGAATACGAGCTAGGGTATCTCACACACGTCTGTCCACACTGACAGTAAAGCCACATACTAACTATTTAGATCACTGATAGACTGAGCTCCCGCTAAAATCCCCGTGCAAAACGTTTCCTTACGATTTGACGGGAGCCTCGTGCCCCCACGGAATATCTGTCACAAGGCAAACCGCTGACACAACCGTACCAACAAAACCCTATGTGTGAACCCTATGCATAAGCATAGAGTTTCATCCCATCTACCAAAACTTGGCATGTTTTTCACACTTGATAAATTCTTTGGGCCTTGACCTTTTCGAGGGCTCATCCAAATTAATATGCATACAATGGTTTACAATCATGTATCTATGTACCACGTTTTGTTTGAAGTTGAAACGAGTATTCGAGAAGACAGTTTGTATCAGAATATGGCTATTTTGGACATATTTCTTGACATTCCTCCACAACCCACAACCCACCCACGTCCATCCAACCACATGATCATAACCATTTAATGGGGTCAACTGAATTAGTATGCATATTGGATCTCATGATTTGATACCGTTGTGCCAAATTCGATTGACAAGTATGTAGAACTTTGATAAAACCTACAATTCTGTCTCAAATTGGACATTTTTACACATTTACCGACCTCTTTTGACCCTTGAACCTTCAGGGGTCATCTTAATTAATGTCAATAGCAAAGTCTTCCCATCTCTGCACCAAGTCTGGGTTTGACGTTAAAAAAGGTATTTAAGAAAAATATTTTTTTTTTTTTTTTTTTGGTCAAAGACATGGCTATTTCTGACCTAATTCTGGACCCACTTTGACACTGACCCATGAAAGAGGTCATTGAAAATATGGAAAGGTTTTAGGCCAAGTTTCAAGCTTGTGTCTAGAAATTTTCGAGAAAATGCCAACGTTAAGTTTACCATTAAACAGCGGCAGTAGACCATGTCATGTATATCTGTTTTTGGTTAAAAAAATATCTGTACATCGCACACCACTATGTGATGGCTTGATGTGACCAGCCGTATACCCTTATGACCATTCACAAATCAGTCACGTTTTGTGTTAGCTGTCAGGTGTATTTCGGGCATGGATTCCTCAAATTTCGTTCCTTTGTAGATTGTGATGTCAAGGAAGGTTGCCTCGTTCTCATAGATTTGATGTGTGAAGCTGACTCCTTCTGTGTGTGCGTTTGCTAGCGTGAAAAGGCTGTTGATTTCTTCATTCGATCCCCGGATAAAGATTATCCCATCATCTCTGTATCGTTTGTGCTGTATGATGGCATCCTTGTGTGGGTAGTTGTTGATGACCCCGCCCACCTATACATATTACAGAAAACACACAAGGTGACACCTCAGCAACTAAGAGAAGCGGAACAAAACGGACTGAATGGACTACGCATCCCAGGGCGACCCATCATCTCACAAGTTGCAACCCCAACATATTACATCGGACACCTTATTTACTTCCTCCTACTCCCATTCATGGAGAAACTACCGACGTACCTGAAGGACACACCTGCATTCATACGCCTGATAGAAGAAACGGAATTCCCTGAAGACACAAAGATCTGTGTCTATGACGTCTCAAATATGTACACAGTACTAAACCAAGACGCGCTCCTGCAAGCCACCAGCGACGCACTACCTGAGACACTCCGACTACCTCCCCTACCGAACATGAAAAGGGATAGAATAGTGGAACTTCTGGCACTAATGCTGAAAAACAACATCTTCACCTTCAATGGACAAAGCTACAAACAAATCATTGGCTGCGCAATGGGCCAGGTCCCATCCCCCTCATGCAGTGACCTACTAGTGGCACGAATTATGGACGAAGTCATCAACAACTACCCACACAAGGATGCCATCATACAGCACAAACGATACAGAGATGATGGGATAATCTTTATCTGGGGATCGAATGAAGAAATCAACAGCCTTTTCACGCTAGCAAACGCACACACAGAAGGAGTCAGCTTCACACATCAAATCTATGAGAACGAGGCAACCTTCCTTGACATCACAATCTACAAAGGAACGAAATTTGAGGAATCCAATCACTTTGATGTCAGAATGTACAGAAAACCAACCGAGACATTCCAATACTTACACCGAAAATCAGCACACCCGCAGGCAGTTTTTAACGGACTTGTGAAAGGAGAAACGCTTCGCATTACACAGAACTGCTCAGATGAAGAAATAAGACAGCAACAAACAGCCTTCTTCCACGAAAAATTTACAGCAAGACAATACAGCATGGCAACACTAACGGAACTCTCAGCGGAGGTGAACAACACACCCCGACGGACTCTCCTACAAGAAGGAAAAAGAAAAGAAAGGAAAAAAAAAACAGTCACCACCCCTCGTACTGGTCACCAAGTATAACCCCAAAACGAAAGGGCTGGCTAGAGCACTCAGGAAACACTGGAAACTGATCACAAACGACCAGGGCTGCAAATAAATCTTCACGACACCTCCCATGATTCTACAAGAAACACAAAAACCTGGGAGACCTACTCATCTCCTCGAAACTGGCACCGCGCACGAACAACGAAGAACAAACAGGGTGACAAAACAAGACAGAGAGACGAAACTGACCAGTTTTTAATTACAAACAGCCGAGGTACATCACGCGACAGGAATGCAAACCAAGGGAACCACAGAACTATACGAAAGGCATAAGCCCCGAAAACCAGTTTTTAATTACAAACAGCCGAGGTACATCACGCGACAGGAATGCAAACCAAGGGAACCACAGAACTATACGAAAGGCATAAGCCCCGAAAACTAAGTGGACATGGTTAACAGACTGAATACAAGAAAGTTAGTCAGTACACGTTTCTTCGAGCAAACACGCGAAGAGATGACACAATAACCGAGAAAACCCGTAACCATTCTCTTCACAACAACAGGGAATAGAGCTACAAGTCATCCGGCAGACAACAGAGGCAGATGGCGACTGTACTTCGGTGCCAACCACTGACAAACTGAACGCGAAGCTTGGAAGCCATGGAGGGATTGGAACGCAGCTGGTACACACGGCCAACACTGAAAACCCTTCTTAACTCCACCCTTAGATAGGAGCAGCAGATAAACATCGCAACAGTTCTAGTAACCGCCACAACGCGAACCCCAGCGTTATCTACACCTATGCTCACAGCAGACACAGTTAATTGGATGCTACGCCGGCCGCTGACTGACCACCACGCACGCCAAAGGCAGACGAGCCCCACACACAAGCAACGCCTCAAACAATAGAACGATTAGTCACCTCTAAGAGTATAGTACAGCAGACGACAAGATCACATCAACACGTGTTTGCACCACTAGCCGCTCCACACAGCAGTGGCGGGTAAACAGAAAGGTGTCAATCACCGGCCCAAGTGCGAAAGCTACCGGCCGAAGCGCATCAACACAACGCCGCTTCTGCACCACTAGCTCCACCAATCAGCAGTGGTAAAAAGCAGAAAGAGGAAGAACGTTAAGGCACCACTAGCTCAATCAAATTAGCAGTGGAAAAAGCCGCACGCCGACTCCAAACGGAAACAATCACATTACTATGAAACGAAGCAGAACGACCTCCCAATAAGAAACCAACTTGGTTTTGGAAATATCTGATTCCGGCCCACGCGCCACACCGCAACTAAACCCAAACAACGGGGAAAAGAAACGAAATGAACCAGAAACAGAAAAACCGCCAGACCTTTGAACTATGGAGCGACATCCAAGAAATCATAGGACCAGCACACCAATGGCCGAAAACAATAAGAAAATACATGTGGACGAAAAACCTCCCACACTTTCAAAGAATCCTACTAGCCGCATTTATCTTCTCCAATGGACTGAACCCTACGATATATTTTGAATGGGTCGACCTCATGGGCCTTTGCAAAGACAAGGGAGCAAGGAAACAACTAGAATACCTCTTTATATATTTTAAAGAGGGCAGATACAGCCAAGCTGTGTACGCCTACGACATGATCAACGGTCGTTACGAATACTTAGACGGAACCCCGAAACACCACAGACAAACACGGAACTGCCCCACCAAAAATCAAAACTAAGGGCACAACATGAAAAGAACATACCACCACTCTCTGCTAGCCTGTTCAAGTGACAAGTGTGAGCGAGGGTACATTATCTGGAAAAATACAGAATGAACCACAAAACAAACCACTATCAAAACTTAAAAACAAAGGTTTACTCAACAAAAACAAAAGGGTCAGCACGCTGATGAAGGCAGCCCTTAGCCAATAAAGGCTTAAACATGCCCGAAATGCACCTGACAGCTAACACAAAACGTGACTGATTTGTGAATGGTCATAAGGGTATACGGCTGGTCACATCAAGCCATCACATAGTGGTGTGCGATGTACAGACATTTTTTACCAAAAACGGCTGGTCACATCAAGCCATCACATAGTGGTGTGCGATGTACAGACATTTTTTTTTTACCAAAAACGGCTGGTCACATCAAGCCATCACATAGTGGTGTGCGATGTACAGACATTTTTTACCAAAAATGTGGGACTTATTTTGTGACTTGAATCGTTTTTATTGCACATATTTTAATGACCTTGTCAATAAGTTTTACGTTTGCTAATCACGTGAGTCAACTAAGTGGGTTACAACACACACAGCCAAAAACTGTCGAAAACGTGGTTTGCTCTTCTCACATCAGCGGGGTACCAACGGTCCGAAAGTAATCTAATGAATGTACCTTTCTCTCATCGAGCATCTACTATATGTCAACAATTTAATCCCAGAATATTATTACTGAGCTTATGGGCATTGCAAACGCACTGTATCATCCTGTTAAACGGTGATATCACTTTCTTGTCCTAACGAAAAAGGCTTGATCGTAGTATTTTAACACAATTAACCCAGGACCGCATATTGCAGTGTTTGGACACGTCCCCTAACGACTAAGTAGCAGTTACAGGAAATGAATCGATCATGATCATTTAAGGGTAGTGTTAGTTTCCGGCGACAAGCTAATCTGGCACAGCCCTTCAAATAGCATGGTTCATTCATCTACTGATGCAGGGCGTTGTGCCTAAATAGTTTAACTGATGGCATGGTACATAACACGTCATGTCTCACTCTGGCATATCCGCACCTTCACATCTGGTTCCTGTCCAGTCACTGGTGCAGCTGCAGGTATACATGTTAGTGAGCTGCCGACACGTCCCTCCACGCTGACAGGGGTTGCTGTCACACGTATTCCATACTGCGACGAAATGCAAACCACAGCTCAGGGATAGTACCTACTTGGTGTAAGTGGCAAACATCTTTGGCAGTCTGTCCAACTTGCACTGACGTAACCCGGGCGCCTTGTGCATGCATCCACCGGTACTATCAATTGCAACGGTGGCCAGCACGCAAAACCTTAACAATATTTCGTGAATGTTTTTCAATAGTTAGGTTTTGTTTTTGCATCAAACGACTCCCAAAAATGAGTGAGATGGAACACATGGCTTATACCATAAGTAAAGACAAAACTCCAAACAAATCCAAGAGGCATACATCATCATGAGCCTGCGGGACTCATGAGGATCTATACCTCTTGTAGATGTTTGAAGTGTTGTCTACGCATGTGGTGGACTCTTCATTGATTTGTTAAACAACGCAAACATCTCCTTTTTAATAACATGAACACACTGGGTCGAATTGTTGATGCGGTTTTTGACAGGGCAAGCAAGACATGGTCAATATGCAGTACTAGTACCAGTGTACCACAGTTTCCATGGAGCAAAGTCACCAACCCATTCCAAAGATCTCCAAAAGGCATAGATCTATATGAGCCCTCCGGACAGAATGAGGATCTATGCCTGATGGAGATCCTTGTAGTGTTATCTATGCTCATAACACACGCTTCCTATCCAACGTGACTTTGCTCTCGTGCGTTTTTGGAAGTGGATCGTTGTAGTGTCATCTAAGCTCATAACACAAGCATCCTATCCAACGTGACCTTGCTCTCGTGCGTTTTTGGAAGTGGATCGTTGCAAACTAAACCTCACTATTATCTTACAGCAAGAACGGCAAAGCCCTCATGGCTCATGATCCGCATCATTTATATGACCATCTGCGATTTTGACCTTTGTGTCACGTCACTCAAATGAGCAGATGTTTAAATGTAAAATGATAATAGCACATGTCACATCATATGTCTTGTCAACACACATGCATTTTTCACGCTTTCCTCGAACTCCCTTGACCCTTGACCCTTGACCTTTAAATGTGGTCATCCACATTAACATGAACAAGAGGGTTCAATCATCAACTAGACCTTTGTCAAGTTAAACTGAAATGTTTCTAAAAGTGGCAATTAAATTTTATTTTATCAAAAGTTGCAGTTCCTGACTAATGTGACTTTCAAATATTTAGCGGAGTCGTCCAGTTTAGCATGCACTGGGAGGTGTTAGCATCAGGTAGATACTGTTTATTGCCATTTGCCTTAGGAACATAAAGAATAGGAATGTGTGTTGGTGTCATTACAATTACAAACATCACAGTCAACAATAAAAAATAATTAATACTCTATCACACAAAACTAATGCCCTACACACACTGTCAAAATTTAAAAACTAAACAACTAATCTCAAAAACCAATACGTACCCATTTAAACACCCACGCTCATCTCACACACACACACACACACACACACACACACACACACACACACACACACACACACACACACACACACACATTCACACACACACACATACACACACACACACAGACACACAACACACACGCGTATTAATCTAAGAAATCTAAATTAATTAAAGGTATATCGTTTAAAATGACAACACAATATCATAAAGTAAATATGTCACTAATTCAGTGATCACAGTCGGGTTAATAATTATATATCATAAGACTAGGCTAATACTGATATACACTATTCTCTCAACCGTCGGGGGCGCGCCCTGCTGGGGAAGGAGACTCATGGAGTCAACTCGACCAAAGCACCACCAATAGCCAAAGGGATATCACAACGGATGGGCGAGGTGCTCTGTAGGTCGGCCACACAATTCCATACACACACGCAAACTCACTCAGTCATTCACGCAAACATCAGTCCTCGGCAATGAAAGTCTATGATCGGCCCACAGAGCACATCATCGCACGTTTATAACACTGAAAGGGCTCGAACAGCACTAGGGTAAAACCTTGTACTAAAACGTTTTGTCCGTGCTTTGAGAGCAAAGTAGCTGCGACCAGACGGAAGCAGGTTGAAGAGACAGCCGGGTGCGAAGTGTTGCGTGCAATAAGCCGGGCACGTCTAAGCAGCCGCTGTCGAGACTGTTTACCAAGTTTGGTTTTGATGTTGAAAACAGTATTTGACAAAGACAATTGTTATTGATAATTATGTTAAAGCTGAGGTGCAATGAGAAAAACCCGCCCAGCGCGTGTTTTAAAAAGACTACAGGACCCAGCTTGGGCCCTGCCCCTAAGTGGGTCAAATCGGTTCGTAACTCAGTTGACGGAGTTGGCAACTGCGTATCCCGAGCTTGCAAAACTCTCGGAAAACGACAGACCATTTCCTGTTGCACGGAAATCATCGCGATTAGCAGATCGGACAACAGCAGACGATTCTGTGACACTTTGAAACTGACCGACAGCCACGGATTTTACGCGCTGGGGACTATGATGGCAGAATGTACGGCTGTATATGCTGTAAGTATGACTCCTGACACTTTGTAGTTGTGAACGAATTCTTTCAACACGTACCTCCAGTCCAATATAGGCTAATATAAATAAATAAAGAAGCATTGTGATGTACAACCAATACAGTAAATTGGATGAGAGAGAGAGAGAGAGAGAGAGAGAGAGAGAGAGAGAGAGAGAGAGAGAGAGAGAGAGAGAGAGAGAAAGAGAGAGAGAGAGAGAGAGAGAGAGAGAGAGAGAGAGAGAGAGAGAGAGAGAGAGAATCGACTGTTTACATAGATGCCAAAAAATACAAGGTCGCCATGGGTCAAGCTGATTTTTAGTAGCTGCCCTTCGTATGGAGAAAAAAATTTGCTGTAGGCCACTCCAGATGAAAAGATATAACAACAAACACTAAACGACAAATAACCCCTCCTTCATCACCCTTCCGATATCAAATAAGCTTCAGGCTGTACTGTGTAACTTACGGATGGCTCGGCCTGGTCCATATCCAGTGTGCGTCCAGGCAAGGCACAAATGGCCTGCTCTGTCCGTCGGGTGGTCGAGTGTCGTCTGCTACTGTTGATATCAGTAAAAATATCGCTGGTTTAGATCAGTGATCGCGGTGCCCACTCGGTGCAAACAGGAAGTGGCCTGTCTTTTTCACGGGAGTTTTGCCAGCACGACAAACGCAGTTGAAAACTCAGTCAACTGAGTCAGTTGCAAACCGGTTTGCCGAAGTTAGCCGAACGTTCACGAAGACAGGGCCCTCGCTGGGTCCTGCAAAGTTTTTTTTAAAACACGTGCGGGGCGGAGTTTTTTTTACTGTTTCTCAACTTTAACCAATTTCTTCATACACTGTGATCTTGACCTCTGATCATGGTCACCAAATTTGATATGTATAAGTAGGTTTTGCCACAAAATATCCTTGAGCCAAGTTTGAACTTTGTGTGTGACTTGAATAGTCTCCGAAAAAAATAAGCCAGCGCTGAAGTGCCAAGGACGGCGGACAAAAGACCGCGGACGGACTGTTATCGCACGTGAGCCAGATATAATGATAAGGTAGTTAGTTACCTTTGTTACAGGTGGTGCCCGTCATGCCCGGGGGACAGAGACAGGTGTAGCCCAAGTGCTTGTCAATGCATGTGGACCCTTTCAGGCACGGGCTACTGATGCACTGGTCATTAGTGTCTGAAACAACATCACTACAACCAGTACTTGAGTATTTTAAGAACAAAATTATATGTTATAATGTAGTTCCAGGACTTGAGTATTGTAAGGAAAAAAAAAATGTTATAGAGTAGTTCCAAACTTAAAATAGATTGACTAATTCCCAATGCCTAAAAGGCCATAGGGCCGAGGTCGGCCCGATGGCCCTTGCGCATTGATTGCGGTTTGATTTTGATGTTGAAAAAGCTGCGCAGACTGGCCAATGCCTCGGTTGATTTATAAGGGCACAGTGCATGCGCGTCTTTCTAAATCAATCTGCCAGAGAGAGAGAGAGAGGGGGGGGGGGAGAGAAAGAGGGGGGAAGGGGGGAGAGAGAGAGAGAGAGAGAGAGAGAGAGAGAGAGAGAGAGAAGGGGGGGGGGTGAGGGGGAGAGAGAGAGACTGACTGACTGACAGATTGACTGAAACTTTATTTATCAAGGATTGAGATATTAAGCGCACAGGCCTTTCTTCTAATCTGTCCTTGCTACATCTACTGACATATAATAACAGGCAAAGCTACATTACACTCACAAACAACATCGAAAGTAATGCGAATTACAACAACACTACAAACAGCAACAATGATTTAACAAAACACACAGGTACCCATGTTTGCACGTGTCATAATATCCGTTAGAGAGAGAGAGAGAGAGAGAGAGAGAGAGAGAGAGAGAGAGAGAGAGAGAGAGAGAGAGAGAGAGAGAGAGAGTGCGAGAGAGAAATGAAGTAAAGGGAAATGAAATGAAATGAAGTGAAAATGAAATGAAATGAAACTTTATTTCTCAACGGATGAAGTAATTAGCACGTGTGCCATTTTTCATACATGCCGTTGCTACTCTACAAACACAGGATAATAATTGTAATACTAATAGTACCAAATTACAGAAAGAAAAATTAGGAGGCATTAAACATGAAGAGACATTAAACAAAATTCATTCATTCATTCGGCCATACAAAAACAAACGAAAAACAGAAAGTACACGCAACGCGCGCACACACATACACGCTCGCGCGCACACACAGACACGCGCTAATGATAATTTGACCTATATACGAAGCAAATCATTGGATCATAGTGAAAATTCACTTCAGACAGCATTATTTGGATTATAATAGAAACTTGAATTATGTAATTAGGCGATTATTATTAGTATGGACAGAGGTCGTGGAGCTTGTTGTGCAGTGTTGGGCCTCCATGTTTCCAGATCTCTGGCGGTATTCCATCAATGCCTGCTGCTTTGCGACTCTTGAGCTGGTTGATGGCTGTGAGGGTCTCTTCAGCGGTGAGCGGTTCGTCCAATTCAACCTTTACTGGGAGGTGTGGGATTTGGAGGATGACTGCTTCTTGAACAGTGCGCTCAGCGCTGAAGTGGTTCTGAAAGTATTCCGACCAGAGGTTCAAGATGGAGGTATTATATGTGAGGAGTGCCTGGCCATTAGAGCTTTTCAGGGGACTTTGTACTAGGTGCCTGGGGCCATACACTGCTTTCAGTGCTTCGTAGAAGCCCCTGTAGTCACCGTTGTCAGTTAAAAGCTGGGTCCTCTGTGCGAGTCTGGTCCACCACTCGTTTTGGAGATCTCTGAGCTTGCGCTGGAGACTGCTGCAGACGAGGCGGAAGGCAGATTTCTTCACAGGGCAGTAAGGGTGGGCTAGGTGGGCCTGATGGGCGGCTCTTTTTTTTTTTTTTTTTCTAGTTGTTCCCTGGATGTCTACATCGTTTTCGTCAAACCAGTCTTTGTTCCTCTTTCTAGCGAAACCCAAGACTTCTGCAGAGGATTTTGCAATAGCAGTTTTCAGTTGTTTCCAGAGTGTTTCAGGGGAGGATTCTGCTAGGTCCGCTGTGTCTTTGAGCCTGCGCTGTAAATCTGTCTGAAAGGCAGCTTTCACGACGTCACGCTGAAGGCTGGCAACAACAAGCTTTTTCTTGGTGGGCCCCCATTTCTTGGGTTTTGGCTTGAAGTGGAGCCTGAGTTTGCAGCGGACAAGGCGGTGGTCAGTGTGGCACTCTGCGCTGGGCATCACTCTGGTGAGGAGGACTTCACTGTGGTCCCTCTGACGCACTAGGACATAGTCGATAAGGTGCCAGTGTTTGGAGCGAGGATGCATTCAGGTGGTCTTTCGACTGTCCTTTTGCTGTAAAGTAGTGTTGGTGATGACAAGCTGCTGCTCTGCACAGAACTCCAACAGTAGGCGGCCATTGTCATTGCAGTTCCCGACGCCATGCTTGCCGAGGACTCCTTTCCAGGCTTCAGAGTCCTGGCCCACTCTGGCGTTGAAATCGCCAAGGATGACGACTTAGTCGTCTGCAGGGGTACTCTGTAGGAGGCTGCGCAGATCAGTGTAAAACTTGTCCTTTTCAGCAGGCTCTGCCAGGAGGGTTGGGGAGTACACACTGAGAAGGGTGACGTGTTGCTGGTGTCTCAGTGGGAGGCGCATGGACATGATGCGATCTGAGTGACCCGGTGGTAGATTTTCCAGCTTAGTCGCAATGGAGGTCTTGACCACGAAGCCCACGACTTAGAGCCGTCTTTATGTTGCAGGCCTGCCTGACCAGTGGAGAGTGTAGCCAGCGCCAAGTTCTTGGAGGCTGCCTTCGTCCGGAAGGCTTACTTCGCTGAGCGCGGCGATGTCGATGTTTAACCTCCGCAATTTATGGGCAATGAGGGCGGAGCGACGTTCAGGGCGTCCGCTGTCTCCTTTGACGAGCATGGTTCGGATGTTCCAGCATGCTACGTTGAGTCTGGTCGTGGTCGTCATGAGAGTGGATCCGTTATTCTTTCTTGTTTTCTGACCGCAGGAGAAGATGCCCGTTGACCGCGGCTAGCCAATTGGGGTTGCGAGGGGACGAGCTTTGGTTAGGCCACCTTTTTTAGGCCCCTCTCCATGTGGAGCAAGCAGTGCTGTCCCTAGAGAAGGCTGCTTGGTCGTTCAGGGTGTGCCGAGTGACGTTTTCATCCGCAGGTCAATATCATCTCTGCTGCTGGGAGGAAGGAACACTACCAAAGATCTCCGTGATGCAGTCGTTATCACCCTGTACAAGAACAAAGGCGAGAAGTCTGACTGTTCCAACTATCGTGGAATTACCCTGCTGTCCATTGCCGGGAAAATTATCGAAAGGCTGCTCTTGAATCGACTGGTACCAACAGGAGCACCACCGATATGATCTTTGTCCTGAGACAGCTTCAGGAGAAGTGCCGCGAGCAGAACAAAGGGCTGTACGTAACGTTTGTCGACCTAACAAATGCGTGCGACACTGTGAGCAGGCAAGGCATGTGGCAGATCCTGGAGCGACTTGGCTGTCCCCCAATGTTCCTCAGCATGATCGTCCAGCTAAATGAGGACCAGCAAGGCCAGGTCAGACTCAACAATGACCTCTCAGAACCATTCCCCATTCTCAACGGTGTGAAGCAGGGCTGCGTGCTGGCACCGACCCTCTTTGCCACCATTTTTTAGCATGATGTTGAAGCAGGCCACAGTGGACCTCGATGATGACGACGCAGTGTACATCAGGTATCGTCTCGATGGCAGCCTGTTCAACCTCAGACGAATGCAGGCCCACACCAAAACCCTAGACCAACTGTTTCGTGAGCTGCTTTTTGCTGATGACGCTGCCCTCGTTGCACACACAGAGAGAGCCCTGCAGCGCATCACGTCCTGCTTCGCAGACGCTGCCCAGCTCTTTGGACTCGAGGTCAGTCTGAATAAGACAGAGGTCCTCCATCAGTCGGAACCCAAGGTAGTGCATCGCCATCCCTACACCACCATCGGCGAGTCTGAACTAAAGGCAGTGCACCAGTTTACTTACCTTCGCTGCATTATCACGTCGGACGCCAAGCTGGGCAAGGAGCTTGACAACAGGCTGGAAAAAGCGACCAGCGCTTTCGGGCGACTATTCAAGCGGGTGTGGCACAATCAACAGCTGAAAACAGGCACCAAGATCAGCGTGTACAGAGCTGTCGTCCCCACCACCCTGCTGTATGGTTCCGAGTCCTGGGCCCTCTACCGCAGCCAACTACGACTCCTCGAACGCTTCCACCAGCGCTGCCTGCGTACCATCCTAGGCATTCACTGGAGTGACTATGTCAACAACGTCGAGGTCCTTGAACAGGCTGAAACTGTGAGCATCGAGGCTTTGCTGCTGCGGACACAACTCCGCTGGGCGGGGCATGTCTCCCGGATGAAGGATCATCGCCTACCCAAGATCACCCTGTTCGGCGAGCTTGCCACTGGTCACCGAGACAGAGGGGCACCAAAGAAGAGATACAAAAACTGTCTAAAGAAGTCACCTAGTGCCTGCCAAATCGACCACCGCCAGTGGCCTTTGCTTGCTGCGGACCGTGACACCTGGCACTCCACCATTTACAAGTCAGCCGTCTTCTTTGAGGACTCTCGCAAAGCTAGCCTTAAGGACAAGCGGCTCAGGAGAAAAAACAGAGATGCCGCAACTCAGAACCCTGGCCAGACCTCCCTCTGCAGCCACTGCGGTCGAACCTGCCTGTCCCGGATTGGCCTCCGCAGCCACGAACAGGCCTGCAGACGTCGTGGGCAACCCCTATAAAACCTTCGTTCGCGAAGTCAAGCCAAGATTAGTATGGACAAACCATACGGCAGCATGCACTGATTATATGATAAGCACATGTTTGATACGGATACTTGTGGTAGATTATGTATCAGCAGACAAGTACTTGAGGAGGCATTCGTTTGGTACGGATACTTGTGGTAGATTATGTATCAGCAGACAAGTACTTGCGTGAGGAGGCATTCTTAGAGGGAGCTAGCGGGTGTTTTAAATGTAGGCAGTTTGTTCCAGAAAGATGCGCCTGAGAAAGACACACTGATTTTAAATAGATCTATCCTGGGGCGAGGTGTGATAAAGTTTCGTGTTGAAGTAGAATAACCTAAACTTGCCTTGGTAAAGAGCTTACAAAGATATTCTGGGTGAATCTCATTCCAGATTTTATACATAACCACACCCTTGTTTAAGAGGTGATGCTTGCTAAGAGGTAGCATTTTCAGTTTTTCAAGTCTTTCGTCAGTTGTCAGGGCTGAATCAGGCAGGATATATTTCGCTGCTCTCCGATGCAGGGAGTTAAGCCTCTTCAAGTGTATGTCACCGTTGCCATCCCATATCGTGGACGCATAATCGATGTGGGATTTGACACGTGTATTGTAAAATAACTTGCGGGCATCAACATCGATAAAGTTCTTCAACTTTGAAAGCATAAAACATTTCTGGCAACAGTTTTACATACAGCATTTATGTGCGATTGCCACTTCATCTGGTCATCAACAATTACACCAAGTAATCGGTGTTCCGTGACCTGAGTAACGATGTCGTTATGGATAGTCAGGCTGAGTATAAGTGGTTTGAGCCTGTACTTCTGACGGGTTGCTATCGTCATGCATTCCGTTTTGGAAGGATTAAAAATCATTTCATTGTTTGCGCACCAAGTGGAAAATTTGCTCAAACCCTGCTGCAAACGGCCATTTAAAGAATCAATACTCTTGTCCGGGGTGTAAACTGTGGCGTCATCAGCGAAAGAATCACATGAAATTTTGTCGCTAGTCAAATGTAGTGGCAGCTCATTTATAAAGAGGCAAAACAGAAGAAGCCCTAGGACTGAACCCTGGGGAAGTCCCCGTGTTACTAATCCGCTTGAGGAGTATGATCCAGTGACCATGACGCGCTGCTGTCTGTCGCTAAGATATGAGGC
The DNA here is from genome assembly GCA_036245525.1 of Semisulcospira habei. Classification (NCBI taxonomy): domain Eukaryota; kingdom Metazoa; phylum Mollusca; class Gastropoda; family Semisulcospiridae; genus Semisulcospira; species Semisulcospira habei. The sequence goes on along the minus strand of BTPG01000003.1, from coordinate 213,960,413 downwards.
GAAAAGAATAGTTGTGCCATGGTGGTAAAGAGATTTCTGGTTGTAGTTATTTGAGGAAGAAATGCATTTATTTTCAAACGAACTACCTAAGTACACATTTAGCTTGGAAAGTAGAAGTTTATGGTCCACAAGATCAAAGGCTTTTCGTGAGTCAATAAATACAGCGCCAGTAAATTTGCCCTGGTTTATTGAGCGTAGCCACACATCAGTTAGACGTGCTAAGGCTGTGTGACAGCTGTGCTTTGGTCTGAATCCCGACTGAAGGGGGTGGATTAATGTATGATTTTCTAAATATTCCAAGAGATGTTTATGGATATGCCGTTCAAGTGGTTTACTAAGGATGGACAATAGTGAAATGGGGCGATAGTTATTAACATCAGTCATATCTCCTGTTTTTGGGAGGGGTATAACCTTGGCTTTTTTAAGTTCCTTTGGGAAAATATTCGTTTGAATGCACAAGTTATAAATAAAGGTTATTGTTTCAATAACATAAGGAATAGCTAATTTAAGTATTTTGGGGCTGATTTCATCTGGCCCGGACAATTTCTGATTCTTCATTGAACTAATTGCCCTACCGACTTTGTGTACTGCCAGTGGTGGAATCACGAAAGGATCAGCTCCAGCAGTTCGCGTTCTACAAAAGTCAACTAGTCTGTCTGAGCAAGAGTAGGGCTGAGAACTTGCTTCTGAAGGGACAAGAGACTCGGCAACTGAGAGGAAATGGTCGTTAAATATGTCTGCAGTCAGATCAGAAGGGATTAAAGGAGAGTTGTTACACTTGCCTCCAGTCACTACGGCCATAGCGCGCCAGAGCGTGGACATGTCTTTGTCTTGTTTAATCAAGCGATCAATGAAAGATTTTTTTAGCCTGTCGCACGAGGGATTTTACGCGATTACGCTCACGCTTAAATTCAGCGAAGCGCTTCTGCTGTCTCAGATCATCTCTCACCCTCATGGCTTGAATGATGTCTTGAGTAAGCCACGGCGGGAGTGATGCGTGTTTGACGCGTCTCCTCCGCAGGGGCGCATGTTTATTTAAGATCTTAAGAAAGATGGTATACCAAACTGACAGAGCGCTGTCAGGGTCAGATTTACTAAATACTTCATCAAAAGGTGCGCTGTTAAGATCAAACAGAAACTCGCTTTCATTAAAACTTTTAAAGGAGCGATAGGTGATATACGTATGACATCCTTTCTTTGCTTTAGGGAGTTTAGTAGACCACGTGGGCAGTTGGCAGATGTTCACATCTGCACGGGACATAGACGACCCCGCCCTCCACGAGTCCCCTGCTGCCTTGCAGGCTTGGCCGCTTGGCTGCGGAAAGGCTAAGGGAGGAAACCCCTGACATCAAAGCCCCCGTGTCTCCGGGGAAGGCTTTTGAGCCAGAGACTAAGACAAGGACAGTCTGATATAAAACCTACGACCCGAGGACCTCGATGCCACCGTCCCAGCTTGCTAGGCCATGGCAAACGAACCAAGGGTTTAAAGGGTGGGGCCAGTACTGCGCACACTGCACTCCACCAAAAAGCTCCACCGCGCAGGCTTTAGGAAACGCCCACGGACTATGACACTGAACTTTCCAAGTCCTGTAGCGATGGGCAAGGGGCAAAACGGCAGGTGAAAGATGTCACTGGAAGCCGCAGTCTCAAACCTGCATGCAGGCGGTTCAGGATATTGGTCGCCTGATGTTGACATGGGGATGACAACGTCACTCGGCACACCCTGAACGACCAAGCAGCCTTCTCTAGGGACAGCACTGCTTGCTCCACACGGAGAGGGGCCTAGAAAAGGTGGCCTAACCAAAGCTCATCCCCTCGTAACCCAGTTGGCTAGCCGCGGTCAACGGGCATCTTCTCATGCGGTCAGAAAACAAGAAAAAACAATGGATCCACTCTCATGACGACCACGACCGGACTCAACGTAGCATGCTGGAACATCCGAACCATGCTCGACATAGCAGACAGCGGACGCCCTGAACGTCGCTCCGCCCTCATTGCCCATGAATTGCGGAGGTTAAACATCGACATCGCCGCGCTCAGCGAAGTACGCCTCCCGGAGGAAGGCAGCCTCCAAGAACTTGGCGCTGGCTACACCCTCTACTGGTCAGGCAGGCCTGCATCAGAAAGACGGCTCTCAGGCGTGGGCTTCATGGTGAAGACCCACATTGCGACTAAGTTGGAAAACCTACCAACGGGTCACTCCGACCGCATCATGTCCATGCGCCTCCCACTGAGACACCAGCAATACGTCACCCTTCTCAGTGTGTACTCCCCAACCCTCCTGGCAGAGCCTGCAGAAAAAGACAAGTTCTACTCTGACCTGCGCAGCCTCCTGCAGAGCACCCCTGCAGACGACAAAGTCATCATCCTTGGCGACTTCAACGCCAGAGTGGGCCAAGACTCTGAAGCCTGGAAAGGAGTCCTCGGCAAGCATGGCGTTGGGAACTGCAATGACAATGGTCGCTTACTGTTGGAGCTCTGTGCAGAACAGCAACTTGTCATCACCAACACTACTTTCCAGCAAAAGGACAGTCGAAAGACCACCTGGATGCATCCTCGCTCCAAGCACTGGCACCTTATCGACTATGTCCTAGTGCGTCAGAGGGACCGCAGTGACGTCCTTCTCACCAGAGTGATGCCCAGCGCAGAGTGCCACACTGACCACCGCCTTGTTCGCTGCAAACTCAGGCTCCGCCTCAAGCTGAAACCCAAGAAAGGGGGCCCCCCCAAGAAAAAGCTTGATGTTGCCAGCCTTCAGCGTGACGACAAGAAAGCTGCCCTTCAGGCCGATTTACAGCGCATGCTCAAAGACACAGTTGATCCAGCAGACTCCTCCCCTGAAACACTCTGGGAACAACTGAAAACTGCTATTGTAAAATCTTCTGTGGAAGTCTTGGGCTTTGCTAGAAAGAGGAACAAAGACTGGTTTGACGAAAACGACGTAGAGATCCAGGAACTTCTAGGAAAAAAAAGAGCCGCCCACCAGGCCCACCTAGCCCAGCCTTCCTGCCCTGTGAAGAAGTCTGCCTTCCGCCTCATCTGCAGCAGTCTCCAGCTCAAGCTTAGAGAGCTCCAGAACGAGTGGTGGTCCAGACTCGCACAGAGGACCCAGCTCTGCGCTGACAACGGTGATTACAGGGGCTTCTACGAAGCACTGAAAGCAGTGTATGGCCCTAGGCACCTGGTACAAAGTCCCCTGCGAAGCGCTGATGGACAGGCACTCCTCACAGATAATACCTCCATCTTGAACCGCTGGTCGGAATACTTTCAGGACCTCTTCGGCGCTGAGCGCACTGTTCAAGAAACAGTCATCCTTCAAATCCCACACCTTCCACTAAAGGTTGAATTGGACGAACCGCCCACCGCCGAAGAGACCCTCACAGCCATCCACCAGCTCAAGAGTGGCAAAGCAGCAGGCATTGACGGAATCTCGCCAGAGATCTGGAAACATGGAGGCCCAGCACTGCACAACAAGCTCCACGACCTCTTTCTCTGCTGCTGGGAAAAAGGAACACTACCAAAGGATCTCCGTGATGCAGTCATCATCACCCTGTACAAGAACAAAGGAGAGAAGTCTGCCTGCTCTAATTATCGTGGAATTACCCTGCTGTCCATTGCCGGGAAAATTCTCGCAAGGTTGCTCCTGAATCGGCTGGTACCTGCCATCGCTGAAGACCACCTCCCAGAGGGCCAGTGTGGCTTCAGAGCCAACAGGAGTACCACCGACATGGTCTTTGTGCTGAGACAGCTTCAGGAGAAGTGCCGCGAGCAGAACAAAGGGCTGTACGTAACGTTTGTCGACCTAACAAAAGCGTTTGACACTGTGAGCAGGCAAGGTATGTGGCAGATCCTGGAGCGACTAGGCTGTCCCCCAAAGTTCCTCAACATGATCGTCCAGCTCCACGAGGACCAGCAAGGCCAGGTCAGACTAAACAGTGACCTCTCAGAACCATTCCCCATTCGCAACGGCGTGAAGCAAGGCTGCGTGCTGGCACCGACCCTCTTCACCATCTTCTTCAGCATGATGTTGAAGCAGGCCACAGTGGACCTCGACGACGACGACGCAGTGTACATCAGGTATCGTCTCGATGGCAGCCTGTTCAACCTCAGACGACTGCAGGCCCACACGAAAACCCTAGACCAACTGGTTCGTGAGCTGCTCTTTGCTGATGACGCTGCCCTCGTTGCACACACAGAGAGAGCCTTGCAGCGCATTACGTCCTGCTTCGCAGATGCCGCCCAGCTCTTTGGACTTGAGGTCAGTCTGAAAAAGACAGAGGTCCTTCATCAGCCGGCACCCAAGGAAGAGCATCGCCCTCCCCACATCACCATCGGCGAGTCCGAACTGAAGTCTGTACACCAGTTTACCTACCTTGGCTGCATCATCACGTCAGACGCCAAGCTGGACAAGGAGCTGGACAACAGGCTGGCAAAAGCGAACAGTGCTTTCGGGCGACTATTCAAGCGGGTGTGGCACAATCAACAGCTGAAAAAAGGCACCAAGATCAGCGTGTACAGAGCTGTCGTCCTCACCACCCTGCTGTACGGTTCCGAGTCCTGGGCCCTCTACCGCAGCCAACTACGACTCCTCGAACGCTTTCACCAGCGCTGCCTGCGTACCATCCTCAGCATTCACTGGAGTGACTATGTCACCAACGTCGAGGTCCTTGAACAGGCGGAAACTGTGAGCATCGAGGCTTTGCTGCTGCGGACACAGCTTCGCTGGGCGGGGCACGTCTCCAGGATGGAGGATCATCGCCTACCCAAGATCACTCTGTTCGGCGAGCTCGCCACTGGACACCGAGACAGAGGGGCACCAAAGAAGAGATACAAAGACGGTCTCAAGAAGTCACTTAGTGCCTGCCAAATCGACCACCGCCAGTAGACTTCGCTTGCTGCGGACCGTGACACCTGGCGCTCCACCATTCACAAGGCAGCCGTCTCCTTTGAGGACTCTCGCAGAGCTAACCTTAAGGACAAGCGGCTCAGAAGAAAAAACAGAGCTGTCGTAACTCAGAACCCTGAACAGACCTTCCCCTGCAGCCACTGCGGTCGTACCTGCCTGTCCCGGATTGGCCTCCGCAGCCACGAAAATGCCTGCAGACGACGTGGGCAAGCCCTATAGAATCTTCGTTCGCGAAGTCAAGCCAAGAAGAGAGAGACCACGTACAGCGAATGGGAAAGTTGTCGCTGATACTAAGGTTACCGACATACACATTATGAACAGACTCTGGCTTGGTTGTGTATATATGATCTATGAGTGTGGATGTTGTTTGTGTGATCCGTGTGGGTGAAGTGATTAACTGTTGCAGACCCAACAACGTTAACGTAGAGTCCCACGCATGGTGAGGCTTTAGCATGTCTATGTTAAAGTCTCCCATGAGGATGACATTGGAGTTGGGATTACAAGCTTTATCACACATACTAAGAAAATCATCATACCACTCAAAGTTCGCAGCAGGGTTGCGGTACAGAAGGCCGATAAGAAATGATGGAGATTGGGGGGCCTTCAGCTCAAACCACATACACTCAACATCTTTGGTTTCTAAATCATGTCGTCTACGTATAAAATCTTGAATAGACGAGTGAACATAAGCAGCTAATCCTGTCTATCCATGGGCCGTCGGATCATGTCTCATGACAGTAAATCCAGGAACTTGGATGGATATATCTGTGACATTTGAATTGAGACGTGTTTTGGACAGTCCCAAAATATGAAACGGGTCTGCTCCATTTAGATAAACACATATGTCAGGCAATTTATTGCAAAGATGGTAAATATTGAGATGACCAATGCGGAAATCTTTCGTCACGCAAAGTCAATGTGTTTGTGGGGAAAAGAAGAAGAAGAAAATCAACAGAATGTATCCGTAACACGTGTCAAAATAGATAATAATAATAATAATAATACAAATAAAAAGTATAAAATCACTAACTAAACTATTCTAAATGCAGGTTACAAAGTAAAGTAGGTAAAAGCACTGTCAGGGGAGAGAAGTGTGCATGATCGACCGGTAATCATAGATCTACTGTGGCCAAAGCACACAAAAAAAAAAATATATATATATATATATATATATATAGGAAAGAGAGGGTGCGCTAAGAAAGTGACTGGAAGCAATGCATATGGAAGCCCCTCCCCCCCCCCCCTACCCCCGAAGGGGGGCGTATCACATATCCCACTGTTCCTGCCACTCAGTGCATGAAAATTTAAATCTAGGTCCCCCAAGGGGGATCCAGATATTTAGCCGGTGTGGACAGCTGTTTCGGTCTTGGCGACCTCTTCAGCACACCATCGGCAAAACTGGAGGAGTGGCTGGAACAGTGGGATATGTGATACGCCCCCCTTCGGGGGAGTGGGGGGGGGGGGGCTTCCATATGCATTGCTTCCAGTCACTTTCTTAGCGCCCCCGCTCTTTCCTATCTTTTTTTTTTTTTTTTTCTTTTTTTTTTTTTTTTTTTTTTTTTGTGTGTTTTGGCCACAGTAGTTCTATGATCAATGGTCGATCCTGCACACTTCTCTCCCCTGACAGTGCTATTACCTACTCTACTTTGTAACCTTCCTAAAATATTAGCACTGGCAGTCTCCCCTTTTCTTTTCATTTATTACTACAATATCGACTGCAACCCCTTCCCCCCTTTTGGTAGGTTCTCTTTTAGGGTGCATGGAAATTTAACTCTAGGTGGTGGTAGACACCACAGTAAAATGTGGCTGTCATTGCAGGTAGGCAGAAATTCCTGCCTCCTCCAGTGTTGCCGATGGTGTGCTGAAGAGGTCGCCAAGACCGAAACAGCTGTCCACACCGGATAAATATCTGGACCCCCCTTGCGGGACCTAGATTTAAATTTCCATGTACTGAGTGGCTGGAACAGTCGGATATGTGATACGCCCCCCTTCGTGAGGGGGGGGGGGGGAGCTTCCATATGCATTGCTTCCAGTCACTTTCTTAGCGCCCCCTCTCTTTCCTATCTTTTTTTTTTTTTTTTTTTTTTTTTGTGCTTTGGCCAAAGTAGATCTATGATCACTGGTCGATCATGCACACTTCTCTCCCCTGACAGTGCTATTACCTACTTTAATTTGTAACCTTCCTAAAATGTTAGCACTGGCAGTCTCCCCTTTTCTTTTCATTTATTCTAAATGCAATAAACACAATAAACAAAGACTAGAGGCGTAATCACTGGACGCAGGGGAATAGGCCTTCAGAAAGCTTATGCGCGTCCGTTGGGACTAAAATATCCCAGGTACTCTTCAATGTCTCAACACGCCGAATCAGCAAAAGATTAAAATCCGGAGAAAATTAGTTTTCATCAATTGTCACAAGTAACAGTGAGAGTCTGTGTGGCTGCGATTCGTGCAACTAGTGAATATTAACACAGACAGTAGCATTGAAAACTATAGTCCACACTTTTGCCGGAAATATCGTCAATGAGACTGCAGAGCTCGCTAGAGAAAGTCCTTCAAGCGACTCCGTAAACAGTGTAATTAATCTGTATGGTGAAGAACTACACTGGACGTCGTAAACACTCGCTCTAAACACACGATACTAGGCCTGTAATGTTTGATTGTTGTTTTTTCTCATCAACAATGAAGGTCAAGTGACTGACGTCTTTGTGTCACGAAAGAAAATGACACATAATCTTATTATTTCCTGAGAGAGAATGCAGATGAGAAAAATAACACACAACCTAAAAGAAAATTAAATTCAAATGACGCAGAAACTCTGTCCACCCGAGCAGTCACGAACACTGTTTCAAACGACAGTTTTATATATTCATATATATATGTGAACGGCACTTGGCACTGAATACACACGAGTGTCCACGTTCAGCTTGCAGTGTCCTAAAACGCGAACCAACAAAATAATGCAGTCTGCGCTACAACAAACAAACATCCCTAACTTCCCTAATTACACCGGGGAGGGGGGAAGGGGCGGAAAGGGGGGACGACGGAGGGGGGGGGGGGGCTTGCGGCGAGGTGGAGGGTAATGGGGTAGGGTGCGGCTTACTGCTGTGAGTAGAATTGCAATATGGCTTGTGCAATGCTAACACTTAGCGCCTGAACTTGATGTGAATCAAGAGGGGAGGCATTCTCTGGTATTAGGCGCTGAAAGATGGCTCGCTGTTATAGTAGATGGTAGGGGAGGGTACTCCGTAGCAGCGGACTGTTGTAGCGGCCGACTATGCCTCTGTTCCTGACACAGAGGGGTGCTGGTGTGTGCCCGAGACCTGCGATAAGCCTCCAGGCCACTGCTGTTGGTCGCAGAAGATTCACGCCTATTAGCGGCCTGACCAGGGGCTGGCTCAAGAGCGGCGGGGGCCGGCCCGGGCTGCTGGTGGTGTTGCGTAATACGGTTGTCCTCACCAGTGTACTGTGACCCGGCTTTGTGCGGCCCGTCTGTCCTCACCAGGGGACGTCGGCGGCAGGTCAGCGCGTCGTATGTTCCGGGTCAGTGCACTAACATCGTGGTCGCTGGGGTGCAGCTTATCATAATACATGACCTGCTTGGGTGCACCTCTGCTTGACAGGAAAGTTGATGTGTGGTCGATAAAAGTGACCTTCTCTTGTTTACAAACAGTTTAGAGGGCTTTGTTTGAGTCGTGTGCAGGTCGGTGTAAGGGATGATGGCTGCCAAGTGTCGGGAGGAGGGAAGACATTTGTAGTCTGGCTTTGGGGAACTTTGCTGACAGCAGGCCACAAAGTTTGAGCAAGGTCTGTTGGCTGACAGCCCCATCCCAGCAGCTGTTGATGCCGACGTGGATGGTGACAGTCCGTATATTAGGGTTTAGGGGTTGTGCACTCAGCCACTGACCCAGGTGATCCACCCTGAGGCCTGACACTGACAGATTCTGCACCATAGAGTCAGCAGTCGTCATCCTCTCCTTATCGATGAATTTGATGACATAATCTCCAATGAGAAGAGTGTTTAGCTCAGGGCGGATTTTCATTATGCGGAGTCTGTCCAGTGGTGTCATATTGCTTTCCTGCTGCTTGTGATTTTGCTGTCCCATTTTCACGCCGGTATTTTGGGGCTGGATGACCATATTTCCTCCCTCAGCAGCTGGTGGTTCCCACAGTCCTGGAGGATGTGCTCTGTGGTCTGCTCTGCTTTTCCACAAGGGCACAGGGGAGATGGCACAAGGTGGAAGCGTCTGTGTAGGCGGAAATTAAGTCGGTTGTGCCCGGTCCTCATGCGAAAGATGGTCACCTGCACTTGTCTGGAGAGCAGATGGTAACTGTCTAGGGGCCGTTGTGTTGGTCTGTACACAGACTTAATGATGGTCTTCATCTCTGTGAAGCTGACTCCATTTTCGTCTTGTTCTTCCTCTGCGCCCACATTTGCCATTCTGTCAGCTTCTTCATTGCCGTACATGCCACAGTGTGAAGGGATCCACTGCAGCATCAGTCTGGTGCACTTGATGTTTTGCAGTGCCTCTTGTAGATGTGTCAGTTTTCTTGCTGTTGCTGCCTCAAGGACAGACATGGCATCAGTCAGGAAGTCAATCCGGGCATCAGGGTCTGCAGTGCCGCCTTCCGACTCCTCCTAAAGAAGGTCAACAAGCAGGGTCCCACCAGAATCAAGTTTGACCTCGAGAAGCTGAAAGACATAGAGGTAGCGGAAGCCTTACAGGCAAAGATAGGAAGAAAATCGCGCCACTTCTACTTCTAGGTGCAGAAGACACGGATGTGGACACACTGATCGACACATTTAACACTGCTGTAACCCAAACACAGCCAGTGAGATCTTTGGCAAACACCGACAAGCATAGAATCCTTGGGTTACAGCTGACATCTTTGTTCTATGTGACAATCGTCGAGAATTACCGGTTTCAGGCCACTTTATAAATTTCAAATACAAGCGATCAAAATGTCCGAAACCTCAGTAGCTGAGCTGACCCTTCGCACCTGTGTTTGTCTTGTACTGTGTTTGACTTCTGAGTGAATGCGTTGTCACGTGAGCGTGCGTGCTGGCTGCAGTTCGCGGCGCTTTGAGCCGATTCGTATAATTGGGAAAAGGCGCCTATATAATAACCGGTATTATTATTATTATCATTATTATTATTATTATTATTATTATTATTATTATTATTATTATTATTATTATTAACGGTATTTATAATGCGCTTATCTTATAATAATTATAACTCTAAGCGCGCACTCACAACTCACGCACGCATGCGCACGCTTTAGTCAACGACTCACATACCACAAATAGTGAAATACATTACGACAGTCAGCTTGGTGATATAGTGCTAGAACTGTTGAAAGAGGTGAGTTTTGAGGGCGGACTGGAAGGAGGAGAGGGAGTGTTTCTGACGGAGAGAGAGAGAGAGAGAGAGGGAGAGTGTTCCAGGTAGATGGGCCGTATACAGAGAAGGAGCGGGAGCCAAAAGTGCTGAGTTTGGTGCGGGGGATGTGGAGGCGGAGAGGGTCGGAGGCGGAGCGGAGGGAGCGATGAGGAGTGTAGGGGTGAAGTAAGTTGGAGAGATAGACAGGAGCGCAGTTGTTCAAGGACTTGTAGTAGAGGAGACAGAATCTTGTATTGGATGCGTTGGGGGATGGGAAGCCAGTGAAGGAGTTTGAGCAGGGGAGTGATGTGGTCGGATTTTTTCTTTCTGAGGACGAGGGGGCAGCATTGTTCTGGACGCGCTGGAAAGTGAAAGTGGTGGAGTGAGGGAGGCCGGAAAGGAGGGAGTTCCTGTAGTCGATGCGAGATAGGATGAGAGAGACAGCAAGTTTGGTGGCAGCTTCGGTAGTGAGGTATTTTCTGATCTGACTTATGCGACGGAGTTGGAAATAGCATGCCTGGTCCGTGGCGGAGACGAGGCTGGTCATGGAAAGAGAGGACTCGAGGATAACGCCGAGGTTTTGGCCGAGTCGGAGAGGGAGATTGGGGGTGCTGTCGAGTTGAAGATGGAGAGAGGGAGGGAGCTGGGAGAGTTTCTGTCGAGTGCCTACCAGCATGGCTTCCGTTTTGTCGTCGTTTAGTTTAAGCTTGTTTGCTGTCATCCAGTTTTTCACGTCTTCGTAGCAGTCAGCCGTGCGAGTCAGTAGTAACTGAGTGTTGTGGCGTTTGTCTAGTAGTTGTGAGTGGTCAGCGTAGAGGTGGTGGTGTATGTGGTGAGACTGGATGATGTTGGACAGGGGAGAGGTTTAGAGTGTGAAAAGAACCGGGCCCAGGACAGACCCCTGTGGAACTCTGAAGGAGAGCGTGACTGGGTTGGAGGAGACGCCGTCGATGATAGGAGAGATAGGATAGAAACCAGGAGTGAGCAGAGTCAGTGATGCCAAAGGAGTGGTGAAGGCGGTGGAGGAGGATAGAGTGGACTATAATGTCGAAGGCGGCAGAGAGGTCGAGTAGAGTAAGAAGGGAGATGTTGCCCGGAGATAAGCAGGTCGTGTTAAGATATGTAGAAGGGCTGTTTCAGTGCTGTGATGTTTGCGATAGGCAGACTGGAAGGGACTGAGGGGGGTTGTTGTCGGCAAGGTGGAGGTGAGCTGGTTGAGAACAACCTTCTCAAAAAGCTTGGACTGGGCGATAATTTTTTAGTTCGTTTGGGTCGAGGTTGTGGTTTTTGAGGAGAGGACGGACGATGGTGGACTTGAAGATATCCGGGACGGAGCCGGTCTCTATAGATGTGTTGATGATGTCGGTAATGAAGGGCAGAAGTTTTGGAAGGCCGTCCCGGTAGATAGAAGCTTGGAGGGGGTCTAATTCGCAGGTTTTGAGAGGCATGGACTTTATGGTCTTGAGGACTTCATCCTGAGAGACGGGGCGGAAGGACGAGAGGGGGGTGCCGGAAAAGAGGGGTCGGGGGCGGGACGGGGGGGGGGGGGGGGATGGGTTGGCAAGGCGGAGAAGGTAGAGTGTCGAGTGTGTTGCGCAGAGTTTGGATTTTGTCAGAATGATAGGTGGAAAAAGCAGACAGGAGTTCGACTTTGCTGTGTGTGTTGGGGAGAGGAGAG
>BTPG01000003.1:213895948-213943448 GCA_036245525.1 Semisulcospira habei | reverse complement strand
TGTTTGTTTATAAACGGTTTGGGTTAGAGATTTCAAGAAGGGGTCATTTTGTACTCTCGATACGATTGTGAGTCATTATTAAGTTAAAAGTATTGAGCGTATTCTTATCTGTTTTTTTGTTGTTGTTGTTGTTGTTGTTGTTGTTGTTGTTGTTGTTTTGTTTTTGTTTTTAATTGCGATTGTTGCCGTCACGAAAATGTGTTGTAATATTTGACGTTCGACACCCAGCCCAAAATATTCTTTCTCATTTCGAAGATATCGCAAATATCGATGGTATTCACTCCCGGTACACACGGCGGTTATACGTTGGCTTGTGGTCGCATGTATTTCGCACGAGTTTTGCTGTTGATGAAGAACTGTCAGCACCTGAAGGTATGTCATAATATAAATTCCTTGTTTTGACGTGTGACACTTGTTTGACGACCGACACCAAAACGTGCAGTATATTGTACAAATATCTTCAAAGCAGGTTTTGTCGTTCATTTGATTTTGGTCAGCTTCATACAGTAAGCCGAGGAAATTCTTATTCTGACGACAGAACAATGAATCGTAACTTACGTCAAAATAGAGAAATGGTTTCCTTGATTTCTTACAACAAACGCGTTTGTGGTAATTTTGACATTCGACACAACATGTTTGTTGTCATTTTGACGCTCGACACCAAGGTATTATTGTGCGTTAGTTTGGCGCTTTGTTTTATAAAACGTCTACCCGCTAGATGGTGGAGTAAAACTTTTGCTATACATGCCGTACATTTGAACTAAGGATGTAGGATTTGTTGACTATGTGGTGAATTATTCCTTTGTTTGTGCCGAAATGGTGTCGCACGTCAATATGACAACACGTGGTGACGGGAAAACCAATTAGTTTCAAATGAAAACAAAGGAAACCAGCATTAACCTCTTTAACCCTAAAACCACTTGCCTCTCAGTTCACCGGTGCTGTATGAGGTTTATAGGGTTAAACTTTGATACTCTTGATTGTATTTGATAGAGATATAAACATAGCAGTGCTACATTGTATCATTTATCATTAGATGCGTCAACAGTGATATGTAAGTAGTAACTGCTATTGTTTATACAGTCTAGTCCTGAAAAAGTCAACCTTTTCAAATCGAATACGGGCATAATGAATGACGTGTTTCTTTGATTTGTGAAAATAGGTCCACTATGACGAAGCCCAAAGAACCACCTTTGACTAATGCTGAAAAGTGTCGGAGGCGGAGATTGAAGCTGGCGGAAACGAATCCTGAGCGCTTTCAACAAGAGAAAGAAAATAAAGAAAGGGTCCGAAAGAATCGACAAAAAGCGAAAACACCAGAGCAACTTCAACGACATCGTGAAAAGGCATTGGGGCGCCAGAAACGATATCTGTAAGTAACCTTTGATTGTACTTTAACATTTGTTTGTTTGTTTGTTTGTGTGTGTGTGTGTGTGTGTGTGTGTGTGTGTGTGTGTGTGTGTGTGTGTGTGTGTGTGTGTGTGACGTCATTCATATAAGTTCAAAGACCGAATGAAGGGAGTGTCCATCATGTTTGTAATATTTTCTAGTGATAATCTGTTCAGGAATCATTCTATATGGCGGAGCATATCATAATATAGGTCATTTGACCAGGTCACAAAAATCGTAATAGGTGATTTTGGAAAAACCTCGGTCTAGATTCTCACCAGCTGACCGCGCGAACAAAAAATTAGTAAGTCATTTGGCCGGGTGGTTGCAAAAACGATGTGTCATTTCAGATGTGTATGCGTCAGTGACCGCTAACCAACGCCAAAAATGATCCCTGCTGTCTTGCCCTTTTGTGAAAACTAAGCGGTAGGTACTGTTGGCTAAGAGGACCTGATTACGTCCGGTAAACTATAGGTGAGTGTGTCTGTATGTTTAGGGCAAAGAAGGCAGCAGAAGAGGCAGCACGAAGAACGAGGCTAGATGTTGATAAGGAAGCCAGAAAGAAAGAGGCCAATCGACGGGCAGTCCAGAAACATCACTCCCAACAATCCGCCCAAAAACAGCGCAGAGTTCGAAACAAGCGCATGGCACATTACTATCAGAAGAAGGTTGCGAGAGAAGCAGGTCATATGGAGCAGCAGCGCAACAACAGCAAAGCCACTCAGAGAGTGTCAGGGTGCCCCTACCCCACCACTGAGAGCTTTAAAAAAGCTGTTAGGCGTGTGAAGGAAAAGCTGAGGGCCAGGGGTGTCAGGCTGGCTTACCTTTGTAAAGGAGTGCTGAAGAGTGCAGATAAGGTAGGCCAGCAGACACTTCCGGAACTAAATGTTTCCTTCAACACTCCAGAAAAAGAGTCCCCAAGGAAGACGCTGGCAGAACATGTCAGCAATATCACTGCAAAGCGGGATGTGTCGACTCTGAGTCACAAGAGATGCCTTGCCCAAGCCTTTCAGAATGCTGACAGCTCATCCTACAAAGAACTTGGCCTCTCACGCAAGATTATTCGGGCGTCCAAGACTGGCAAGTTGTACCGGCGAAAACAAAATGGTTCGCAGCAACTGGTGCAGAATTCCTACGTGGACCAGTCATCTGCAGATCCTTGCAAGTCGCACAAGAAGAGGCAGCTTCTGAAGCCAGTCAAGTAGTCTACAGGGACTTTAAGAAGAGTCACCCCTCTGCGAAAGTGTCTCTCCGGACGTTTTATCGTCTGAAGCCTAAGAATGTTGCATCTGTGGGGCGGGCAAAATTTCGTCAGTGCCTGTGTGAAATTTGCCTGAACCCAAAACTTAATCTTCAGACGATAAATTGTCATCTTGTGAGAAAGTGTGAGTGTGTCAGAGATCTGTTGGTGGAAAGTGTCTGCGAGTTTGACGAAGAGCCAAACCGTGAGTGTGTGGAAAGAAAGTGTAGAGTGTGTGGAATTGAGCGAGTGAAGAGGCGATTGTTGGGTGAGCTTGAAGTGAGATTGGAAGAGCAAGTGGGCTGGTCAAAGTGGCAGCATGTAAAAGAGGATGGACAAGGTGAAGAAAAAGGTCAGTGTAAGGGAGTGTGTGGATGAGTTGTGTGAAGAGCTTGGGCCACTGTTTTTGTTGCCGAGTGGCAGCGAAAGCTGGTGCATGACCTGAAAGAAGATCTGCCATCAGGCTGGGCACTGGTCACTTGTGATTTTGCAGAGAATTTCCTCTGCAAATTCCAAGATGAACCCCAGAGTGTCCATTGGGCATATACAAACAGGTAGCTCTTTTTCCTGCTGTGATTTATTACAGGTGCCCGCACTGTCCAGAGCTGAAGAGGGACGAGATCGCCTTCTTCAGTGATGATCTTAAAAAGATGCACACATATCCCAGGTCTGCATTGACAGAGTGGTAGAGGTGCTATCTGCAGACTTGGGGCCGGTTCTGAAGAAGGTTATCTTGGCCAGTGATGGATGTGCAGCACAATTCAAATCGAAGCTGCCATTACTCTTGTTTTCATGGATGTCTGTGCCTGGGGTGTCTATTGAAAAGGTATTCTTTGGCTCCAGGCACGGCAAGAATGACAGAGACTGGTCAGGCGGTGCAATTAAGAGGGCAGTCACAAGAGACCTGGCCAAAGGGGCTGTTTGTGTCAGATCTGCAGCTGACATGTATCAGCACTGCGTGGAAACACTGTCTGTCTCTGGTACAAAAGGTTCCTGTCAACATAAGACAAGGCAGTTTGTGTACCTGGAGGAGTCGGATGTTGTCCGCACTGTGAAGTCGAGCAGTGTCGTAACAGTTGCTGGCTACAGAAAATTTCACCACATACGGTCACTTGGCCCAGGTCTCTTGGCGACCAGGGAGCTGTCCTGTTTTTGCACTCCGTGCAAGGCAGCACAATACGAATTGTGCAGGTCACCTGATGTCCCTCCATGGAGGATTATCCAGATGAGGTTTGACAGGAAGGAGATGTAGCCTGTGTCAGATTCGGAGTCGGAGGAGGATAGGGAGCTTAATGTTTCCTTACGCTCTTCAGGCCTTGACTCTGACAGTGAGGCAGACTTTGACAACACCATGAGTGTCGACTCCGATGCAGAAAACAGCAGTGAATCCGACATCGAGTCGATCAACCCTGGTAACTCCTGCGCTGAACTGAACGAGGGTTTATTGGCTGACTCGAGCACCATTGTTGGTGACAGTGAGAATCCCCGTTAGTCAATAAATCCTGACGTTCTGTTTGACTTGGAGCGTTTATAGTTTTTTCATGCGGCTAGTCTGTCCCTGGCCTCATGCTCCTCATATGATGGCCAGCAGACGAGATCGGCTGAGCTGAAAGAGGACATGGCGCAATTTCTGTTTGCCTCAAGGCCAAGACCAATTTCAGGACAAGGCAGAAGATTTCCGATCTGTCCAGTTGCTGCAGCCAGATATGAGGGGCAGGTGTCGGCTACTGGCTGTGGAATGTGATGGATTTTTTTTTAATTTTTTTTTTTAAGGGCGTTGACTCTTTTACTGTTTGGCGGTGAGGACTACCACACTGAACTCCGTGTCCGTGTGGTTGTCACCATGTGCCTGCAGGAAAGATTATTCCTTGATGGCCACAACTGATGTGCATCAGACAATCTCGCGGCAGAGCATGCGATTCGTGTTGCAGTGCTGACATCTTCTGCATCCACGGCTACAACAGAGGATGCTTTCAGGAATGAATGCATGGCAGTGGTTGGGAATGCTGTTTACACAGGTTTGTGGCAGTTCTTTGCTGCCTCCGTTGTCCTGAACAGGTCTGTGCAAAAAGTATTTCCATCACTTGAATAGCCAGTATATCAAAAGCACTGCAACAGGATCATCCGTGCGCCTGGCTGCACAAACAACAAGAAGCTGACAGTGATGTGGTCTTCGTCCAGGGACGACATGGTTGCGGAACACTGGACCTCCAACCATTTCGTTCCCTTGACCATCCTTAGGAAGCCACGTCAGTGTCCTGTTATAGGAAACACCTACATCATCAGGTGGTCAGGTGTTGAATATCCCTGTCAGGTGTTGCAGACGGATAAACTCCTAGGAGTAGTCTGTGAGCACTTCATGTCAAAAGCCAGAAATGGCCTGTGGTGCTGGAGTGTAGCAGACTACTCTTGGGAGCCGCACAGTTCTCTTGTGAGGGAAGTCACCCTTAAGTTAATGAACAAGGTGTCTACACAAAGGCGCAAGCTGTTTAAAGTTTGTTAGCGCTGTTGACTTCAGATCTCAATGATGTTAGCTCAGGTTACATTGACTCGGTGGCATTTGTGCTGTGAATGTTTAGTTCAGATTGGTCCACGTTGAAGTGCCACCTCCAGCCCATGCCGTTAGCACAGGTGACAGTGACTCGGTGGACTTAGTGAGTTAATGTTTAGTTCCGATTGGTCCATAAGTTAATGTTTGCGTCATTTTCTGTTTGTGTCAGTCTGGTGATGTTGAAAAACAGACCCATGTTGTGATTTGTTGTAATATTGACGCGCAACACTTTTTGGAAAATCATCTTTTTCCTGAAATATATGTCTTCTTTTTGGAATACTTACATATAGCTTGTCTTGTATTGTGTGTGTTGAATGTGCAGATGTGTTCTTTTAGAATAAAACGTATGACTGGGCCTGGTGGCAAATTGTTAAAAATCTGACTGGTGTCGTATGTCAAACATGACATGTCCATAAATTATGTTCAGGGTGTGGATATCAGAAGGAGACGATAGCATTACATTTAGGCATGTTACATGGATATACAAACAGTATATTTCGGTCTATGTTCAGGGTGTGACAATCAGAAAGAGATGTTAGCATTACATCTAGGCATGCTACATGGATATACAAACAGTATATTTGGGTCTATGTTCAGAGTGTGACAATCAGAAAAAGATGATAACATTACATTTAGGCATGCTACATGGATATACAAACAGTATATTTGGGTCTAAGTTCAGGGTGTGACAATCAGAAGGAGACGATAGCATTACATTTAGGCATGCTACATGTATATACAAACAGTATATTTGGGTCTATGTTCAGGGTGTGAAAATCAGAAAGAGACGATAGCATTACATTTAGGCATGCTACATGGATATACAAACAGTATAATTATTTGGGTCTATGTTCAGGGTGTGACAATCAGAAAGAGATGATAACATTACATTTAGGCATGCTACATTGATATACAAACAGTATATTCGGGTCTATGTTCAGGGTGTGACAATCAGAAACAGATGATAACATTACATTTAGGCATGTTACATGGATATACAAACAGTATATTTGGGTCTATGTTCAGGGTGTGACAATCAGAAAGAGATGATAACATTACATTTAGGCATGCTACATGGATATACAAACAGTATATTTGGGTCTATGTTCAGGGTGTGACAATCAGAAAGAGATGTTAGCATTACATTTAGGCATGCTACATGGATATACAAACAGTATATTTGGGTCTATGTTCAGGGTGTGACAATCAGAAAGAGATGATAACATTACATTTAGGCATGCTACATGGATATACAAACAGTATATTTGGGTCTATGTTCAGGGTGTGACAATCAGAAAGAGATGATAGCATTACATTTAGGCATGCTACATGGATATAAAAACAGTATCTTCAGTCTATGTTCAGGGTGTGACAATCAGAAAGAGATGATAGCATTACATTTAGGCATGCTACATGGATATACAAACAGTATATTTGGGTCCATGTTCAGGGTTGACAATCAGAAAGAGATGATAACATTACATTTAGGCATGCTACATTGATATACAAACAGTATATTTGGGTCTATGTTCAGGGTGTGACAATCAGAAAGAGATGATAGCATTACATTTAGGCATGCTACATGGATATACAAACAGTATATTTGGGTCTATGTTCAGGGTGTGACAATCACAAAGAGATGATAACATTACATTTAGGCATGCTACATGGATATACAAACAGTATATTTGGGTCTATGTTCAGGGTGTGACAATCAGAAAGAGATAATAGCATTACATTTAGGCATGCTACATGGATATACAAACAGTATTTTTGGGTCTATGTTCAGGGTGTGACAATCAGAAAGAGATGATAGCATTACTTTTAGGCATGCTACATTGATATACAAACAGTATATTTGGGTCTATGTTCAGGGTGTGACAATCAGAAAGAGATGATAGCATTACATTTAGGCATGCTACATGGATATAAAAACAGTATCTTGGGTCTATGTTCAGGGTGTGACAATCAGAAAGAGATGTTATCATTACATTTAGGCATGATACATGGATATACAAACAGTATATTTGGGTCTATCTTCAGGGTGTGACAATCAGAAGGAGATGATAGCATTACATTTAGGCATGCTACATGGATATAAAAACACTATCTTGTGTCTATGTTCAGGGTGTGACAATCAGAAAGAGATGATAACATTACATTTAGGCATGCTACATGGATATACAAACAGTATATTTGGGTCTATGTTCAAGGTGTGACAATCAGAAAGAGATGTTAGCATTACATTTAGGCATGCTACATGGATATACAAACAGTATATTTGAGTCTATGTTCAGGGTGTGACAATCAGAAAGAGATGTTAGCCTTCCATTTAGGCATGCTACATGGATATAAAAACACTATCTTGGGTCTATGTTCAGGGTGTGACAATCAGAAAGAGATGTTAGCATTACATTTAGGCATGCTACATGGATATACAAACACTATATTTGGGTCTATGTTCAGGGTGTGACAATCAGAAAGAGATGATAACATTACATTTAGGCATGCTAAATGGATATAAAAACACTATCTTGTGTCTATGTCCAGGGTATCACTTTGATTGATTGTACATTGCTTAACGTCCCGACAGCAACAAGGCTTTCTCAGGACGTGCCTGCACTGCTTGTGAAAAAAAACTAAACAGAAAATTGAATGTATGTCGCCAGCCGGTCAAATACATTAAATAAACCTAACACATGGGGCCTAAATAAAGCTAAGACCATTTAGCAACACACATCCAATATCAAGAGCTACAGGCAGTGCAGACAGTAGGGAGAGTTTAAAAAAGGCAAATACAGGTGAATGGACCTCGGGTAGACAGGAACACATGCCCCAGAATAGAGAGAAAAACCCACCCTGTGGGGCTGACGAGGGTGACCCTGGGAACTAAAAAATACCTAACCGCACCCAAGTCCCCCAGGGCAGACCCGGGTGGGGGACCAGGGTATCACAATCAGAAAGAGATGATAGCATTACATTTAGGCATGCTACATGGATAAACAAACAGTATATTTGGGTCTATGTTCAGGGTGTGACAATCAGAAAGAGATGATAACATTACATTTAGGCATGCAACATCGATATACAAACAGTATATTTGGGTCTATGTTCAGGGTGTGACAATCACAAAGAGATGATAACATTACATTTAGGCATGCTACATGGATATACAAACAGTATATTTGGGTCTATGTTCAGGGTGTGACAATCAGAAAGAGATGATAACATTACATTTGGGCATGCTACATGGATATACAAACAGTATATTTGGGTCTATGTTCAGGGTGTGACAATCAGAAAGAGATGATAGCATTACATTTAGGCATGCTACATGGATATTAAAACAATATATTTTGGTCTATGTTTAGGGTGTGACAATCAGAAAGAGATGTTAGCATTACATTTAGGCATGCTACATGGATATACAAACAGTATATTTGGGTCTATGTTCAGGGTGTGACAATCAGAAAGAGATGATAGCATTACATTTAGGCATGCTACATGGATATAAAAACACTATCTTGGGTCTATGTTCAGGGTGTGACAATCAGAAAGAGATGATAACATTACATTTAGGCATGCTCCATGGATATAAAAACACTATCTTGGGTCTATGTTCAGGGTGTGACAATCAGAAAGAGATGATAACATTACATTTAGGCATGCTACATGGATATACAAACAGTATATTTGGGTCTATGTTCAGGGTGTGATAATCAGAAAGAGATGATAGCATTACATTTAGGCATGCTACATGGATATACAAACAGTATATTTGTGTCTATGTTCAGGGTGTGACAATCAGAAACAGATGATAACATTACATTTAGGCATACTACATGGATATACAAACAGTATATTTGGGTCTATGTTCAGGGTGTGACAATCAGAAAGAGATGATAACATTACATTTAGGCATGCTACATGGATATACAAACAGTATATTTGGGTCTATGTTCAGGGTGTGACAATCAGAAAGAGATGATAACATTACATTTAGGCATGCTACATGGATATACAAACAGTATATTTGGGTCTATGTTCAGGGTGTGACAATCAGAAAGACATGATAGCATTACATTTAGGCATGCTACATGGATATAAAAACACTATCTTGGGTCTATGTTCAGGGTGTGACAATCAGAAAGAGATGATAGCATTACATTTAGTCATGCTACATGGATACAAACAGTATATTTGGGTCTATGTTCAGGTTGTGACAATCAGAAAGAGATGTTAGCATTACATTTAGGCATGCTACATTGATATAAAAACAGTATCTTGGGTCTGCAGCATTTTACCAACAAAAATAGTTTATGTGCATTTGTGTTGTAATGTTTGACACGCGACACTTCAGACATTCCAACATATAAACTAAGATATTTCAAAAACCAAGCTTTTGATTATCGTTTGCTTCCACACAATCATGCTTGGTATTGAAAGGTTTGAGACAGTACCATAGAGAACTCTTTAATGCAGGCTTTATTTTTGAACCCCTTGTCCTAAATCAGAGTCCTACTTTTTGTCACAAAGCTACAACTTACTTTTTGACATGATTTCAATATTTGGGGTACAACTCGCGCACGTCTTCTCCGACGCGTGTTATCATACTTTTTACCTAAGTGACGCCTTATCGTTTTTTACGAAAGACACCAACGTAAAATATGCCTAATTATGATCCTATTTCAATTCGCCTGTGACCTTGACCTTACAGAAGGGTCACTGAATTTGGTACTTTTGGGGAGGTGGGTGGTTCGGTGGTAAAAGTGTTCACCTCTCGACCAAAAGGTCCTTGGTTCGAATTCAGCTTGGGTCAAAATTTGTTCAGACCCTTTTTCGGTGCCCCGTCTTTGAAATCACCTTCGTGGTGGACAAAAGACGTTAAGCCATAAACATTTAACATTTTTTGGTACTTTTAAACAGACATTTCCACAAAGTATCCTTGGGCCAAGTTTGAAGACTGTGGCTTCAATAAGCACAAACCAGGTGGAAGAGGCTAGCGCTAGTAGAGTTAGTTAGTTATTTGGGTTTAACGCCGAGCAGGCAACTAAGGCCATCTCACGGCGGTAGCGCTGGTAGAACAGTACATATACCAAAGGGAATTACTCAGAGTTGGACATACAAACAGTTAATAGTTTCAGTAGTCTCTTAGAAAATGCGAACGTTACAATTTGTCGCGGATGACGGACGACGAAAGAAGGACAACCACTGACCCAGAACATAGACTCAGTTTTGATGTCGGCCTGTTACAATTTGACAGAAACGGAAAACAGGAAATAGAGCTTGAAACCCTTTAAATTATATACAATAAACACGACGTTTCCGATCAATGATCCTTCTTCTGGGGGATCCTCCGAAAGAAGGATCACCCGGAAGAAGGATCACCCGGAAGAAGGATCACCCAGAAGAAGGATCACCCAGAAGAAGGATCACCCGGAAGAAGGATCACCCAGAAGAAGGATCACCCGGAAGAAGGATCACCTGGAAGAAGGATCACCCGGAAGAAGGATCACCCGGAAGAAGGATCACCCGGAAGAAGGATCACACAGAAGAAGGATCACCCGGAAGAAGGATCACCCGGAAGAAGGATCACCCGGAAGAATGATCACCCAGAAGGAGGATCACCCGGAAGAAGGATCACCCGGAAGAAGGATCACCCGGAAGAAGGATCACCCGGAAGAAGGATCACCCGGAAGAAGGATCACAAGGAAGAAGGATCACCAGGAAGAAGGATCACAAGGAAGAAGGATCATCCGGAAGAAGGATCACCCGGAAGAAGGATCACCCGGAAGAAGGATCACCCGGAAGAAGGATCACCCAGAAGAAGGATCACCCAGAAGAAGGATCATCACCCGGAAGAAGGATCACCCGGAAGAAGGATCACCCGGAAGAAGGATCATCACCCGGAAGAAGGATCATCACCTGGAAGAAGGATCACCCGGAAGAAGGATCACCCAGAAGAAGGATCATCACCCGGAAGAAGGATCATTGATCCGAAACGTCGTGTTAATTGTATCTAATTTAAATGGTTTTCAACCTGTATTTTCTGTTTTCCTTTCACATTAAACCCTAGCGGCAACAGTTTGACTACAATTTGACACGACGCTCATGCACACACTTTGGACTCTCTCCGGACATTGTGACGTGAAGAATTCTACCCTGGTTGTCGAAAACAGGCGACAAAATCACACAAATATAACCTTTTTCTGTCGATAGCGATTTTTTTTGAGGCGACATTTAACAACAATGTACCAGTTGCAGGTGATGCGACCACGATAATTTAATGGTGGCGCCAAGTTAGCTAATCTGGCATCACCCATGAATAATTATATTGAATAATTATTATCATGGTCGATCCATCTCCTGCTTTAGTGCGTCGGGGTTGAATGGGTTAATCTCTTCACGTACCGATACAGGGGCCGCCGCCACAGGTGCACTTGTACCCATTGGCAATCTCCTCACAATTTTTTCCTCTCTCGCATGGGTTACTGTCACACGCATAAACGGCTGCAAGAAAAAGATTCTAGACTGAAAGCCCGTCAAATACCATGCGTACAGCATAGACCCCGATACAGTATATATAGTCCCTGATACAGTATATATATATAGTCCCCAGTACAGAATATATAGTCCCCGATACAGTATATATAGTCCCGGATACAGTATATATAGTCCCCAGTCAGTCATGGCTTGACTTCGCGAACGAAGATTCTACAGGGCTTGCCCACGTCGACTGCAGGCATTACGTTTCCTAAAGCCTGCGCGGTGGAGCTTTTTGGTGGAGTGCAGTGTGCGCAGTACTGGCCCCACCCTTTAAACCCTTAGTTCGTTTGCCATTACCTAGCAAGCTGGGACGGTGGAATCGAGGTTCTCAGGTCGTAGGTTTTATATCAGACTGTCCTTGTCTTAGTCTCTGGCTCAAAAGCCTTCCCCGGAGACACGGGGCTTTGATGTCAGAGGTTTCCTCCCTTAGACTTTCCGCAGCCAAGCGGCCAGGCCTGCAAGGCAGCAGGGGACTCGTGGGGGCCGGGGTCGTCTATGTTCCGTGCAGATGTGAACATCTGCCCACTGCCCAGACGGTGACACTCACCAGAGGAGAAAAATCCAACGCCGGAACCCGGTATCGAACCTCGCACCTTTGGCATTGGAGGCAGACGCCTTAACCACTGCGCCACTTCCCCAGTACAGTATATATAGTCCCCGATAAAGTATATATAGTACTCGATTATATAGTTCCCGATACAGTATATATAGTCCCCAGTACAGTATATATCCAAATCCCACACCTTCCACTAAAGGTTGAATTGGACGAACCGCCCACCGCCGAAGAGACCCTCACAGCCATCCACCAGCTCAAGAGTGGCAAAGCAGCAGGCATTGACGGAATCCCGCCAGAGATCTGGAAACATGGAGGCCCAGCACTGCACAACAAGCTCCACGACCTCTTTCTCTGCTGCTGGGAAAAAGGAACACTACCAAAGGATCTCCGTGATGCAGTCATCATCACCCTGTACAACAACAAAGGAGAGAAGTCTGCCTGCTCTAATTATCGTGGAACTACCCTGCTGTCCATTGCCGGGAAAATTCTCGCAAGGTTGCTCCTGAATCGGCTGGTACCTGCCATCGCTGAAGACCACCTCCCAGAGGGCCAGTGTGGCTTCAGAGCCAACAGGAGTACCACCGACATGGTCTTTGTGCTGAGACAGCTTCAGGAGAAGTGCCGCGAGCAGAACAAAGGGCTGTACGTAACGTTTGTCGACGTAACAAATGCGTTTGACACTGTGAGCAGGCAAGGTATGTGGCAGATCCTGGAGCGACTAGGCTGTCCCCCAAAGTTCCTCAACATGATCGTCCAGCTCCACGAGGACCAGCAAGGCCAGGTCAGACTAAACAGTGACCTCTCAGAACCATTCCCCATTCGCAACGGCGTGAAGCAAGGCTGCGTGCTGGCACCGACCCTCTTCACCATCTTCTTCAGCATGATGTTGAAGCAGGCCACAGTGGACCTCGACGATGACGACGCAGTGTACATCAGGTATCGTCTCGATGGCAGCCTGTTCAACCTCAGACGACTGCAGGCCCACACGAAAACTCTAGACCAACTGATTCGTGAGCTGCTCTTTGCTGATGACGCTGCCCTCGTTGCACACACAGAGAGAGAGCCTTGCAGCGCATTACGTCCTGCTTCGCAGATGCCGCCCAGCTCTTTGGACTTGAGGTCAGTCTGAAAAAGACAGAGGTCCTTCATCAGCCGGCACCCAAGGAAGAGCATCGCCCTCCCCACATCACCATCGGCGAGTCCGAACTGAAGTCTGTACACCAGTTTACCTACCTTGGCTGCATCATCACGTCAGACGCCAAGCTGGACAAGAAGCTGGACAACAGGCTGGCAAAAGCGAACAGTGCTTTCGGGCGACTATTCAAGCGGGTGTGGCACAATCAACAGCTGAAAAAAGGCACCAAGATCAGCGTGTACAGAGCTGTCGTCGTCACCACCCTGCTGTACGGTTCCGAGTCCTGGGCCCTCTACCGCAGCCAACTACGACTCCTCGAACGCTTTCACCAGCGCTGCCTGCGTACCATCCTCAGCATTCACTGGAGTGACTATGTCACCAACGTCGAGGTCCTTGAACAGGCGGAAACTGTGAGCATCGAGGCTTTGCTGCTGCGGACACAACTTCGCTGGGCGGGGCACGTCTACAGGATGGAGGATCATCGCCTACCCAAGATCACTCTGTTCGGCGTGCTCGCCACTGGACACCGAGACAGAGGGGCACCAAAGAAGAGCTACAAAAACGGTCTCAAGAAGTCACTTAGTGCCTGCCAAATCGACCACCGCCAATGGTCTTCGCTTGCTGCGGACCGTGACACCTGGCGCTCCACCATTCACAAGGCAGCCGTCTCATTTGAGGACTCTCGCAGAGCTAACCTTAAAGACAAGCGGCTCAGAAGAAAAAACAGAGCTGTCGTAACTCAGAACCCTGACCAGACCTTCCCCTGCAGCCACTGCGGTCGAACCTGCCTGTCCCGGATTGGCCTCCGCAGCCACGAATATGCCTGCAGACGACGTGGGCAAGCCCTATAGAATCTTCGTTCGCGAAGTCAAGCGAAGAGTCAAGCCAAGAACAGTATATATAGTCCCCGATACAGTATATATAGTCCCCGATACAGTATATATATATAGTACCCGATACAGTATATATAGTCTCCGATACAGTATATATAGTCCCCGATACAGTATATATAGTCCCCGATACAGAATATATAGTCCCCGATACAGTATATATAGTCTCCGATACAGTATATGTAGTCCCGGATACAGTATATATAGTCCCTTACACAGTATATATAGTCCCCGATACTATATATACGAGGAAGTAACTTGGGCGTGATTTACTACAGGGGGAGCCCATGAGTACCGTGCTTACGTCGGAAGTTACCATGTGTAAAGATATGTTTTAGAGGTTTTTGTATGGGCAATTCAAGGGGGTGGTGTTCACATTGCACCACTAGGCGGATGAGCTGTTTCTGACAGCCAACGGCCAGAGGACGGAGGAGATCAGGTTGGATCCAACGGCCAAATGTGGGGGAGTAAACCCTTCAAATCAGGAGTGGAGCCCCGAAGGCAGACAGTTGCCTGTATTCACGCACTGTTCTGGCAGCTCCTGCAGCTAAACTGGTGCCAAACGTACTGCTTTGCATTCCTTTGGATACATCAGCGAGGCCGAGAGGGGGATCTTGACGACTGGGCACCCCATGATCTCCATACACTTTGCCCAGGCTTGCGCCCTGGAGAGGTCACTCCAGTGACTGACCCAGCAAGCGCATATACTCCATTGTCTTCCGAGACAGGATGCCAAACTATATATATATATATATATATATATATATATATATATATATATATATATATATATATATATATATATATATATATATATATATATATATATATATATATATATATATATATATATATATATATATATATATATATAAAACGAACTCCACGAAGTTGTGAACTATAGCCACAACACACTGTTGATCAGCAAAGAATGCAGATAGGCCAAACGAGATCATCTAGTGTACTCACAGGTGGGCACAGGAGATAAACGCACACTCCAACACTTTTTAGTGAGTGTGGAATAACGAACAACTGCACAGCCTAGTACGCACGCACACCGTTCAAAAACTGCTCCCACTGGGCGCCACTGATAATGGACGCTGGGTAGCTCGGGTAGTACGGGACATACGTTTCATTTCCTGGTTGCTGGTGAACGGAAGATGGTGGGTGATTAGTCCATTGAGCACCGCTAGGGAGAGGTTGGTACTGCCATGGTGTCACAGGCGAATACATCAGTTGCTGTTGCTGCAGCCAGTCGGGGGCAACAACTGATGTATCTTGATGCTCCTGAATGGGCTGTAGTTGTAGATGATGCTTTTGTAGATCCTGTTGTTGCTGTTGCGGAGGTTGACGCTGTTCTTGTTGTCGTTGCCGCTGCTGTAGTTCATTTTGCTCCTGTTGTGGGCATCGCTGTTCTGGCTGCTGTTGCTGATGATGCTTCTGAACAGGGGATGACAAGCCCACCGGTGCCCGCCCCGCAGCAACGTCTGAGTAAAGCTGCTTAGCGGTTGTTACATTAGAAGTGTTACTTGGTGGAGTTGTAGTCGAAGTATGATAAACACACCAGACGCACGCACGTAAGGTTCTTTAAAATAAACCTCGTTCAGCTGCAATCCGTCACACGTGGCTTAAGGGTGTAGACAATACTGGAGTAACAGTTCCAACAATATTTAATTCAGCGATGCGATATCCACACAGTGCGATTCCAAATGCACAAATACTGATACAAAGTCTCTTCTGCAATGTCCACACTGCGACACAAAGTTTCTTATACACAGCGTATCTCCCAATAAACTACGTGTCTCTACAACTGACAAAGCAAGACAATGTACGAACGGGCTTTCCCGGCGCCCTCCTTATATATACTACCAAATTCTAGAATCATCTACGGAAATAATACAATGCAACCAATCGGAACGAAATACGCAACTGAAACTCATAAATAAGAATCTTCTGGTATCACTAAAATAGGCTACAAAAACTCGGCTGCTCACGTCAGCTCTAAATCCTAATGTATAATGAAGACACATAAAGGTATGGTAGCCCTATCACAACGTTCTATGATAGCTCTAAAAGGTACGAGAACATTCCCAAAACAAAATAAAGGCTGCTCAATTCACGCGCACAGAAAAACAAAAAGTAGCGAAATGTCGCCAACTGTAGCCAACTACTCGACGTCACACATACGAGGCCGCCAGACAGTGCGACCCCTCCAGAACGCTCCGGACTAAACACAACAAAACGAAATCGGCTCTACTCACGAACAAAAGAAAATCTTACTAAAAAGGCACGTAAATCGTAACCGTGATAGCTCAAATAAACATCGGATCGTTAGCTACGATCAACACACTCACGCTCTCACAGGATAACACAACCACAATCGTAAGAAGGAGATGTAGCGTCCCGTTGAGAGGTTGTTCGGTGGCCATCTTCCCCGCCGTATTTGATGTTACTGGCCAGCCTCCGCGTGCCCACGTGAGACGGGTGGATAGGGTCAAGCCGGCCTTTGTTGTCCACTCGATACAGCGCCTTGCGAGGTAGACCATTTGACGTGTGAAAGATGCCGGTGTTGTCTATAAAGGAAACGCCCAGCTTCTTCGCCACGTGGCACAGGTTGGCGTTGGACGGAAAGATGCGCTGATTTAAACGCAAATTTCTTCCCTGCCCAGCAGGCAAGATGGAAGAGGCTTGGACTCGTGCGTTGGGGAACGCCATTATGCAGGCTGTAACCAGCTTCTCCCACTGCTGGTTGGTGATCTCCTGCTGCTTGCAGTCGTTCACCCCCACGTGGAAGGTGACCAGTTGGACGCGGGGTGACGGCGCCAGTCAGTCAGGTGGGAGGTTTGCAGGCCCGACACAGAAATGATCTGCACTCTCTCACCCTGGCTCATTGTCATTTTCTCTCCCTTCACGTTACGCAGGACAGAGCATCCTATAACGAGGGTTGTGGTATCCGCCATGACATGATGTGTGAGGATCTCTTCGCTTGGAGGAGGGCGGATGAGGGTTTGTGGATTTACGCCGTTAATCCGATTACCGTTCCTCTCAGCTTGGTCACGCTCACCTGCAACGCTGATCTCCGCTTGTTCCTCAACCTCTTTCGGGGGCGCGTGGACTGTTATCAGCACACCGCCAGAGGCCTGATCCTTCCGAGTACTTGACGAGCTGTCGGTTTTCGGAGGGGTAATCCTTACCGGGATCACTTCACCACCTGTGGCAGCAGGGTTCACACCGCCACCGTCGGTAATCTCCTTAGCGCCGTCAGCGAGAGGGGGAGGGGCGCTTGTTTCCTCAGGCCCTGACTCGTTGAGCTGATTGTCGAGCTGAAGGAGTTTGTGGCTAGAGACAACTGCTTCCATTATTTCCACGTGACTGCGCACGTCATGGATGAAGTAGGTGTCACTGTCACGCGCAGAGTGTCGTGTAGGTGGCAGTGAGAGTCAGACAGCTCGGTCAGCTGGTCCTGTATCTGGGAAATTTTGTTGCGTACAAAAGACTCAGACATCTGCAGATCACTGGCTAACGTCACTGAGATTTCACGCACTCTGTTGTCTAACTGGTCCAGTCTTTCCTGCGTTTTGGATTGGAGATGATACAACTCCTGTCGCAGGGACTCGACAGCAGCAAGTCGGGGCATTAGCTGGCTGATGGTCTGCTTTGAGTCGCTACACCCAGTTTCGAGTTCGCAGCTAGAAGTGCCCTCCTCAGTGCAGGCGACCGGAGCCCGGGCAGAGGACACGCCCTCTTGGGTGAGGTCACTGACAGATGCTGTGTACAAGACGATAGGACTGGCTACGATGGTAACGGATGACTGGCCCAGAAGAACATTAGCGAGGGTGGATGAGAGGCGATAATCCCGTTGAAGTGTCTCGCCAGGGGATAGGGGAGGGGGTGGGGTAAAGAGAATGGAGGAGGTCTGACCGCTGGTCGTAGCACTGTGAGCTGGGGAGATGCCAATGGAAACAGTCAGTGCCTCGGGCATGGGATTAGGGCTGGGGGGGGGGGGGGGGGCTCAATGCTAGAGCGCTGAAGGGCTGACGGGGACACAGGGTTACAGTCGTCCACTTGTGATGTACTTAAGGGATACAGCTGTATGAGGACATCTGAAGCGGTTGCTGAGCTCTCAGGTTCTGACTCGTTTGAGGTCATGGGAGGGGTGTCTGGGAGTGTTACAATCGGGGGGGAGGGGGGGGGGGGTGGAGCCAATTTGTCGGTCCCTAGACCGCCTACAGGCGTGTCCACAGGAACATTGTCCGCCGGGTCCGCGCAGCCATCCTATAGCTGCTGTACGAATGTACACAGGGACTCGTACTCACTGACCACCCACACGTCCTTGTTATGCCCTGTATGAGGCACGTGCCTCCGGAGAGAGAGAGAGAGAGAGAGAGAGAGAGAGAGAGAGAGAGAGAGAGAGAGAGAGAGAGAGAGAGAGAGAGAGAGAGAGAGAGAGAGAGAGAGAGAGAGAGATGATGATGATGATGATGAAACTTTATTTATCAACGGTAAAAAGTTTTAACAGAAACAAATCGTCATTTTACAAACTTGCCGTTGCTAACATCTACAACATAAAATAGACTAAAAGATAATAATAATAATAAAGAATTATATTTACACATTATTTCATGCAACAATAAAATTTAAAAAAAATGACACAAAATAATAATAACACTTAACATTCATCTTATACCATACACACACACACACACACACACACACACACACACACACACACACACACACACACACACACACACACACAGAGAAATACAAACAATATAAATAAATGCATAATTATATTACATGAAAGCATTAACCATCAGGGTTTGTTTAACTGCCTGGTGTTGTTATGTTTGGCTCATCAGGTAATCGAAAAGTTTTCTTTTTAAAGATTCCAAGTGAGGCTATAGTCTTCAAATGTGCAGGAATAGTGTTCCATACAAACGGTCCAAAAAGGATAAACTAGTTTTAAAGAGGTCAATTCTAGGCAGAGGTAGGGGTAAAGTATTGTTCCTTGAGGACCGTTCGCGTTCTTGCTGTGGCACAATCTTGGTGGTTAGATACTGCGGTGTCATGTAATTTAATATCTTGTGCATGAGGATGCATTTGTTGAAATTAAATTGTTGACGCAGGCCGAGAATGTTTAGATGTCTAAATTTGTCTATGGTAGGAATGGGCCGCGTATCTATCATTTTGACAGCTCTTTTATATATAGAGTTTAACCTGTTCATGTGAACATCACTACAACCGTCCCACACTGTGGAGACATAATCAACGTGAGACTTGATATGGGCATGAAAAAACAGTTTACGAGTATGTGTATCCGTTACTTGTCTAAGCTGGGACAACAGGAAAGTGTTTTAACAATGGTTTTACAGACTGTATTTA
Source organism: Semisulcospira habei (assembly GCA_036245525.1). NCBI lineage: Eukaryota > Metazoa > Mollusca > Gastropoda > Semisulcospiridae > Semisulcospira > Semisulcospira habei. The sequence continues at coordinate 213,923,756 of BTPG01000003.1, read as the reverse complement.
TATGCGTCTCCCAACATAATTGTTCGTCAACGTGTATTCCCCAAGACTTTACTCTCCGTGACTTGTTCTATCGGTTTAGTGTTCAGTTGTAAATGTAACGGCTGTGGTCGGCGTTGGTGTTTTTGTCGTGTAGAGATTAAAATACTCGTTGTTTTTCCTGGATGAAGAACCATATGATTCTCTCTACACCAGTCGAAAACCTCGCTGAGACTACTTTGTAAGCTAATGTTAATATCAGCTGTTTTTTTTACCCGAAACATGAAGGCTCGTATCGTCTGCAAACAGGTTGCAATTAGCATCAGTGTTAGTAATATGCAAAGGCAAATCATTAATGAATATTATAAATAGAAGAGGTCCCAAGATCAACCCCTGGGGGACACCGTAGTTAACTTGTCCTTGTTTAGAGTATTTTCCATGGATATATACCTTTTGTTTTCTGTCTTTTAGGTATGATCTAAAAAATGCTATGGCAGTTTCACTTATATGGTATGCTGCTAGCTTCTTTAAGAGAATGTCATGGTCGACAAGATCAAATGCTTTTTGTAGGTCTAAGAAAACAGCTCCAGACATCAGGTTTTTATTTATTGATTCCAGCCAGCTGTCTACAACATGTGCCAGTGCTGACTGACATGAGTGTTTCGGTCTAAAGCCGGACTGATGTATATTTATGAAATTGCCCTTTTCTAGAAATCGAGGAGGTGTTTTTGTATGTGTTTTTCAAGGGGCTTTAACAGGGCCGACAAAAGTGAGATAAGACGGTAGTTATTGACATCTTCAAGATCTTTTGATTTAGGGATTAGAATTACCTTGGCCTCTTTGAAAATAGTTGAAACGTGCTGTGTTTTATACAGAGGTTAAAGATATAAGTGAGTGCCTCTACCGTATATGGTAGTGACATTTTCAGAATTTTGTTGTCTATACCATCCATCCCGGTGGACTTTTTGTTCGGCAAGCTAGAGATAAATTTGTCGACTTCAGCGACGGTAATATCAGGAATGATGAATGTCTGCAGTATATTTTTGGCCTCATAGTATTTTTTCCAGTACACTAGGAACTTGGTACTCTGCGTTACTACTTGCAGCTGACTGAGCAAGTGTTTCAGCTGTCGATAGGAAGTGCTTATTTAATATATCAGCTGACGAATGGGATGGTATTTCAGGGGCTGATTTACCCTTTGTTATAACGTTCAGGGCTTTCCACACCGATGCTGTATCTTTTTTGTCCCTAATCATTTCCTGGAAGAACAGTTTTTTTTACCCTCTCACTAAGTATTTAACACGATTTCGTTGTTTTTTATATTCATCAAACTGTTTTTCTTTCTTAAGTTTGTCTCCAAATGACATGGCCTGTTTGACATCTACTGTTAACCAGGGTGGCAGGGTAGAGTGCTTAACTCGTTTTTCTCGTATGGGCGCATGCTTTTAAGACTCCAAGAAATAGATCTATCCAGTACGACAGGGCACTGTCAGGAGAAGTGTGGTTATAATTATACGTCCCTGAAAGGAGTATTGCGAAGATCCCGCAGAAAGTCGCCGTTATTAAATGTTTTGAAAGAACGATATCTAATTGTTTTATGTATCTTTTTGTTCTCTTTGTCTAGTTTCATGGAGACTGTGCAACATACTGGGTTATGGTCACTGACAGCTAAGGAGGGAACATGTACATTTGATATTTTATCATCATTTGTCACATAAATATGATCAATCAGAGTTGAAGATGTACATGTGGTTCAAGTGGGGGTTTTAATTAACTGTTCTAAACCGAATAGTGCTGTTGTTGACGCCCATGCAGCATTGGACCCTTTAGATTTAGAAAGATCAATATTAAAATCGCCCCAAAAGAACAACGTCAGCTTTATTTTGATTTACGCTATCCATCATTGCTACGAAGTCATCATACCAGTCCCAGCTGGCTGCGGGATTTTTATAAATAAAGCCAATGAGGACGGGGGGTGATTTAGATGTCTTCACTTCTACCCACAAGCTTTCCACTTGAGCTGACTCTAAGTCTTGTCGCCGTTTGACGTTACCAAGTATTGAATTATGTATATATACAGCTAGTCCAGTGTGTTGTGGGCTTGAGGCATCTCTGCGGAGTACTGAGAAATTTGGGACAGAAATGGAGTTATCCCTTATTGAACTTTTAAGCCTCGACTCGGACACACCAAAAATATGAAAATGTAAGGGCGTGTTTAGGAAAACAGATAAATCGGGCACCTTGTTAACTAGATGGTAGATGTTAAGATGGCCAATTCTCGGTTCGTCTGTTCGTTTCGGAACAGTATTTAGATTACGATTTTGTATGTCGGTAAAAACGCAAATGTAGCGAAAGATATAATACAAAATTAATATGGTCACAAAAATATAATCCCAAAAAAAAAAAAAAAAAAATCAACTAATATCAATATCTATAGAATGCTTTAAATAAGCTCAATAAAAAAAAATACACTGAGAGAGAGAGAGAGAGAGAGAGAGAGAGAGAGAGAGAGAGAGAGAGAGAGAGAGAGAGAGAGAGAGAGAGAGAGAGAGAGAGAGAGAGAGAGAAAATGACGTTATATTTAGATTACTATGGCAGTTTCTGCGTGGAGACGGAGTTGCCTCTTTTCCGTCACCGCCACTGTCCGACTTTCTATAGAGGGTTTTTTTTTTTTTTTTTTTTTTTTTTTTTTTAGTGCTTTTATTCTTTTCTGAAAATAATTAAGTTTTACTAAAGAAGTTAAAAGGATACAAAGCTGGCTTATTTAACGAACTCATCCAATGTCTTTCTCCATACTAGCTATATGCAACAGTTCAAGTAAATATGACAAAAATTACGGACTCTAATCTGGGTCAACCGACTTTCTATAAACGGTTGTTTATGTCTTGAATGAAACATTCAATTACAATATGCTCGGAGGATCTCTTAGCCATCCACTAAAGAAAGTATTTCGCCAAGTTTCAAGCTTTTGTGTACAGAAATATCGGAGATTGTCTTGTTTACATATATACGCACACACACACACACACACACACACACACACACACACACACACACACACACACAGAGAGAGACACACACACATACATACATGCATGCGCACATACATACATACACACGTACGGCTCTTCACGCCCAATGTACGTTCAGCAGCGAGGTTAGCGTAACTAGACATGACGTAAATTTTATCTTGTTACGTCAAATGTTAGAGGATTTGCCTGCCTGCCTTTGACATAATGGACAGGCTATTAAATTCGTCCCACCGCAACTCGTCTTAAAACGTCCCTTCCATAATAAAAGGGACTTAAAAACACATTCTGCGTCAGCTAGCTTCTGCAGGGGGGATTAATTACCTCGAGCGGAGGGTGGGGGTGTGGGTGGGGGCAACTTTTAGTTTGGGACTTCAATCTGACACAAAAGGCCTCGACGCCAGGCTTTCTTTTAGCGGTCGAAAAATTTAACAAGGAAGGGGGAGGGAGGGGTAGATGGCGTGTGTATGTGTCAACACTCTCGCCACTCGCCAAAATATAAAATAACTGGGTGGGGGGGGGGAGGGGAGGATGGTAGCGTGTGTGTGTGTGTGTGTGTGTGTGTGTGTGTGTGTGTGTGTGTGTATGTGTGTGTGTCTGTGTGTGTATGTGCGTGCGCGCGTGCGTGTGTTTGTCTGTGTGTGTGTGTGTGCGTGTGTGTGTGTGTGTGTGTGTGTGTGTGTGTGTGTGTGTGTGTGTGTGTGTGTGTGTGTGTGTGTGTGTGTGTGTGTGTGTGTGTGTGTGTGAAACCTCGCCAAAAAATCAGATGGGGATGGGGTTCCACTCACCCCAACAAGGGACTTTCTTATAGCATTTTAAACAATTTGGGTTTCAAGGGGTGTTTCGGAAGCCCTAGGATCCCCCCACCCCCACCCCACCCCAGTCCGCCCCTACACTGTACGGGTTAAAAAATAAAAAATAAACAGTATATCACACGTCAAATCGTTTTTTCACTGCAATAAGCTGGAAAAATATCGCTAAAAACATAACCATTGCTTTTTCAAATCGCTTCGCGACTACAAGAGTAGCTAGACCTCAGGCGGAGTATTGCGTTGACAGATATTTCTGCGAGGTTCTGCAAATCCAAAGAGTCATGATCTGTGCTGCACATCTGATTTTTCGTGTACCGAAACGTGAACACATTATGCCTCTACTAGCTGATTTGCACTGGCTGCCAGTTTTATACAGAATCCAGTATAAAGTCTCTGTTGTTTGTTTCAACATCATTTCTGGTTCTACACGGTCCCGCTCACTACCCTCTGCTTCAGACACTCGTGTTTTCCGTATCCCTAGACGTAATAAGCTCACTCAAGGTCATCGTGCATTTTCGTATTTTGGTCGATTACATGGAACGCACGCCCAGCTGAAGTGCGTCACTCATCATCTCTTTCCATTTTCAAATCCAAGCTTAAAACACAATTTTCTCTGTTGCATATACGTAAAGACCATTTAGTCTGCCGGCTCATCATGTGTGTGTGTGTGTGTGTGTGTGTCTGTGTGTGTGTGTGTGTGTGTGTGTGTGTGTGTGTGTGTGTGTGTGTGTGTGTGTGTGTGTGTGTGTGTGAGTTTTCTGCTTCTTGTAATTTTATTTTATTTTACTTTTTTATTTTTTTATTTTTATTTTATTTTATTATTATTTTATTTATTTATTTATTTATTATTTTTTTTTTATTATTTTTTTTTTTATTTTTTTTTTTTTTTTTTGGGGGGGGGGTTGTATGTGCTTGTTTTTGTATTTTGCTTCACTGTTTCATTACTGTGATTGTAAAGCGCCTAGAGCTCCTTGGTGATTAGGCGCTATACAAGTTACCTTTATTATTATTATTATTATTATTATTATTATATTATTATTATTATTATTATTATTATTATAGGTTGGAATGTCACACGCTGACGACCCCCCCCCCCCCCCCAATCCCCCAAGAAACGCCACTGTAACGACGACAATGATAACAACTTCATCAACAACACCTTTTTCACAGTTGGTGCCTGTCCAGCCAGGAAAACATATGCAAGTGTAGCCAAAGTTCAAGTCACTACACGTCCCGTAATTTCTGCAAGGACTACTGATGCACTGGTTCAGCAAATCTGCAAGACAGAGGGAGACCATGCAGTTAACAAAGCTCTTTGAGATCCGCATTTCTCGCCACTAGTACCCGTTAACCCCTTGACTGCCAGTGGACGCGGATTTCGCGTCTGAAACCACTGCGGACTGACCGACATTCGCCTGAAGAACACAGAGGTAAATGGACCAAACGAGGGTAAAAAAGAACGCAGGGCTAACAAGAGACAACAAATCCGCATGAGCCCCCGCGACAGCGACAGCGACTGCGGGGACTTATGAGGATTTATGTCTCTTGAAGATGGGCAGCGTTCGCTTCGCCCCAGTAGTTAAGGGGTTAACTTTTTTATTGCACATAGTCACCGATACTTTAAACAGTAAGCAGAGGCTGCATGCGTGACGGGGCTAAGCTTAAACTGTAGCCAGGCGGCGGGATGCACAAAGGGGTTACACAGCTAACAGAATTAATCGTTCGTTGTGTTGGTCAACGTCCTGTGCCAATGGCGACAACAGTGAACACGAAACGTTACCGTCATTGCACCGACACGTCAAGATGATGACGACAAAATCCAGAGACTGGCGTCTGTTGCTCAGCCTGGTTATTAACCGCTTCACTGCCGAGAACAAAAATTTAACACTGTCCGACTGCAACAAAAGATATAGATCCTCATGAGCCCCTTGCGACTGCGGGGCTCATGAGGATGTGTGCGTCATGCTGAGACCAGTTTGTAGCCCCGTTCCTCGGACGGTGTTGGCTTTCGGTCGCTGAGTGAACCAAGATTTCACGACACAAATGTCCGTGCAGTGTACCCAGCTTGCGCCCTGGAGAGGTCACTCCAGTGACTGACCCAGCAAGCGCATATACCCATTGTCTTCCGAGACAGGATGCCAAACCGGTACCCACAGTGGCAGGAAAGGTGTTAAGCGCGGATAACGTGCGAGTCTTCAGCTGATTTCGGAAGTTCCTGCAGCCCTCAGCCTCCCTCCGGCGGTCAGGCAAGGCAGTCTATAGACGGGGACCAGCGAGTGAATGAAGGACCTTGCTCTATAATTCTACTTGCTGATGTAGGCTGCTAGCAGGACGGGCGCACTGTGATGGAGCGCGATGTGAACGAGATGCTGTGAAGGTGGGGATGAGTTCTTGTAGACATGACAGTTCCCTACAGCTCAGTTCCGTCAACATCCTCAGTAGCAAAACGCCACTGCCGTCGTCAGCCCGAGGACCATTACATACTTGGATAGTATCTATGCACTCATAAAACACCATAAGCGCTCCACCCCCCACCCATCAGAAGTCTTCCCAGAGTGTCATTCGATATTGTACCACTGTTGTCCTGGTTGACTTTGGATCTCTCAGTTGACTATGAATCTATCAGTTGACGATGGATATCTTAGTTGACTTTGGATCTCTCAGTTGACTATGGATATTTCCTCTCAGTTGACTTTGGATCTCTCAGTCGATTATAGATCTCTCAGTTGACTATGGATCTCTCAGCTGACTATGGATCTCTCATTTGACTATGGATATTTCTTTCCACTCAGTTGACTATGGATCTCTCAGTTGACTATGGATCGCTCAGTTGACTATGGATCGCTCAGCTGACTATGGATCTCTCAGTTGACTATAATCTCTCAGTTGACAATGGATATTTCCTCTCAGTTGACTTTGAATCTCTCACTTTACTATGGATCTGTCAGTTGACTATGCCCACTCGGCACCGGCATCCACGTGGCGCGGGTGGGTAGTCTCCTCAGTCACTGCCGACTGAGTGGGCTAGCAGAGGGGTGCCATCTTTGTCCAGGATTAGGACTTGACGTCAGCAGATATGTTGTTCAGTCTTTTTCACTGGTACGGTTTTTAATGAGCTGTGCTAACCCGGAAGCTACCATGTTGGACTGGTCCTTAAAAATACTCGTGAGCTTTTAGTCCTTTGGATCCCAAGTGTTTTCCGTGCTTGGAGACCCGTGTCGGGGGAGAAGAGGATCCTGGTGGCTGAGGTTCCCTTTGGGTTGCGGCTCACTAGTGCCAACACTCCACTTTGGCCTTGACTTTAACTATAAAATCTTCGTTCGCGAAGTCAAGCCAAGAGAGTCTACCTAAACAGGAGCCGTACCGGTCTAGTCAATCGGCTCTTGTCACGTTGAGCCCTATCCCACTGTTGACATGCGGGTTGCTATACGGAGCACCATGCTATAGCCTCTGCTGTTGATTAGGTGCTTTACGTCAGTATTCCACTGCATTCAACGGTGTGATAAAAGGCGGTGCCTCAAACGGTTCAATCGGGCTTACCCCCTTGAGTATATCTTTCGGGCATTCTCCATTGTGCGTCGGCTGGAGACCCGCCGACAGTTGCACTTTCCTTTGTTGGCATCGGTGGCGGGCGGGGACCCCCGAGGGATGAATATCTCTACTGTTATAATATGGAGGGGAAAAGAAAACGGCACAGAAACGGCACATACTCACCGACATTGAATATGACAGTGACTCGGACTGAAAGGAAGCGACGCCTCAGGCGTCGGCCGTATGGCCTCGCTTCCTCATTGTCCATAGCAAAGTGAAGGAGAAACTTGTTTTCAAGCTGCATCCTTTTCTGGTGGGGGAGACCGTCAGTAGCCGTGTTGGCAGGCCTGATGCCTAGCGCCTCAGGTCTGGTGACTTGCTGGTAGAGTGCCGTACCCGGGCACACTCCAGCGGGCTACAGGGGCTCTCTTCGATCGGAGACACTCCAGTGGCAGTCACACCCCACAAAACTATGAATTCGTCAAGAGGCGTAATCAAAGATCAAACTTTGGCAGAACGTTTAGAAGATAAACTTGTACGGAACCTTAAGTCTCAGGGGGTGACTTACGACAGGCGCTTCGCATCCAAGAGAGGTGGTGGGGAGATCCGTCTTCCTACCATCATCCTGACGTTCGGCACCCCCACCCCTCCTACTATCATCTGGGGAGGTTACTACTCCTTGAGAGTGAAAAGGTACGTCCCACTCCCCCTCCGGTGCTTTAAGTGCCAAAAGTATGGCCATGGGCAGAAGACATGCCGCCAGGCAGAGGCTTCATGCGCCCGTTGCACTAAGCCCGGACACTCTGCTGAGTCCTGCACAGCCACCCACTCAACCCCCCGCCCCCACCTCGTGTGTAAATTGCCAGGGAGCGCATATGGCTTCTGACAAGAAATGCCCTCGTTGGATATCCGAGTGCAAGATTCAGCAGGTGCGTGTGGAGAATGGGCTGTCCTTTCTGGACGCCAAAAAGCTGGTTGAAGGCCCTGGTGCAGCTGCGGCTGCCGCAACCTCTAACACCTCTGTGTATACTTTCAGTGCAGCGGTGGCAGGCAAGCGCCCCACCAAAGACTTCTCATGTCAAACCCCAACTTCTTGGTTGGAGACGGAGCCTCGGCTCCTCTCGCCCCTGGAGAGTAACCCTCCTCCGGTGGTGACAAGGAGCCAGGAAACGCAGAAGGCGGACACTGCCGGTCCGGTAGTGCCGCCTTCTGTTGCCCTTAAACCTCAGCCCCCACACAAACGTGTTAGTTTGTCAACGCCAAAGGCTTCTGGCTCTAGTCAGCCTTCTAAGGCTGCTAACTCTAGCGGAAGGAACGCTGCCCAGGACCAGAAGTCTAAGAAATCTATGGGACCGCTGTGTGCACGGGCTCAGAAGGGGAACACTGATGTCCCCCTTTTAAAACAAATATGCTGCATTGGAGGAACGGTTGGAGGCAGTGGAAGTTGTCGTTGCCGAAGCTGCGGCAGCTCCACCCCCTTCATCTCCGAGGAACCAAAGGAGGCCCGAGAGCCGCCCCCCCCCCCCCCTCTGTTTCTTCAACTCCTTCCAAGGCAAAGGAAAAAAAGGGGGGGGGGAACTTCGCCCCCAGATAAGACATAATTATGTACTCTCTGCTTCAGTGGAATTGTCGTGGCTTTCAAACTAACTTTGAGGAATTACGTCTTTTAGTCAAGTTCTATAACCCCTCAGCAGTATCTCTTCAGGAGACTTACCTGAAGACTTCTGACCCTGTGTCCTTTAATGGTTTTAACGTTATACATAAAGGTTCTGATTTGGAGAGGCGCTCGGGTGGAGTGGCATTTTTCATTAGTAGCCAAATTGTATGTAACCCCGTTAGCATCGACATCTGTCTTCAGGCTGTCGCAGCTCGGGTCACCATAATGAAGACCATAACCATATGCAGTGTTTACCTGCCACCATCCCTGCGGGTCTGTAGTAATGATATTTTTAACTTAGTAGATCAACTGCCCCCTCCCTTTATTATATTGGGGGATTTTAACGGTCAAGCTCACCTTTGGGGTAGTGACAATTATGATGGCAAAGGTCAGATGTTAGAAGATGTTTTTTCTCACCTTAACCTATGTTTCTTTAACGATGGCTCACCTACGTACTCTAACCTAGGGTTAGAATCTAGTTCTGTTCTAGACCTCACTGTGTGTGATCCTTTTCTCATGCTGGACTTCCCAGAAGTCCTGTCATTGGTCAGCTTTGAGGAGGATTCGCCAGCGAGGCGCTGGAATCTTATGAAAGGTAACTGGCCTCTGTTTGCCTCCCTCTGTCAGTCTTGTCTTACAGAGGAGGTGGTCATGTCAGCTGAAGAACATGTTTCTTGTTTTACTTCTATTTTGTTGGAGGTAGCAGGTGAAACCATCCCTAGAACTTCCACATCACTCCCTCGGAAGCCACGATTACCTTGGTTAAATAAAAAGAGTGCCGCAAGGCCCCCCAAAAAATGTGCAAACCTGCTCAGTGACGAGCTTTTCGTAATAAGTCGCAAGCGAATATTTTAACATTTAAAAGACAGCAGGCAAAAGCCCGTTACATTTTTAAACATGAACGCCATCCCAAAACGTCTGGAAGGATGTTCGAAGGATTAGGGGCAGTTGTGGCTCGGCTTCTGTCGGCCATCTTAGAGATGGTGCCAGTGTGGTCACGGATAAAAAGGCTGTGGCCAATTTTCTTCCCTCCAACATTGCCCATAATTTGTCATCAGAGCATTATTCACCTTTCTTTCAGAGAAAGAAGAAGAAGTGAGAGTCTTGTACTTGTGATTTTATATCGGATAACTCGGAAGACTTTAATGCCCCTTTTAATTTTTCAGAATTGCAGCAAGCCATGCAGAAAAGTAATGACTTTGCTGCTGGATTAGATACCATCCACTATCAGCTCCTAACATATCTGCCTGAGGATTCACTCCTTGTACTTTTCAAGGCCTTTAACCATATCTAGATAACTGGTCATTTTCCGCCATCTTGGCGTCAGGCTGTGGTTGTGCCAATCCCCAAGCCGGGTAAGGATCCTTCCGACACGGGCAACTACCGGCCAATCGCTTTGACTTTATGTTTATGCAAAACGATTGAACGCTTAGTCAACGCCCGCCTGGTGTGGCATCTTGAGTCACAGGGTCTCATCACAGACCTCCAGTGCAGTTTCCGGCGCTTCCGTAGTACAACTGACCATCTAGTCCGCTTTGAATCGTTTATCCGAGATGTTTTTGTCAACAAGCAGCATGTCTATGTGATTTTCTTCAAACTTGAAAGGCTACCTGGAAGTATGGTATAATGTCTAATTTGTCGGACAAGGGTTCTAAAGGGCACCTGCACGTTTTTATTTACAATGTTTTGTCTAACAGGTCGTTCCATGTCCGTATGGGCTCCACCCTCTCCGAATCCTTTGAACAGGAGAAGGGTGTCCCGCAATGCAGCATTTTATCTCCTGTTTTATTTAGCATTCAAATTAATAACATTGTAAAGGCCGTCTAGGATGATTCTGAATGCTCTTTCTTTGTGGACGAAATTGCTTTGTGTGCACGAGGTCGAGGGCTTGCGTCCCTTGAGAGGCGCCTGCAGCTGTGCGTTGATCGCATCCAGGGGCGGGTGTCTCTCAACCGATTCAGATTCTCGCCATCTAAGACAGTCTGTGTGCATTTTACTAACCAGAAGATTTTTTTTCAAGAACCTAGCCTAAACATTGCTGGAGTGCCAATTAATGTGGCCGAGGATTCAAAGTTTCTGGGGGTCATCTTTGACAAAAGACTGACCTTCTGCAAACATATTACTTACCTTAGAACCTCTTGTCAGAAGGCCCTAGACGTTCTTCGTATCGGTGGTCGTACTGACTAGGGTGCAGACCGCATTGTCTTACTTCGCCTGTACCGGGCCCTTGTTCGGTCCAAACTGGATTACGGCTCTGTGGTATATGGCTCGGCTTGCACGTCTGTTCTACATCGTCTGAACACAATCCACCATCAAGGTCTGCGCATATGTCTGGGGGCCTTCTGGACATCTCCAGTTCCTAGTCTGTATGCCGATGCAGGGGAGCCTTCTCTCAAGCTCCGCCGCATCCGCCACATGTTTAGCTACGTTCTCAGGCTGAAGGCCCATCCAGACAATCATGCCTATGATTGTGTTTTTAACCCGTCGTTTGCAGAAATTTACGATGCCCGTCCGGGAGCTGTCCGTCCACTTTCCTTCCGTGTCCGACCTCATCTGCAGGCGGCCGGAGTGGACCTGGACAAAGTTTCGGAATCTCTGCAACACATCACTCCACCCTGGCTATTACCAGTTCCTGACATCTTGCTGGATTTGATTGCCCACAAGAAGGACTGTACCCACCAGCTATATACCAACAGAGGCTCCATGAACTCCTTTCAAGTTTTCCTGACTATAGACGTATTTATACGGATGGCTCCAAGTCTGAGGATGGGAGTGTCCTCTTGCCATCCTAGACGCCCATTTAAGCTCCGCCTCCCTGACCATTCCTCTGTATTTAGTGCAGAACTGCAGACAATTCTGCTGACACTCAAGCATACCTATCAGTCTCGGGAAAGGAACTTCCTGATTCTGTCAGACTCTTTCTGCACTGCAGGCCCTCCAGGGCACGGGAACAGACAACCCCCTGCTGGTGCAGATTAGAGAACTCTACGCGGACTTGATGAAGAAATATTATTACATCATTTTTATTTGTGTCCCGGGCCATGTGGGCATCGAAGGCAACAGAATCGCAGATTCTGCTGCCAACAGTGCCCGCAGTGACCCTGTCCCTATGTTACGTGGTGGAGTTGTAGTCGAAGTATGATAAACACACCAGACACACACGCACGTAGAGTTCTTTAAAGTAAACCTCGTTCAGCTGCAGTCCGTCACACGTGGCTTAAGGATGTAGACAATACTGGAGTAACAGTTTCAACAATATTTAATTCAGCGATGCGATATCCACACAGTAATGCACTTTGAAATGTAGAAACTACTGATACAAAGTCTCTTCTGCTATGTCCACACTGCGACACAAAGTTTCTGATACACAGCGTCTCTCGACATAAAGTACGTGTCTCTACAACTGACAAAGCAAAACAATGTACTACTCGCTTTCCCAGCGCCCCCCCCCCCCTTATATATATATATATATATATATATATATATATATATATATATATATATATATATATATATATATATATATATATATATATATATACTATCAAAAATCTAGAAACTTCTACGGAAATCATACAACTCAACCAATCAGAACGAAACACGCAGACGAAGCTCATTAAAATAAACTTTCCAAAAAAAATATAACAGGCTACAAAAACTCGGCTGCCCACTTCAGCTCTAACTTCTAGCGTATAATTAAGTCACATAAAAGTATGGTATCCCTATCACCACGTTCCATGATAACTCAAAAAGGTACAAGAACATTCCGAAAATCAAAATAAAAGCTGCTCAATTCACGCGCACAGGAAAACAAAAAGTACCGAAAATGTTGCGATGCCAACTACCCGACGTGACACTTACGATGTCACTAGACAGTGCGACCTTTCTATAACGTTCCGGACTAAACTTAACAATACGAAATCGGCTCTACTCAGGAACAAAAGAAAATCTTACTAAACAGGCACGTTAATCGTAACCGTGATAGCTCAAATAAACATCGGATCGTTACCTATGAATAACACACGCACGCTCTCACATGATAACACAACCACACTCGTAACATTACCCCCCTCTTAAGAATGAAATTTCACAAAAATTTCTTCTCAAATTTCAAAAATACGGTTGTGGCAGTGTAAACCTAAACAAAACCCTAAAAAAATATAACTTCACACCAAAAAATCAAATTAAAATAAACGTCTCACAGTTCCTGTAAACAGTCCTGAGCATCGAAATGTTTCACACAAAAGTTCTAGACACAAAAAATGTTCATTTAAACTGCTCTGCTCAGGTAATCTGCTCCAAAATTCTGCGAACCCTTGATAGACTGTAGTTTAATGTCAAAATTCTGCAAGAACATCGCCCATCTCATAATACGAGAATTTGTAAACTTAGCAGAGTTTAGATAGTTCAAGGGCTGATGGTCTGTTTGGAGAACAAATAGCACTCCCAGAAGGTACATTTCGAATCGCCTTACTCCCCAGATGATGGCCAGGCACTCTTTCTCGATGGTCGAGTAGTTTTTCTCAGCTCTGGTCAACTGTTTGCTGGCGTACCTCACTGGGTGGAGTTTTCCGTTATCCTCTTGCATCAAGACTGCTCCTACTCTTTTGTTAGAGGCGTCTGTTCTTAGTAATAACGTTTTCAACGGGTCAGGAAGGTGTAAAACAGGCTTCTCGGTTAGGATGTCTCGAACCGCCTGGAATGCTCGCTCTTGGGCCTCCTCCCACTTCACTATGTTAGGTTGTCCTTTCCTCAGCAAATCAGTCAGAGGTGATGTGACTACCGCAAAGTTTGGTATGAACTCCCGGTAGTAGTTCGTCAAGCCCATAAATGAGCGGACATGCGTCTTGGTCGTAGGTCGCGGGACATCCCTGATCTTCTGCACGTTGGCGTCGTGTAGCCCCTTTAAACCTTCGCTCAATTTATGTCCAATGAAGTCTATGTTGTCAGCCCGAAGAATACACTTGCTTGGACGGATGGTGAAATTCGCATCTGACAGTCTTTGGAACAGTTCTCGGAGGGCTTTGAGGTGGTCCCCCCAAAATTTGGTATGGATCAAAATGTCATCCCAGTAAAAAGACCACATTTTGCATATCTTCTAGGATCCTTTTCAGTCCTCTCTTCAATGTGGCACCACTGTTCACCATACCAAAAGGCATTTTCATGAACTCTAAATGACCGTCGGGAGTGACGAACGCTGTCTTGGGGATATCTTCTTCTGCAACCTTGATTTGCCAATACCCGTTGCTTAGGTCAGTTTTGGAGAAAAATCGGTCTCTATTGACTTTCTGGAACAGATCTTCCGCTGTGGGCATAGGCTCTGGATCAAAGATTGTTAGTTTATTGAGTCTGCGATAGTCCACATACACTCGGATGGATCCATATGGTTTCTTCACGATGACAACTGGAGACGCATATGGTGAATTGGACTCTTGGATGACATTCAGACTCAGCATTTTTGTGATATCCTTTTTCAATTCTTCCCTCGTGTTATAAGGAAGACGATAAGGTTTGCTGCGAACTGGCTCGTTTGACGTCAGGTTTACCTCGTGCAGAATGGTGTCTGTTGTCCCTGGGTGAGGTGTAAACCGATGCTCGAACTCTTGTGTCAGGACGCGCAGTTCTTCACGTTGAGTCTGGGTCAGATTCTGACCGAACTGGATATCTTCTACTTCCTCTTTGTGTCGGAGTTCATTAAGGTCAAACAGGTTCTCGTCGTCTAGTCTTTCGTCATCAGTAAGACGCACCGATTCCGCCAATTTTGGTTTGTGTTGACCTCTCTGTAGCTCCACCAGCCTTTTTTATTCACCACTGCTGCTTCCGTGTTGTTCGCCACTTTAAGAGGGATGGTCTGGTGACTCTTCTTTGCTTGACTTCTCATGGTAACAGAGCATATTTCAGGTCTCCACTCTGGATCTGGATCGTCTGCGTTTCTGGCACCATCAATGTTTCCGATGATGAGGTCGTAGACTGGTGTCTTCACGCACAACGCCTTCACCTCTCCTGTCAAGTATGGGGTGTCGACGCTGACTTTGGCAAGGGTGATAATCCTTACAGTTCCGTCAGCCAAAATGAGGGTGGTCCACTCCTGTGGCTTCTGTTCTTCAGCTACTAGGTTATCTCTCACCATGACGCAGCTACAACCAGTGTCTCTCAACCCTCTTACTGGTGTGTCGCCAAAGAATCCTGACACCACCGGCATGTTCGGCACTTCATTCTCAGGCAGCGCGATGTTTGAGACTGGTAAAAATGTAGCCCCATCTCCTACTGGGATGCGTCCATTCTTTTTGAAATATTCAATCAGCTCTGGTGTCAGTCGCTTTTCTCGAGACTCAAAGTCATTGGATGACGTCACATCATTGGCTAATACCGCGGCAGCTCTGTGTTGAGACGTGGTACTGCTTCTGCCTGCTATCCCACGATCTTGGTTGGATCTTCTGATGTTGTCGCCTCGGGGAACATCTTTAGAAGGACACCGTATCGCTTTGTGACCTTTCTTTCCACAGAGAAAACATGTCAGGTTCTCCACCGGCTTGTATTTCGGGGTGTCTCTGACATTGTAGATTTCCTCTGCTGGTGTAGACACACGCTGTGGCTTACTGGACCCGAACGTCATGTTGTAAGCGTCAAGGTATCTTTGAGCGAAGTCGGCCAGGGCCTTCAGTGACTGGTCTTTTTGCTCTCTGAGGTGGGCTGCCAGGTCCTTAGAACATGCGCTGAAAACTTGTTCTTTGATGATGAGGTCGCACAGGTCTTGGTACTCTCTGTTTAGGCCAGCCAGCTCTATCCATTTCTCCAGGTAGCTTCTAATTCTCTCAATGAATAGGCGGGGTGTTTCTCCTTCTTCAGGCTTGCAGTTCCGAAATCGTCGCCTGTAACCTTCTTCAGTGAAGTCGTACTGTCCAAACAGGACGGCTTTCAACTGAGCATAATCTTCGGCTTCTTCTCTTGGCAAACGGTTGTAAAATTCAAGCGCTTTGCCAGTTAGAAGTGCGCTCAATTTAATAGCCCAAGTCTCTTGTTTCCAATTGTTGCTATATTCGAAGCGCTCGAATCGCTCCAGATAAGCGTCCATCTTATCTGAATTTTCAATGAAAGGTGGAAGTTTTGGCGCACGGGCTGTTTGTTCTCTGCTCGCTAATGCTGTTGCTTCATTAGTTCTCTGGCTCTGTGTCTCTATCTCCATCTGCTTCAGATGAATTTCGTGTTGTCGCTGCATCTCCGCCTCTTCTCGTTGTTTTTCTGCTTCTTCTGCTTGGATTTCAAGTTTCCTGATTTCAAGTTCTCTAGCTCTTTCTTCTCTCTCCAAACTCTCTATTTCTTCTTTCTCTCGTCTCTTTTCTTCTTTCTCCTCTCTCTCCAGTCTCTCCTTTTCTTCTCTCTCTCTAGTCTCGTTTCTTCTTTCTCCTCTCTCTTCAGTCTCTCCTTTTCTTCTCTCTCTCTATCGTCTCTTTTCTTCTTTCTCCTCTCTCTCTAGTCTCTCCTTTTCTTCTCTCTCTCGTCTCTTTTCTTCTTTTTCCTCTCTGTCCAGTCTCTCCTTCTCTCTCTCTCTTTTACAAACTCGAGGAGTTGAGCTCTTTCGAGTCAACATTCCTTTCAAATTTTCAGGAATGTCTCCATTTTATGATGTCGCCATCTCTGCTTTTCACTGCTGGCTGTTTTCTCCTGCTACCCTTTCCACTGAACCAACTGAAGAGGTCTCGTCGGGGTCGCCAAAATGTTACGTGGTGGAGTTGTAGTCGAAGTATGATAAACACACCAGACACACACGCACGTAGAGTTCTTTAAAGTAAACCTCGTTCAGCTGCAGTCCGTCACACGTGGCTTAAGGATGTAGACAATACTGGAGTAACAGTTCCACAGGGTTGATAATCATTACTATTTTTCTTTAATTAAATAAATTTTCTTTAATTCTGGTAAAAGGTTAAAGAAATAAATTTTCTTTACTTTTTTTTTAAATTAAAGAAATAAATTTTCTTTAATTTTTATTTTTAATGAAATAAATTTGCGTTAAATACAAGAACGATCATTTATTGCTCAGCTCAGAAAAAAGAAGTGGCATGCAGTTGAAAAGTGACACGCCACCAGATTTCCTCCTCTACCCACTATCTAAAACACTATCTGGCCAGATACGTGCAGTGGGTATGAGAAGGGGACAGAAAAAATGAAAAAATAAAACACCTCGGAAAACTGCACAGCGCAAGAAAAAGTCATGCGGCTAAAAATGGAACAATTCAGGCTTGTTTGATCTTATTTCGCGATGCTGACAAATCCACTCATCTGCAAGAGCCATAGATCCTCAAGAACCCCAGCAGTCTTGAGTGAGGGGGGTGGGGGGGGGGGTTTGTTAATGACGATCTATGCCTACTACAGTTAAAAATGTATACACCTGTGCTGTCCATCGTTGCAGTACCATCTGCCTTCTCACTCCTGAAACGAAAACCACCCAACTGCAAGAGGCATAGATCCTCATGAGCCCCCGCAACTGGGGGGGCTCATGAGGATCTATACCTCTTGCTGGGATAATCTGCGCTCATATTTTGCTAAAGCAAAGTGGATCTCTTAAGTTTTTCACCTGTCCAATCGTTGTACCATCTGACTTTTTACCCCTGAAACGAAAACCACCAAACTGAAAGAGGCATAGATCCTCATGAGCCCCCGCAACTACGGGGGCTTGTGAGGATCTATGCCTCTTGCTGGGATAATCTATGCTGTTGATTTTCTCAAGCAAAGGGGCTCCGTTAAGTTTTTCATCTGTCCAATCTTTGCTGTACGAGTGCCATCTGCCTCCTCACTCCTGAAACGAAAACCACCTAACTGAAAGAGGCATAGATCCTCATGAGTCCCCGCAACTGCAGGGGGCTCGTGAGGATCTATGCCTCTTCCTGGTATAATCGACGTTCATGATTTTCTCAAGCAAAGGGGATCCGTTCAGTTTTTCACCCAGAGGCATAGATCCTCCAAACCGCCTCAAACCGGCTGCAACTGGGTCAAACC
Organism: Semisulcospira habei; assembly: GCA_036245525.1. NCBI lineage: Eukaryota > Metazoa > Mollusca > Gastropoda > Semisulcospiridae > Semisulcospira > Semisulcospira habei. Next base: position 213,905,754 of record BTPG01000003.1, on the reverse strand, counting down.
AGCGCGGCTTTGCGCATAGACACCTGTTGTTCGTCGCGGAAAAACGTACTGAAGTAACGAAAGTTTTAACGAAAGAAATGGATAATCGTTACTTTTATTTTTTAATTCGTTGAATTTTCTTTAACTTTTTAAAAACATTAACGCGTGCGTTAAATTTTCTTTAACCAAAAATGGAATTTGTTAAATCGTTAAATCGTTATATCGTTAAGTCTTCAAACCCTGCAGTTCCAACAATATTTATTTCAGCGATGCGATATCCACACAGTAATGCACTTTCAAATGCACAAACTACACATACAAAGTCTCTTCTGCTATGTCCACACTGCCACACAAAGTTTCTGATACACAGCGTCTCTCGCAATAAAGTACGTGTCTCTACAGCTTAACAAACAAGACAATGTACTACTCGCTTTCCTACTGGCCCCCTTATATATACTATCAAAAATCTAGAAACTTCTACGGAAATCATACAACTCAACCAATCAGAACGAAACACGCAGCCGAAGCTCATTAAAATAAACTTTCCAAAAAAAACAACAACAAACTTTAACAGACTACAAAATCTCGGCTGCTCACTTCAGCTCTAAATTCTAGCGTATAATTAAGTCACATAAAAGTATGGTATCGCTATCACCACGTTCCATGATAGCTCAAAAAGGTACGAGAACATTCCCAAAACAAAATAAAGCTGCTCAATTCACGCGCACAGGAAAACAAAAAGTAGCGAAAATGTTGCGATGCCAACTACCTGACGTGATACTTACGATGTCACTAGACAGTGCGACCTTTCTAGAACGTTCCGGACTAAACTTAGCAAAACGAAATCGGCTCTACTCACGAACAAAAGAAAATCTTACTAAACAGGTACGTGAATCGTAACCGTGATAGCTCAAATAAACATCAGATCGTTACCTACGAATAACACACGCACGCTCTCACAGGATAACACAACCACAATCGTAACACCCTAAAACACACAGACTGTTTATAGTGATTTTAAACCTATGATTAGTGCGTTCATAGCCCGCGAGTGGCAGTCCTAGTGGGACAAAGAGGAAGGGAACAAGCTGCATTCAGCTCTTCCTACGGTGTCCGAGAGTCTACCTTTCCGCTGCGGCAGCCGCCGTGAGGAGACTGTCCTTACTTGGCTCCACATCGGGCACACGTATGTGACGCACTCTTTCTTACTTAAACATGATGAGCGTCCATGGTGTTTTGCCTGTGATGAGCAGTTTTCTGTTCGACACATTTTCCTGTATTGTTCTGATCTAATTGACACGCGATATAAACAATTCATAGCAGACTCTTTGAAGGTTTTGTTCCGGGATGTTCCCCCCGACAAAATCTTCAATTTCTTGAGAGAAATATTTTTAACAAGATCTGAGCATTCATAGATAATGTGAATGTTTTTTATTTGCCCTTTTTGAGAGTCTGTAAGACGTTTCTTTTAAAGACTTGTGCGACATTTTAGCCTGACATTTGTAAACTATATTTACATCTTGTCTTAGGACCTTGCTTTTAGTCTGGCTGACCAGATTTTTACCCATCCAGGAGTGAGATGGCCTTAGTCGCCTGCTCAGCGTTAAACCCAAATAACTGTCAGTTGACTATGGATCTCACAATTGACTATAGAGCTCTCAGTTGATTATGGATCTCTCAGCTGACTATGGATCTCTCAGTTGACTATATATCTCTCGATTGACTATTGATCTCTCAGTTGACAATGGATCTTTCAGTTGACTGTGGATCTCTCATTTGAATATGGATCTCTCAGTTGACTATATATCTCTCGATTAACTATAGATCTCCCAGTTGACTGTGGATCTGTCAGTTGACTATGGATCTCTCAGTTGACTATAGATCTCTCAGTTGACTATGGCTCTATCAGTTGACTATGGATCTCTCAGTTGACTATTGATCTCTCAGTTGACTATGGATCTCTCTGTTAACTATGGATCTCTCATGTCCTTTCAGGTCTGCCCAACACCCGCTGCCTTCTTACATCTCTCCTCAAGAGGTGATCGACTGTGTGGTGCCCTTGGCTCTGTTTAGGTTTCTCACCAGGTCTGATTTGCACATTCGAAGCCCTTGTGTGACCTTTGCCTTGCCAGCGAGGGTGTTTGCTCGTCTTGAGCAGTAGACCGACAAAGGTTTTTGGAGATGATTTGACAGTCTGGGCTTCTAATTCCAGCGTCCATTGTCCTTTTGCGGCTGGCGTTTCGAGTCTTTGAGAATGATGATGTGACTGATTTGGATGTGAATCAGTGCAGCAATCCATTTCAGAGTGTGAGTCACCGCCATAACCTCCATCGCTAAGCTTGAGGCCTTGGCTTTGTAGGCTGCACTCTCTTCGTACATGTTTCTGCCTTTTTGTTTGTCTGTGAAGTCTCAGTCTGATTAACTGACGGTGGCTAAATCATCCGTGGATATTACATTTGCACCCACTCCATAAAACTCTTCCTTCTTTGACACGTGTAATGCTATATTGTACAAAAAGCAAAATCATATTCAGGAACTCGCTTAATTTCTTTCCCAAAATACTTTGGGCCCCAAAGAAGACTCGATCTTGATGATTTCTATTTTTCAAAACAGAAAATCGAAATATTTTCATACTGCAGCAGTAAGCTCTTTGTGTGTAGTAGTAATGAAATACGTCTTAGTGTGTACTGATGCTCGAATTGTATATCCTATGCACACACAAACAGAGAACATACGCCATCAAACGCGCCTGTCGCTGCACTGACTAGTGAAATTGCCGAGATGGCATCTAGTTACAAGTAGAATTTAGTCAGAAACACGCACGGTCATAGAAAGCATGATGTCTTTTTAGTCAGACGAAATCTACGCGCTGAGTCGACAGTGATATGCAGTCGTCTGCCATTCGTGTCTTCTGTCTGAACACCGCAATCAGCCGCAAATTCATGACACGAATTACAGTTTTGTTTTGGACTGGGTACATCAATTATATTGAGCAACATTTTGATTGATATAGTGCCAACAGATGTGCCGTAATCACAAGCGACAGATGTGATTAATTGACCTGAATCGAAATGTCCTCCTCTGACGACGTTTTGATTCGGGTCTCGTAATCACAACTGCCGGTTCTCGGCACTAAATCAAACAAAATGTCACTCAGGGGGGCATTTTACGCATTGGAAAATGGCCGTCGGTGCCTGGTCAGAATGCGCAGGAAAAAATCCCTGGACCGGACGACTGTGTGTATGTGGGGAACCTCGGACAGTTCTGCCTGCCCGGTCTGGCCACTGTCAAAAAAAATATCTAACAATGGAATCAGTGACTATAATATACCTGCATATCGCTGGTGTCAATTTAACTAATGTACATGACACAAAGAGGGAAGGAGATAACCTTCGAGACCAGAAAGAACATCCTGTACCTGGTATACACCAGCCATGGAGACAAGTCTGTCCGTGAAGTGGTGATTCCTGAACCTCTGATGATGCACGTGATGAAACTGGCCCACGATTCCATCTTAGGAGCACACCTTGGAATCAGAAAGACTTTAGACAGGATCCGAGCAGTCTTCTACTGGCCTGATATGGGGGGCGACGTCATCCGCTTTTGCAGATCGTGCGACATATGCCAGAAGACAATCTCCCAGGGAAAGCTGCCCAAGGTTCCTCTCGAGAAGATGCCACTCATCAATATGCCTTTTAAACGTGTAGCTGTGGACCTGGTGGGGCCAATATCTCCTCCAAGTGAAGATGGCCATCGCTACATTCTGACACTAGTGGATTACGCTACAAGATACCCTGAGGACATACCACTAAAGAAGATGGACACTCCAACAGTAGCATGGGCGCTCGTGGACATGTTCTGTCCTCTGGGGATACCTGATGAGATCCTGAGTGATCTAGGGACCCAGTTCGTCTCCGACTGCATGGAGGAAGTCAATCGGCTGTTGAGCATCCGACACCTCACTACGACCCCTTACAAACTCCGTGTGTAACGGGCTGGTTGAAAAGTTTAACGGAACATTGAAGGCTATGCTGAAGAAACTGTGTGCTGCGCAGCCAAGGTTGTGGCATACATACATCAATGCCTTGCTCTTCGCATACCGTAAAATTCCCCATAATTAAACAGGGTTCTCTCCCTTTGAATTACTGTACGGCAGGACTGTAAAGGGATCCATGCACATCCCGACGCGCCTGAGGTGAAGATCAGCTACCAGTATGTCTGAGAGAGAACCTGGAGGATGCCCTCAGGACGGCTCGAGAAGAATTGGAGAAGGGACAGATCAAGGGGAAGCATTACTATGACAGTAAAGCCAACCCTCGACGGTTCCAGCCAGGTGACCAGGTGTTGGTTTTTCTCCCCACCGAAAATAACACGCTCCTAATGCAGTGGAAGGGACCGTGCGTGGTTGATACAGTGGTTGGCATCATCAACTACAGAGTCAAAGTGAACAGCAAGATGACTTACCACTCGAATCTGCTGAAAAAGTACATCGAGAGAAGTTGTCAGGTAAACCTCAACAAGCTTCATCTGTAGGTCTGGCTGCTGACGACAGACTAGACGGATAGAACCTGTTCGACCTTAATAAACTCCGCCACCAGGAGGGTGTAGGAGACATCCAGTTCGGTCAAAACTTGACCCAGACACAACAATTGGGAAGTTATTTGGGTTTAACGCAGTGCAGGCAACTAAGGCCATCTCACGGCGGCCCAGTCACAACAAGAAGATATGAGAGTCCTAACTATGGAGCTCAAGCATAGGATTTCACCTGACCCGGGGACAACAGACACTATCCAACATGAAGTTAATCTGACGTCAAACGAGCCAGTTCGCAGTAAACCATATCGTCTACCTTACAACACTAGGGAAGAGCTGAAGAAAGACATCAAGGAGATGTTGGACCTGAGAGTCATCAGTGAGTCCAAGTCGCAATATGGGTCCCCAGTAGTCATCGTGAGGAAACCAGATGGATCCAACCGGGTGTGTGGACTACCGTAAACTAAATAAACTGACAGTCTTCGTCCCAGAGCCAATGCACACAGCGGAAGAACTTTTCCAGAAGGTCAGTGGAGACAAGTTCAACTCCAAAATTGACCTAAGCAAAGGGTACTGGCAAATCAAGGTTGCAGAGAAAGATATATACAAGACAGCGTTCGTCACACCCGACGGTCATTGGGAGTTCCTGAAGATGCCTTTTGGAATGGTAAACAGTGGTGCCACTTTGAAGAGAGGACTGAAAAAGAGTTTAGAAGATATACAGAGAGTGGTTGTTTACTGTGAGGACATCTCGATCCATACCAAGAATTGGGGAGATTACCTGAAGGCCCTCCGTGAGCTGTTCCAGCGTTTGTCAGATGCCAATTTCAACATCCGACCGAGCAAGTGCATTCCTGGGGCCATTAACGTAGACTTCATCGGGCACCGGCGAGGGCTTGAAAGGGCTACATGACGACAACATGAAAAAGATCAGGGATGCCCCACGACCTACTGCCAAGACGCAGGTTAGCTCATTCATGCGCCCAGCGAACTTCTACCCAGAGTACATCCCGAACGTCGCAGCTGTCACAGACCCTTGTCTGACTTGCTGAATAAAGGACAAACCTACAAGGTGAAATGGGAAGAGACCCAAGGTCAAGCATGCAAGGCAGTTCCTAACATCCTGACCGAGAAGCCAGTTCTACATCTCTCCGACACATCGAAGACCTTTGTCCTGAGGACCGACGCCTCCAAGGACAAAATGGGTGCCATTTTAATGCAGGAGGATGACGGGAAACTCCACCAAGTGAGCTATGCCAGCAAAAGGTTAACTTAAGCCGAGCAGAACTACTCTACCACCGAGCAGAAATGCCTAGCCATCATCTGGAGAGTGAGGGGGTTTGAACTGTACCTGCAGGGAGTACTATTTGCGCTGAAAACGGACCATCAACCCTTGAAATATCGGAATTCTGCCAAGTTCACAACTCACGTATCATGAGATGGGCGATGTATTTGTAGAACTTTGACATTAAGTTACAGTCCATCAAGGGTTCACAGAGCTTTGGAGCAGATAACCTGAGCAGAGCAGTTTAAAGGAACTATTCTTTTCTTTGTCCAGGACAAATTAAAGGAACTGTGAGATGATTATTTCAAAGTAGTTGATTTGATTTGATTTTTGATGTAAAATTGTTAATATTTATAGTTCTGTGTAGTTTAACTCTGCCACAACCTTGTTTTGAGATTTGAGAAGAACTTTTGTGAAATTTCGTTCTAAAAAGAAGTGTAATGTTACGTTTATGGTTGTGTTATTCTTTGAGAGCATGTGTGTGTGTTACTCATAGGAAAGAACCGATATTCGTTTGAGTTATTTTAAATAAGATATAGTAGGATTAGTAGGATTCATTTTTTAGTAGGATTCATTTTCTTTTGCACGGAGAATTGCGATCGATTTTTATCGTGACGCGTAGCTTCGCTACAATGTTGTAAAAGTTAATCTGCATTAGACTGGAAGGTTCGAGCAGCGTCGCGATCTTTCTACTGACCTCAGATATGGCGTCAAAGTGTCGCCTACATTTCGCAAACTTCTGGAGTGATCTACAGTGTTATTTGTAATGAAGTGACGCAGCACGCAAAAAGCCGGCTAAAGACGCAGGCCACTATTTTTAGCTGTGCACAAAAATAGATGAGTGATGACGAAATCAAGAAAATCCCGATTTTTTTATATTTCAAAAGTTTAATCTCTTTACTTCACTGTCTGTCAATAGTTTTAAAAATTATGCCCGAAAAATATAGTTTATTCAACAATTTCTAATGCATATCCACCAAACCCGCACTTAAAATAACTGCACTATTTTGCCAGGACTCGGCTATGGAGCAAACCGCTGGACTGCGGGGAAAACCCCTAGCTCAGCGCATTTACACACGTCTAGGGGTGTGATTTGGCTTGCTAGCCAATGAAATTTGCCCTTTTAGTGATTTGCTAGCTCATGAATATGGGACATTTCTTGGTTTACAGTGGGCAACCCTACCTTCCTGGCCGACTTTTCCGTCTTTAGCCTGCGGTGAGGACGCTTTGTTGATTGTGCTCAATCAACGGTTTTGCGTAAGCCTAGTGAAGTTTTTATCAGAAGTGTTATCATTTTTCGAGCTTCTTGCAAGTGGCTATTTATCTCTTTATATCGTTAATAAGCCACAATAATTCAAACAAAGGACACAGCGCCTCGGACATTATCACCGGAAGTGAAAATCAAGATGGCGGCATCGAGTGTTTCGTCTGCTGCAATTACCAAAAGACTAAGCAAAAAGACGTACTTGCGTTCTCCAGAATTCGCTGAAGTCATCGCGGAGTATTTTGCAGACTCTCACACTTATGAAGAAGAAACCAACGAATAAGAAAAAGGCGAAACTGACAAGAGAGAGCGCTTGGAGACACTAGAGTTGGATGAAGGTAAGTAGATTTCTGTACTCGGCACACCAACACTCAATCGCCCATTTAACACTGATGGAATTAAAGCTATATCTCTTTCTGCTTTTGTACGTCAAATCATTGTAAGTATTTAATACATATCCAAATGAAAATTCTATGTTGTTTTTGTGTTATTTCCATTGTTTAGAGAGCAGAACTGATTGCACACAATTCACAATTACTTATGTGGAATGTCACTATTCAGTGCTGTGTATTTTGTTGTAACTTGTATACTTTTTTTATCTTGATATCTTAATCTAATTTGATTTTTGCACTGTTGTTGATATTTTTGTATGTGAACAAGAGTTGGTTATACATGTGTGTGTTTGTTTCTTCATCAATGCTACTCTGTTGACTGAAAGTCTGAAAGGCTTAGTGACGCTAAATGGTTCAAGTTCGCCCTTTAAATGACACATAAACGTATGACTCCTGTCCATGAATGCACGCGTCATGCATTTTCTTTTTGTCCAGAATTGCATGATGCGCGCATTTATGATTATGTGTTGTACTTTTATGTGTCATGCATTTTTGGGAGGAAAGTGTGAACTTGTAACATTTATTACATGTCATGCAACATGCACTTAGTCCCACTGAATCAGATTCAGAATCATCATTCTCATTGGATGAAAAATGCTAACCTGCTGATATCATTCTGTGTTCTAGACATTGGAAATGACAGCGGCACGGAAGATGAGGAAAACTTGCCTGTAATCAACACAGATATTGATCGCAAGGCTGAGGTGAAACCATGTGACTTTGCAGAAAATGCTGGCAAGATGGACAAAAAATGCCAGCTCAGCTTCACTTGCAGTTTCAAGTACAACGCAGGAAAACATGCAACCTTCTCTTCACACCTGTGCTGTTGAAAGATTTGAGAGCCAATCATCAGAGTCTCTGAAGAGATGAATTGGATTTGATAACTCTGTCTCAGATCCAATCAGGAATTCATGACGTAAAGGAATCCCAGCGCACCAAACAGAAAAAAATAGTCGTGCAATTTAGTTTTGACATCTCCACTTTGACTTCAGTGATGTGAGAAAAATGAATTTTTCTGTAGTTTAGAATACTACTGGTGCATGGCATACCAATTTCTTAGTCTTTTGGTACCAAATAGATAATCAGGACAATTCTGGTTGTGAAGATATTGCAGAAACAATTTCGGAAACTTTTGGAAGCATATTTCTCCCTTTGACTCTTTTCGACAACTACAACTTGGTACAAGTTAAAAAAATTGTAGAAATTAAACGAAAACAGATAAATGAATTCTGTTTTTTTGTGTGTTAATCTACAAGTTTTTAATTTTCAGAAAATATAAAAAGTGAAAAATGAAAATGTGGGACTTTAGCCTGGTTTTTGCATGCTGCGTATTAAATATTATTATTAATGAATTTTGATTACTTTTTCTTTACTTATTGGTTGTATTGTGTGAATTTGATGGATTATTCTGGAATCTGTAATAGCATTAAAGAGCGTGTTAGGAAATAAATTTTGTTTTATTGTGTGTACATTTTACGAGAAACGCAGTGTGTCAAAAATGTGTTGGTGCATTGTAGATGAGACAGTGCATCAGTGTTGGTGAATTTGTGGATGTATTGTGCGCAGATCGCATCGCTGCAATAAGATACTGTTGGAACTGTTGCTCTAGTGTGGCTTACAACCTTGTGCCACGTGTGACGTGTTGCAGCTGAGTGACGTTTCTTTGACCAGCTCCCTCTATTCCTCTCTGTTCTCTGCCATTTTTAACGTATGGGGCTGAGGCTGGGCGATACACTAAGAATGGCAGAGAACAGAGAGGAATGGAGGGAGCTGGTTGTCAAGTCATCAGTGGTGCCCCAACGGTCGGCAAGACTAAGGGATATAGAAAAATATATAGATAGACATTGTTTTTTATTTATTTTTTTTTACAAGAACCCAACGTGCGTGCGTCTGGTGTGACTGCATCATACTACGACTACGACTACCACGAAACATAAAGGTGGTGCCAGAACAGTTAGGCGCCTGTAGGCGCCTGAACTAATATGGTCGATTTGTCTCCTGAATTGTAATGCAGTCCTCGGAGGAAAACTCCAATGTGCGGGATTTCGTACTTTCGGGACACAATGGGTTAATTAAATTAATAAATTAAAATAAATGTAAAGGTTAATTAACTTACCAACTTCACATACTCTGCCTGTAGTAGAGGCAGGACAAATGCAACGGGCAGAAACTTTTATATTGTGGATGCAGGTACCACCATTCATACAAACTATGGTCCCTCTCTTACACTTGTCGACTTCTGAAGACATACAAGCATGTAGAGTTACTGCCAAAGGAAGCCATTCCTTCAAGACCACTGGAATGATCTGATGGACACTCAAGGTTATCCTGTGAAAAGTGATCAAAGTGGCTA
>BTPG01000003.1:213808448-213890948 GCA_036245525.1 Semisulcospira habei | reverse complement strand
AGACAGAGACAGAGAGAGAGAGAGAGAGAGAGAGAGAGAGAGAGAGAGAGAGAGAGAGAGAGAGAGAGAGAGAGAGAGAGAGAGAGAGAGAGAGAGAATCAATGAATCAATGAAACTTTATTTTACAACGGTTTAGGCATTGACATCGTCATCGAAACAGCCATTTTACAACCTGCCGTTGCTAACAACTACAAGACTAACTAATTAATATACATACATATAAGTAAACATAATACTTGCAAAGAGATGACAACACTATTCACATAGACAGACATACTCATAGACGCACAGACACCCCCCACCCCACCCCACCCCCACCCCCCCCCCCCTTCACACATAGACAGAGCTAAGGAGTCCAAATGATAAATGAAAAGGATAACAGACTTAATTGGGAATAAATTGGACCCAGCTTAAAAAGAAACATATAACACAAGTGGTTAAGTCATCCCTATGAGTGATCCACAAAATATTTGCAGAGACCCTTTTAAAACAGGCTAGCGAGGAGGCGGATTTTACATGGTCGGGAAGCGCATTGCAGATAAGTGCCCCTGAGAAGGAAAAGCTAGTTTTATATAGATCGATCCTTGGTTTTAGGACTATGAAAAGCTTTCTGATGTTTCCAAGCTTGGACTCAGACTTACGGAACAAAGTGGAGATGTACTCAGGTGTTTTGCGTTTCCACACTTTGAACATAAAGATTGCTTTGTTATATTTAAAATGATCTTGAAGTGGAAGGAGACCTGCTTTTGAGAGCTTTTTTCAGTGCTTAGGTGTGGATCAGGACAGATTATTTTGGCCGCTCGTCTGTGTAGGGAATTGAGTCTCTTTAAATGGACCTCACTACACCCATCCCATACCGATGACGCGTAATCGATATAAGAACGTATGTGAGCGTTATAAAATAATTTACGGGTATCTGAATCAGTATAATATTTCAGTTTTGATAACATAAAGAGATTTTTGGCAACTATTTTGCATAAGGCGTCTGTATGAGCTTGCCATTAATTAGCTGACTGTCGATTGTAATCCCCAGTACTCGATGTTCATTTACCTGTTCTACCTGACTACCTTTAAGTGAAAGGTTAAGTAATAGAGGCATTATCTGCTGTTTTTGGCGCGTGGCGACTACCATCGATTTCGTTTTGGCTGGATGAACAACCATAGAATTGTTTATACACCAAGCTGATACTTCATGAAGACTTTGTTGTAGGTTGTCGGAAATTACCTGTATATCTTTACTAGTTGTATGAACTGAGGTGTCGTCAGCAAAAAGGCCGCATTGTACATCTTCGCAAGTAATATGTAGAGGCAAATCATTGATAAATAAGCAAAACAGTAGAGGGCCCAGTACAGACCCTTGGGGCACACCGAAGCTTACATCTTTGAGAGAGGAGTATGAGCCATAAACAAGAACCTTTTGTTTTCTTTTAGTAAGGTAAGATGTGAAAAAAAGCAACTGCGTCTCCATTATTGAGGTATGTGTGAAGCTTAGCAGTCATAATAGTATGGTTAATCAGATCAAAAGCATTCTTAAAATCCAGATAGACTACTCCTGTTAACTGTGACTTATTCATACCCTTGAGCCATGTGTCAACAAGGCGTGTAAGTGCTGTGTGGCATGAATGCTGCGGACGAAATCCGGATTGGAAAGGGTGGAGGAGCTTACGGTTTTCTAAGTAAGCAAGCAGGTGTTTATGAATGTGCCTTTCCAGTGGTTGGAACAAAGCAGATAATAAAGAAGTAGGCCGATAATTATTATGGTCAGAACGATCTTTTGTTTTTGGAAGTGGAATTACTTTGGCATATTTAAGTTCGTTAGGAAAAGTGTTATGCTGGATACAGAGATTATAAATATAAGTTAAGGATTCTACAATGTATGGGAGAGACAGTTTAAGTATTTTCGGACTGATTTGATCAGGCCCCGAGGACCTTTTATTTGGAAGGTTACTTATGAGTAAACCCACTTCATGAACAGCTAACATAGGGATGTAGAAGGGGGCTGTGCCCATTGTTCTTTGTTGACAAAACTCATACAGCAAATTTAAACGGTGATAAGTGTTATCCTGGCTTGGCGAGATTAGAGATTTGGCAATCGAAAGAAAATGGTCATTGAATGTATCAGCAGTAAGATTAGTGGAATGGTAGTTGCGGTACTTGGAGACCCCCTAGTAAGTGTGTTTAGAAGGCGCCATATAGTAGAGGTATCTTTGCTGTCTTTAACCGTGTCACGAACTAACTTTTTTCTTGCCTCTCTGATCATGTATTTAACACGGTTACGCTGTTGCTTATATTCAGTGAACATTTTATTGCTACGTAGATCGTTTCTAAGCGCCATCGCCTGCATGATTTCCGGAGTAAGCCAGGGAGGAAGAGTGTTAGATTTTACCCTCCTCTCGCGTAGAGGAGCATGTTTATTAAGTATATTTACGAAAAGAGAGTACCAAATACTGAGGGCTGTATTATGATCATAAAACAGGAGCACGTCATTAAAAGGAGTATTTTCTAGATCAAATAGAAATTCGTCTTTCCTGAAGTGTTTGAATGTTCTATACGTTATAGTTGTATGGCTGTTCTTTTTTGGTTTAGGGAGTTTAGAAGACCAGGAGCAAGCCACAGGATAATGATCACTAACACTAAGATTTGAGACATCAACGTTAGAGACGGCTTTGGGTTTATTAGTATATATGTGGTCTCTAAGCGTGGAAGTAGTTGGAGTAATTCTGGTGGGTGATTTCACTAACTGTACTAAGCCAAACAGAGATGACGTTGAGCCCCAGGCGGGGTGCGGCTTAAGTAAATCTATATTAAAATAGCCCAATAGAAGAATGTCGGCCTTCTTTTTTAAAGCTCTGTCAAGGTTATGACTAAACTAATCGTACCACTCAAAAGTTGAGCGGGATTTCTATATAAGAACCCAATTAATACCGGTTTTGATTTCGGACACTTAACTTCGACCCATACGCACTCCACCCCGATCATTTCTAGGTCGACGCGTCGATGAACTAATTTCTGGATAGAATTATGAATATAGACAGCGATGCCAGTTTGACCGGGAGACAAGGGGTCTCGTCTAATAACTGAAAAATTGGGGATACTGATTGCTGCATCGCTTACACAGGAACTCAGACGCATCTCACTGAGTCCAAACAGGTGGAACGGTGTAGAATCGTTAATATATACCGATATATCAGGCTAGTTTGTTGTACAAATGAAACACATTGAGGTGCCCTATTCTCATAACTGCACCTTTGATGGAAAATTCGCTTGGACTTATTACAAAATACAGAGTGCACAAGATAAACAATGAAGAAACAATTGAATACAGAAAAACACGGAAATACAAAATACTATAAAACTATAAAACGATAAAAGGCCACGTAATTAAATAAAAGTCCTCCAGAGAACAAGTAGGAGTTAACCTACTGAGCTCTCAAAAACTCGCTGCGGGAGTGAGTGAACTACAAGAAAAAAGTGACGCAACTTGAAACGCCGCATGGAACACCTGTATGTTCGGCTGTCACTAAGTTCCCTTCTTTGTCGTTCCAGTACAATTTTGATTAAATCACTCAAGCTAATAGTGTGTCTCACTGTAAAGACACGAAAGAGACTGAAAATTAAGTCTTTCTTTTTAAATGAGTACAATCTTTACAGTGTAAAACTAACACAGTCTCTGGTGGTAACACTCAATGTTACTGTCACATCAGTTTATGACCAACGCGGCTAGAAGGCAGAACCAAAGTAATCAATAAACAGCACAGTGTAACCTTTTGGATGCAGACAATAACGTTGGTAGTCACTTTAACTGATTTACGATAAGACCAAGTTACATATGTAACAATAGCAGTCAGCTTGCCATGCTCGTGTTCACAATCACCAAATATAAACGTCTAATTAAAGCGTCAGTAAATCAGTGATGAAAACCACCTACTAGTTTAACAATGAAAATTAACCCTTTTGTTCATGCATCCACCGGTGCTGTTTGCAGCATCGGTGGTTGCATGCACAACGGGCGCTGTGTGTGTGTTTGAGAGAGAGAGAGAGAGAGAGAGAGAGAGAGAGAGAGAGAGAGAGAGAGACAGACAGACAGAGAGAGAGAGAGAGAGAGAGAGAGAGAGAGAGAGAGAGAGAGAGAGAGAGAGAGAGATGATGATGATGATGAAACTTTATTACATAACGGTAGAAGTTTTGACAGATACAAATACGTCATTTTTCAAACTTGCCGTTTCTAACGTACTACAACATGAAATATAATACAGACAAGCATAATAAAAATTAAAGCAAACAAAAATCTTAACTAAATAAGTACAGATACACGCAGTACAGAAAATGATACTACTAAGGTAGCAATAAACAAATACAAAAAAAGGAAGTAACACTCCTCAGCACAAATTACATAGGGGAAAAAAATCATAGCACAGCAAAAACAAGCACAAAGTACCAAGAATCAAACATACATACACACACCTTTACAGCCATATAAATGCACGCACTAACATATATACATTTACATAACCTATTATCAGAATGACAGGATAAAAATTATATATCTAAGCAGTTTCCATCAGGTATATGTGTAGTTTTGTTTTAAAGGAGGAAAGGTGGGTTAGTGTTTTTAAATGTTGAGGAAGAGAATTCCATAAAAGTGGTCCCAAAAAGGCTAGGCTTGATTTGAATAAGTCAATGCGAGGTAGTGGTAATCGAAGAGTACTGTTCCTCGAGGACCTTTCACACTGTCGTTGTGGAGCAAATTTAGCTGTTAGATACTGTGGAGCTTTCTTGTGGAGAATTTTAAACATAAGTATGCAGTTGTTGTAAACGAGTTGTAAACGAGAGAGAGAGAGAGAGAGAGAGAGAGAGAGAGAGAGAGAGAGAGAGAGAGAGAGAGAGAGAGAGAGAGAGTGACAGAGAGAGAGAGAGAGATGATGATGATGATGATGATGATGATGAAACCTTATTTATCAATGGTAAAAAGTTTTGACAGAAACAAATCGTCATTTTACAAACTTGCCATTGCTAACATCTACAACATAAAATAGATTAAAAGATAATAATAATAATAATAATAATAATAATAATAATAATAATAATAATAATAATAATAATAATAATATTAATAATAATAATAAAGAATTATATTTACACATATTATTTCATGCAACAATAAAATAAAAAAAAATGATACAAAATAATAATAGCACTTAACATTCATCTTATACCATACACACACACACACACACACACACACACACACACACACACACACACACACATACACACACACACCAACAATATAGATAAATGCATAATTATATTACATGAAAGCATTAACCATCAGGGTTTGTTTAAGAGAGAGAGAGAGAAAGAGAGAGAGAGAGAGAGAGAGAGAGAGAGAGAGAGAGAGAGAGAGAGAGAGAGAAAGACAGAGAGAGAGAGAGAGAGAGAGAGAGAGAGAGAGAGAGAGAGAGAGAGAGAGAGATGATGATGATGATGATGATGATGATGATGATGATGATGAAACGTATTTATTCAGGATAAAAAGTTTTAGGCATAGCAATGCCTATCTTCCAAACTGTCCTGCTACTCTACGCATATAGAAATACATCAGACGATATATATATATATATATATATATATATATATATATATATATATATTATATATATATATATATATATATATATATATATATATATATATATATATATATATATATATTACAATAGAAAATACAAAAGGAAATTAAAACAATACATATACTGGTATGAACCTAACATGTTAATGTAGACAGTCAAACTATTACATAATCTGCAGCAATCTGCTGTGCTGGAGCAACATACTAAGCAGAAAGATAGAACATTCACAACGACAGCAGATATTTATGGACGCGAGCTCTGAAGATAGATAACTTTGAAATAGACTTTAAATGAGAGGGCAAGTTATTCTATGACTTAGCACCGGAAAAAGATAATCTAGATTTGAAGATGTCGATTCTCAGTTTTGGGAGATGGAGGAAGCTATTTCTCGTGTTCTCTCTATTCGTGTGGGGAATTAATAGCTCATGGAGATTGTTACGATTGTGTTTGTGGTGTTCTGTGATAACGGTCATGCATAAATCATAGGAAACGATTCGATATTTGTTTGAGCTATGTTACGTGGTGGAGTTGTAGTCGTAGTATGATAAACACACCAGACGCACGCAAGTAAGGTTCTTTAAAATAAACCATGTTCAGCTGCAATCCGTCACACGTGGCTTAAAGATGTAGACAATACTGGAGTAACAGTCCAACAATATTTAATTCAGAGATGCGATATCCACTCAGTGCAATTCCAAATGCACAAATACTGATACAAAGTCTCTTCTGCAATGTCCACACTGCGACACAAAGTTTCTCATACACAGCGTCTCTCCCAATAAACTGCGTGTCTCTACAACTGACAAAGCAAGACAATGTACGAACACGCTTTCCTAACGCCCTCCTTATATATACTACCAAATTCCAGAATCGTCTACGGAAATCATACAATGCAACCAATCGGAACGAAATACACAACTGAAACTCATAAATAAGAATCTCCTGGAATCACTAAAATAGGCTACAAAAACTCGGCTGCTCACTTCAGCTCTAAATCCTAATATATATTGAAGACACATAAAGGTATGGTAGCCCTATCACACGTTATATGATAGCTTTAGAACGAACGAGAACATTCCCAAAACAAAATAAAAGCTGCTCAATTCACGCGCACTGAAAAACAAAATGTAGCGAAATGTTACGAACTGTTGCCAGCTACTAGACGTCACACATAAAAAATAATAATAATTACGGTATTTATAATGTGCTTATCTTATAATAATTATAACTCTAAGCGCGCACTCACAACTCGCGCACGCATGCGCACGCTTTAGACAATGACTCACGTACCACAAACAGCGAAATACATTAACGACGGTCAGCCTGGGGTGGGGAGAGTGATGATATAGTGCTAAAACTGTTGAAAGAGGTGAGTTTTGAGGGCGGACTGGAAGGAGGAGAGAGAGTGTTTCTGACGGAGAGAGAGTGGGAGAGTGTTCCAGGTGGATGGACCGTAGACGGAGAAGGAGCGGGGGCCAAAAGTGTTAAGTTTGGTGCGAGGGATGTGGAGGCAGAGAGGGTCGGAGGCATAGCGGAGGGAGCGGGAAGGTGTGTACGGGTGAAGTAAGTTGGAGAGATAGCAGAAGCGCAGTTGTTCAGAGATTTGTAGCAGAGAGACAGAACTTTGTATTGGATGCGTTGGGGGATGGGGAGCCAGTGAAGGAGTTTGAGCAGGGGTGTGATGTGGTCGGACTTTTTCTTTCTGAGGATGAGGCGGGCAGCATTGTTCTGGACTCGTTGGAGAGTGAAAATGGTGGAGTGAGGGAGAATACAATGAACAATGAACTTTTATTTTACAACGGTAGAAGTATTTGGTTACAAGACCAATGCCGTTGCTACAAACTACTTATCAACGTTTTCATAAACAAAACAATGTTCTAAAACATAACTAGGTCAGACACATACACACGCACGCATGTTCACTCGCAAACACACACACACACACACACTCCTCTAAGGAATTCAATTATGTGCTAGAAAACAAAATACTAATGAATATAGCGCGATAGAAAAGAAAGGAAATGTGTTAAAAAAAAAACTTTAACGGGAATTAAAAAAAAATTATGAAAAAAAATATTCCAACATATAAATTGCATAAATCGCGCACATGGTGTGCGCGTGCTTGCGCTCATGCGTGCGTGCGTGCGCGTACGCGTGTGCAATCTGCCACATTATGACAGACCACGCACACACGCACACGATCACATAACGTGACCACACGCATGAACGCACACACATACACAGACGCACACACACACACACACACACACACACACACACACACACACACACACACACACGATCACACACCCATATGCACGAATGCACACAGACACACATACACACACACATACGCACAAACACACACACGCATACGCGTGCCAGTACATCAAGGCAGGTATTACTTGTCAGACATGGAGTCAATGCACATGCCGATATATGTATTCTAAGAACATGCAGTTTTCCCCATGTAAAGCTGGATTATTTTAGATACTTGAAGAGGCCGAATTTAAAGGAGGGGAGGGACATACTTCTAAGGTTACATGGAATCGAATTCCAGAGAGTACTACCTGAGTATGTTAAGCTAGATTTAAAGATGTCAATGCGAGGCCGCGGAACCTGATAGTGCCGCCCCAGTCTGGGATGTCCTGAGGAAATTACTGAAAAAAAATGGGTCAAGATAACGGGGCCCTTTTTGTTTACACAGTTTATACATAAAATGGCTTTGTTACATATAAGGTGCTTCTTCAGGGGAAGCATACCAAGAACTTCAATTTTTTTCCGTTGCTATTTGAGGATCCGGTAGGATAAGTTTAGCAGCCCTCCTGTGTAAAGTATTCAGCCTCTTTAAATGCACTTCACCTGAACAATCCCACACTGTTGATGTGTAGTCTATGTGCGACTTTACATGGGCGTTATAGAAAATTGTACGCGTCTCTACATCGGTAATGAATTTCAACTTTGATAGCATATAAAGGTTTTTGAGACACGTTTACATACGCTGCTAATGTGAGTTTTCCACTTAAGTTGATCATCTACCGTGACCCCAAGAAGACGGTGTTGAGATACCTGTTGGACTGGTTTGCCGTTTACTGTTAGATTAAGAGAAAGTGGGCGCAGCTGATGTCTTTGACGTGTGGCTATCACCATGCATTCTGTTTTAGATGGATTAAGAGCCATTGAATTAGAATCACAACAGTGAGAAACCTCCTGCATGCTTTTTTGCAGACGTGTATTAATCGCATTAACACTATGATCAGGCGTATGAAGAGTTGCGTCATCCGCAAACAAATCACACGAGGTTTGGTTACTACTCAGGTGCAGTGGTAGATCATTTAAGACACAGAAGAGCAATGGCCCGAGGACAGAGCCTTAAGGCACGCCGCTCGTGACAATACCGTGGGACGAGTAGTTACCATTTAAGAAAAGTCTTTGTCTCCTACCGCTGAGGTAGCAATTAAAAAACGATATGGCATCTGCATTGCATAAATATGCTTGAAGTTTAGACAAAAGGATGCTGTGGTCTACAAGATCAAAGGCTTTTTTTAAATCGAGATAGACTGTCCCAATCATTTGACATTGATTTATAGAAGTTAACCAGGTGTCAACAAGTATGGCACGAATGTTTTGGTCTGAAGCCTGACTGATGGGTATGTAGAAGATTACAGGTATCAAGGTACTGGTAGAGATGTTTGTGAACATGTCTTTCAAGTGGTTTTGACAAGGAAGACAAAAGGGATATAGGTCTGTAGTTATTCACATCCGTAAGATCTTTAGATTTGGGCAGGGGTATTACTTTAGCATGTTTAAGCTCAGTAGGAAACGTGTTGTGTTGAATACACAAATTATAAATGTAGGTTAGTGGTTCAATTGTGTAAGGAAGGGAAGGTTTAAGTATTTGGGGGCTAATCTCATCAGGTCCGGACGATTTATTGTTTTTTAGTGAATTTATAAGCTTGCCAACCTCGTGCACTGCTAAAGGGGGAATACAAAAGGATGACTTATCCACTGTCCTTTGCGAACAAAAGTTAAGTAGAGCCTCAGGACACGAATATGTACTTGACGTTTTGGATGAGGAGTTTACTGACTGGGCAACCGACAGAACGTGTTCGTTAAAAAAGTGTCTGCGTTGAGCTGAGAGGGAATAGCTGATGATCTTCTACTGTTGCCTCTGGTGATAAGATTAAGCGCTTGCCAGAGAGAAGATGTTTCTGTTCTCCCTTACCATTCGTTCGAACAGAGTTTTCTGAGCCCTTCGCACCATTGATTTGACACGGTTTCGTTGGCGCTTGTACTCAGAAAACTATTTTTGTTTTCTTAAGTTATTACGAAGTTCCATCGCTGGGATAATATCTGTGTTAACCAAGTCGGTAACGTATGATTTTTTACTCTCTTTTTTCGTAAAGGGGCATGCTTATTAAGCACACTGTTGAAAAGATTATACCGGAGATCCAAAGCAGTGTCAGGATTGTCTTCATTGTGTACAATGTCAAATTGTGTTTGGTTAAGATCAGCTAGAAAGGCCGACTCACAGAAGTGTTTAAAGGAGCGATAAGAGATGGTGGTGTGTCCAAGCTTAGGCTGCGCTGGTAGTTTTGATGACCATAAACATACAGTGGGATAGTGGTCACTGATACTGAGGTCAGCAACACTAACGTTATATACGTTTTGGGGACGGTTAGAGTAAATGTGATCTATGAGTGTTGCTGATGTGGGAGTAATTCTAGTAGGGGAAGAAGCTAGTTGTTTTAGACCAAGCTGTGTCGTAACACAATCCCATTCTGCGTGAGATTTAAGCATATCAATATTGAAGTCGCCTAGCAATAAGACATCGTTATTAGACAAATCAACATGTTCAATGGATTGCAGGAAGTCGTCATACCATTCATACGAGGCAGACGGGTTACGATATAAAAAAAACCTATAATGACTGGTCTGGTTTTAGGGCCTTAAGCCAGATGCACTCTACGTCAGGGGTTTCTAAGTCTTCACGTCGACAAACGAGTGTTTGGATAGAGTTATGTATGTAAACGGCAATACCAGTCCGACCAGGCAAACAGGGGTCTCGCCGAATAATACTAAAGTTGGAAATACTGATGGCATCGTTACTCATATCAGGGTTTAAACGTGTTTCACTTAAACCAAACAAATGGAACGGTTCAGGTGCGTTTAAGTAAACGTTTAAATCGAACACCTTATTGAAGAGGTGGTAGATATTCAGATGACCGATTTTTAGGTTGCACTGCTTCTTTGCGGGGTGCTTCATTTTCATTAACGAAAGCAACCCTGAACTGCAGCGCACTAGAAGCTAATATGATTTTTTTTACGTTAACCAAATAAAATAATAATTAAAAAAAGGAAATAGAGGAAGTACACTCTATAAGTGTCAATGGTGCGCAATAGAGTCGTACTATATGTGCACACCGCTTCACCTGTCACTCGTCAGGCGTGTCAGTAAGGCACACTAATAGTAATACAAGTTCAGCACTGCAAGCACGAGTAGTAGCTGCTGGTAGTTCTTGGCGGTACACAACTAACGCACACGAAATTTAGTTCATACCACACAAATGAGGTATTATGAATACCGAAATAATGAAAACACTGTTTTACGTTGTCAGATACAAATGCTGAATGAAAAGAACCAATTCGCTTAGCCGTGGCTAATATAGTTGATCACACCCAAAACGACTCAGTAAGCATGTGTTGGATTGATACTCTGAGACCAGTGTCCGCATTAATAATAGCCGGCATGGGGAGGGCCGGAAAGTATGGAACACACATGCCACTGCCCGGGTGCGGGAGTCCGTACGGTGAAGGGTAGTACCACTGAACACCATCAGGGGGATTAATGTTCTGTTGCCACAGAGCTGTAGGCGGATACATCAGTTGCTGTTGTTGGTGGTGATGTTGCCAGTCAACAAAAGCAACTGGCGTATTCTGTAGTTTCTGAGGCTCTGATATTGTCTCTTCCTGCTGGTGTTGTGGTTCTTGTTGCTGTAGTTGCTGCTGCGGTTCTGTTTGATTTTGCTGCAGTTCGCCCTGCTGCTGATATTGACGTTGCTTTTCCTCTATTTGATGCGCATCTAAAGGCGCACGCCCCGCAGCAACGTCCGAGTAGAGGTGATTAGCAGTAGTCTCATCACTAGAACTGTCGGCCCCTTGACTGGTTTTCCGGTGGCCTTCTTCCCCGCCGTACTTAATATTACCGGCCAGCCTGCGAGTCCCCACGTGGGACGGGTGGATTGTGATCAACGCGGTACAGCGCCTTGCGGGGAAGACCGCTTGGGGCTATGAAAACACCCGTGTTGTCAACAAAGGTAGCGCCAAGCTTCTTGGCCACGTGGCACATGTTGGCATTAGAGGGGAAGATGCGCTGATTTAGTACAGAGTTTCTTCCCTGAGCACTGAGCTGGCAAGATGGAGGAAGCCTGGATGCGCGCTTTGGGGAACGCCCTTTTGTACGCTGCGATCAGCGTTTCCCACTGCTGGCTGGTGATCTCCCGCTGCTTGCAATCATTGACCCCCACGTGGAAGGTGACAAGTTGGACGTGGGGTGATTGAGGCTGCTTCATGCACCAATCAGTTAGGTGAGAAGTTTGCAGGCCGGACACTGAAGTGACCTGCACTCCCTCACCTTGGTACATAGTCATTTTCTCGCCCTTGACGTTTTTTTGCAAAGCGGAGTCTCCAATGACTATGGTTGTGGTGCCGGCGTGGACTCGATGATCAAAATTCTCCTCGTTGGGAGAAGGACATTAAAATTATGAGGTAGTTGATTACGGCCCTTCTCACTTTGTTCCCGTTCGCCTGCGCCGCAGATTTCCCCTTGTTTCTTGGTTTCGGACGGAGGCGCGTGGACCGTTATAAGTGTGCCGCCAGAAACCTGATCCCGTAGTGTACTTGACCTGATGAATCCAGACCAAAAAGGTGACTGCCAAGCGTGTAATATGCAAAGAAGTACCCAACGGAGAAAGAAAAACGCTTAGAAAAGACGGGTACAACACAATTTATTAATATTTCGGGTAAATACCCTTTGTCAAAATAGACAAACAAACAAACATAGAGATTAGCCGCTACTTATCTTATGTTTGTTTGTCTATTTTGACAAAGGGTATTTACCCGAAATATTAATAAATTGTGTTGTACCCGTCTTTTCTAAGCGTGTTTCTTTCTCCGTTGGGTACTTCTTTTCTTGACCTGATGAGCTTAGGTGGGGTAATTCGCACAGGGATCGTGTCACAGCAAGCGGTATGAGGGTTTACTCTGCCACTGTGAGTAATCTCCTCAGCTCCAGAGATGGTGGGAGGGTAGGGTGATCCCTCGGGCCCTGTTGACTGTGTGATGACGTAATTATTGACGGGTGCCACTTGACAGTACAGGTCATGGATGAGTTGGCTGTCATTGTCACGTGCGCATTCGAGGCCCTGCAATTTATCGGATAGCTGACAGTGCAAGTCTGACATGTCGGTCAGCTGGTCCTGGAACTGGGATAGTTTGCCACGCACGCAGGACTCAGACATCTGCAGATCGTTGGTCACCAGCACACCTGTCTCACGCACCTGGCACTCTAGCTGCTCCAGTCTTTGTCGCATCTCCACTTTGTTCTGAAACAGCTCCTGGCGTAGAGATTCAACAGAAGCAAGTTGGGCTTGGAGCTGAGTGAAGATGGTTGGCTTTGTGTCGCTGATACCAGAGACCACGAGCTGACTGCCAGCAGTGTCCACTTGAGTGCAAGCGACCGCGGTTCGTAATGAGGACACGTATCCTGTGACGAGGTCAATCACGGATGCTGTATATCCAACACTGCAAGTGGTGACCTCAGGCGAACAGCGAGCGGGATGCGACTTGGCCACGCACGACTGAGGACACGTGATGGGCGTGGCCGGAGGGCTGACGAGAGAGAGTGTGGAGTTATCTAACTCAGGGATGAAGGTAGGGTTAATAGGAGCGGGTGGGGTGTTTGCTGCATCTGAGGGAGAGGGATGGTGGACGGTGAGGAGTGCGGAGCTTGAAGTATCACGGGTGGAGGGAGGGTGGAAGGGAGAGATATTGACCATATCAGGGATTTCATCTACGCCAGCGCACGACGTTACGTTTGTTTCACTAGAGTGGTCAGTCACGGGGATGAGTGACATAGAGGCTGGCTGGCTGTGAACAGTAGTGGTTGATGCCCCGCCCTCGACCCCCCCCCCCCCCCCCCCCCCCCCGGAGAAGGAACAGAGTAATGCAGTGAGCGGGGCTCAGGAGCAGTGATAGATACAAAGAGATTTAAAAGACAATGAATTCAATAATGACGCATCCGTCATTAATTTACGTCATTTTTAATATTAAAATTTTGACCCCCCATTACACCCCCGTTAATTCCGAATCAACCCTTTGATTTGAAAAAAGTGACGAGCATGACGGATGCGTCATTATTGATTTAATTATCTTTTAAATCTCTTAGTATCTATCTCTATAACTATTGTCTTTATGAACACCTAATTATTTACCTGTCTAAGTGATTTTATATGCTACTAATAAGTTACAACTAACTTTTAGGAACCTGCAGAGGTAACCTTTAAGTTACTTATCATAAGAACTTATTAATTACTTATAACAAGAACTTATTAATTACTTACTGTAAGTTCTTATAAGTTCTTACAACAACTTGACTTAAGTCACAACTTACTCGGTCAGATTTGTCAAGATACAAGGACAATAAAAAAACTTTTTTTGCTCAGTAGTACTCTGGCGGTGGTGCAGATGGGGCTAAACAATCAGGCACAAGTGGTGTAAATGACATGTCATCTCTCTGCGAAGCATATGACAAAAATATTGATTGATTACCAAATCTGATTTTTATTTGTTTAAAAGATTGTGTAGTTTTTCTGTGGTTTCCTGAACACCGATCTGTTTCCCCATCTCTAAAAAACTGGCTTTTAGTTCTTCAACATTCACGGGAGATTGACTACGCATCTTATTCTGTATTTCAGACTTCTGTTTTTTGTAATTATTTAAATCATCCTGGACTCGCTTAAATTCTTCGTCATCAATAAAATTATCGTTCAATGCCTTACTGATAATAAGTTTCCTACTGCTCAGCTTCGCACCAGCCAGCGTACTCAATGCTTCATGTTTCTGTAATTTCGTGTGAAACCTCTTATTTAAGGCATCCAAACCAAAGCAAGTCAGGCATGTAGCAACGCTAAGGCCCTCAATTGCAATTCCAATTATACTTCCAATTCCTGTGGCAAACAGAACAATACCCCCTACAGAACATCCAGCTGAAACTGTACCAATAGCCATAGAAGTGTTTTGAACATAATTAAATACTGACTTATACCGTCTCTTACATCAGGAGTACCTCGCCTCTTCACTTTCCAAATATTTCAAAGCTTCTGTAATATTATTTAATCTGAATACATCTGCTGGTAATGTTTTATCTGATGCAATTGGCACAGCTGTTGTATGCGGATCAGGCGCAAGCGTTGTTTTAGTCATCACATTTGTTTCAGTCGGCTCAAGCGACGGTAGTATTGGATAGAATTTTACCCTTTTTTATTGACAAATATTTTTTTTTATTTAATCAGCAATTACATTTTACAACTCGTCAAAAGTATACAATTTGTTGGCATAATAAAATGAAACAAGATCAATGTGTTCAAGGTTTATGTAACTTAGACGAACAAAAGTTGTTTTGTCGACCACCACCTTGACAGCGGAAATACTGCTCAAAACATTAATAACATCAACACTTTTTGTAATAGCAATAAAGACCTTTGATGCTTCTGTCACTGTTTCATCCCATGTAAGTTTGATTCCCTGTGCTATATCTGCCTCTTTCACAGAAGCTACAGATCTCAAGATAATTTCAAATACTATTGTCGCTTCTCTAACCACGACTAAGCTTGCTGGCATAAACACAACAGAAGTATCTGATCTACCCTTTCTAGTTGTAAGAAGATACCGCTGTCTCTCATAATTTTCAACTTTCAGTTTATCTCTGCTATTGTTGTCTGGGGCAAAGCTTGGAACAAGGCTTACAATCAGCGGCCCAGAATTAACAACCTTCCTAAACACTAAGGCGCCTTCATCATCAGTGTATACATAAGGACTAATAAATTCCAACTTTATGTCCCAGTCAATTGTTGGAGGCGGTGCAGGCACAAGTGAAACTATCCACTTATTACCAACATGCATTAAGTTGTGTGGCACATTATTTACAAGATTAGGTGCAACTGGTACAGTAACATCACGAAGCTGACCAAGTTTAGGAATCTGTCTTTCACCATCTTTCATGTCAACAATTACTTTTCTCTTGTACATACCAGTTGAATCATGTTCAAAACCATATATTTTCTCCAATTTCTCCCTCCTTCTCAAAATCCTGTACGTCAGCCAAATCTTTTAACTCTGTTACTGGACATGCAACTGGTATGATTCTCGGCTTTGGACCACCACTCATTTTTTATAAACAAAAATAAAATTATTTAACTTCTAACACTACACTAAAATCATGCATAACAACTGGTTTGTCATCCTGATTAGTTACAGACATACTCAGTGACTCAAAGAAACTGGAACCTAATTTCTTAAACTGCAAATTAGGAAATCTAGCAACCACACTTTCACAATAGGGTGCAGTTCCAGTTGGTAAGCATCTCAACAAAGTTGAAGGCTTGCCATTGTGAACATTTTCAGTTGTGTTTAGTTCTTTCAAATAAACATTTAGTACTGTGTGTACTAACAAATTGGCAGGACGTTTTCCAGTTATATTAAGTTTATTTGTCTTCAATGTTATAATATGAGAAAAAACATCTTCTTCAGCCATATACCAATCTTCTTCATCCAAATAAAAACCAAGTAGATAAGCAAAATTAATTGACATTTTTAACCAATCTTGTTTCGAAGATTCTAATGTAACAAGTAGGTTAGCTGGATTTAAAGTTGCTTTAATACTAAATTTACTAAGAAACCATTCAGCTATAGTACAAAAGTCATAATACCCAGGTGGTAAAGCTTCAGTCACACCACCAAAAATTACTTTATAATTTATATCATCATCTACATTAAACCACCTTACACTATAAAATATTTCATGGATAGCTACAGTCTTGCTACCATCACAATTATCAATCCCATTAGTTAACCACACTGGTTTGCTTGTGTCAAGATTTGTTAAGGTAATAAACATTTTTATTATCTCATATAAAAAAGGATGGAATTTAAATCACCAACCATTACCACTACAAACGCATTTCAATTTAATATAGATGCCAAATATAATGTTGCACCTACTTATGAACAGAAAATAATTCAACTAAATCAGCTTGATATAGCTGTAAGTGAACAAGATCTATTTCAAGTCAAAGTACCAAATCCGTTTCATCATTACCTTAACCCTCCAATAACAGATGACTCAACTGCAAGAAAGTGGTCTTCAAACCCACTACAGATGTTTCAAAACCAGCTTAACTTTGCTATACTGTGTTCAACTACAGGCTGTGGTGTTTCATTCACAGACCACTTGAATCACTCAAACAAACTTATTAGGTCTGTGTATCCTTTCCACACTTATTACCAGCTTAGACGCATTCTGTCAGAACTTCATACACCACTACCAACTGAATCCAGTTTCAACAGGTTTAACAACCCCATGGATATGAAAGCGTTTGAATGGATTTGTAATGAATTTAACATAAGTACCAGTTATGACTTCGCACAAAAACTTGATGATCACAATGGTATGGGTACATTGTATTATGCTATGAGTCACAGACAATACCCACAAGATTACTACCCCGGTTACACTTCATTCTCATCTAAATCACAAGTCTGGTTAGGATCAATAGAACAGAAACAGTCTAATGCCTGGACCACATTTATCTGAGACAAGAGTGACGGATTTACTCAAGCGGGAGTTGAGCGCGTAAATGAGTCTATCAGAACATATGTCTGGTGTATCCTAGGTGCACAATCACTAACAAAATCAAACATTTTGAATGGAAGTGGAAAGTTCGAGGCACAAAAACAGTTTCTCGCAAACTTAGAAGATTCAATTAATTCAACAGTCGATCTCCCATCAAGCATACAACGCTATCAATACGTACTCAGATATGCGAGATCAAAAGTTGACTTTGTAGTAGGCATCGGGTTATACATGTTACCATCTGACCTTCAACTCCAAATGGGTACAATAACAAATTATAATAATGAAATCATTGTTGCAGGTGTTGGTCAAAAATTAGGACTCAATCAATCTGTAAACTTGGGGGCCACAACCACACATGTACAGTTGTTAAAACCATTACAGACACCTCGGGTAACACCCCCGACCCCAACACCGGCACTCATACAACCAGTACAATCAACCCCAGATCTATCACCGACCCCTGACACACATGAGTCAGAGAGAACTGCATTGGTAATAGGCCTAACGGGATTAGGAGTATTACTTCGTTATCTGTTTCATTAAATACCCTGTGATTAACCCCCCTACTGTCACCAAAAAGACCCAAACATGTTCTGCCATAAACCCTACTGCCTTTGCCGCAGTACTAATCAACCAACTGACAACAGTGCCTATAATACCAGGCAAAGCGTCCATTGCTTTCAGAGCCAATTTTTTAAGCAAGTCTGATATGTGAGACAGTTGTTTTTTTACCCATGACTGTAAATCTTTTGGGTCTGTTGGTGGAGCCGGGGCTGGCGGTGTTGGACCACTACCACCACCACTGCCGGAGACAGCCAACACAACAGTACTGATAATAAATCCAAGAGCAGTAATTAAACTAGCAATTGTAATACCCTGCTCTCTGAAAAGTGTTTTAAGTCTCTCAGCCAGAGTAGTGTCTTCGTGAAGTATTTTCTGAATAGTTTCTCTAATCCTGTTAACTTGTGTTTTCAGTTTTTCCCTCCCAATACTAATCACTTATAACCTTCCTGATCTTTCTATCTGCAAATCATTTAATCTGTGTTGGATTCTTTCTTTCATTTCTGTGTCAAGATTCCCATTGTCTGCTGTAGCCAGTTTCTCTTTTTCTCGTTCTATGTGTTTATCAAGCTCACCTAGTTTGGCAACATTATTTACCATCTCACCTCTTATTGTCTGCAATGATTTATCCAAGCCAATTATCTCTCTCATTGACAAAGGCGGATCATCTATTGTTTTCATAGCATCATTTAATTGACCTTCAGTAAATGAAGTTTCTTGTATCACTGTGTTTGCTATTTCTGGTAGGCTTGTTACTGGTACCATTTCAATTTGTTGCCCTGTTGGTAACTTTGTTTGCATGTCGTAAAGCGCACTAACAAGTCTTGGCGTGACAGGAGACCCACCAATACCAAGTTGACGCAAGGTATCAACACCACCTTCATTTTTGATTGTACTTAAAGCCCTAAACCTACCAGGGTCTTTTTTGTTAGTCAATAGTACTTTTCCTTTGTCAACAGTATTTAAATATAAATGACCCTTGCCATCAAGTTCAAACTGATTAGGATCTATGTTGTCTGGGCGATTACCAACATGATCATAAAACGAGTTCACTTTGGTTTCTAAAAGTTCGTGATGTAAACTGTAAATATTTCTTGTACCTGTCATATCTGTCATATCTGTCATATCTGTTGTATTACCAAAATCATGCATGTCATCCATTTCAAAATCTTCATGATTAAATCATCCTGCTGCCATTGTTTTATTAATTTATTATTTTTTATTGTGCATAATAAAAATGACACAGTCTTACGGATCAAAGTTAGACCCATACAGAAAATTACGTGAGCCTCTGGGTGTTAAGGGCATAAGACAATCAATCGTCATCACAAACAATCCAAGTACCATAGACCAGAACCAAACACTTACAGTCAAGTTTCCAAACCTAGGCCCCAGTGACGTTATTGTTCCTGGCACTGCACGCCTAGCATTTAATATTGAACTTTCATCAGATGCAGATGTGAACAGAACACTGGTTGACAATCTTGGCAGAGCAATTGTTAGAACTATTAAAGTAAAACTTGAAGGACAGGAAGTGTTTAGTCTTGACGACTCCGATGTGTTCTACTGTTACAAAGACCTTTGGCTCACAAGAGAAGAACGAGAAGACCGTATTTATCAAGGCATACAGCCAGATAATGTTGGTGAACTTCGAATCAATGCCGGAGATAAGGTAACTACTGGGGTACCCAAGGAAATTATTATAGCAGAAACATATGGAACTAGATTTTACATTCCACTTGAGTTTGAAATCCTAACAGCTCATCTGCCTTATTATCAAGGAGCACTGAATGACCGTCTGAGTTTTGAACTAACTTTCAATGACTACTCCAAAGTTATTAAATCATCTGATCTTAGTGCAACATATAAGATCTCTAACATTTCCTTGGAATATGAAATTGTCACACACACTGATCTAGCCAGACTCATACAAAATCAGTACCAGTCAAGACTTCCAATTTATTATGACAGGGTGATTAGACATAGTTTAATACCCAAAGACAAGAGTGACCCAATGTGGAACATAAACTTGAACACACCTGCCAGGTCACTGAAAGGTATCCTTATGTTGTTTGTTGAACCAGCAGCTCCATACAAACGGGATTCAGAAAAATCCTACAATCCAAAGATTACACATTTGTCTTGTACAATCGAAGGCCGCCCTAATCAAGTGTACGCATCTGGAATGTTACCTTATCAACACTACGATGAGATCACAAAGTATTTTGCGGGTGGAAGGATTAGAGATAAACCAGCAAACATTGTGTGCAAAGATTTACATCTGTATGACGTTAGGATTGGTCAATACCTGACAAACAAATATGCACTTTGGCTAGACCTTCGTAGTACAGATGATGATTACCTTCATGGGTCAGGTCGTACTGTTGAAAACGGCAGTGATGGAATTACAATCCAGATACAAAAAAAGGTTGAAAAAGCCGAAGCCATAAATATATATTTGTACCTGATATATGACGCACAACTCAATATACAGAGTGCAGACTAAGTGGACACATATATTAAAATTATATTGTGTATTAAAATGAATCGGAGCTTGATGACCCTTGACCCACACTGTGGATTATTTTGTGGTGCCACAGGGTGTGGTAAATCTACAAACAAAATACATCCACCATTTTGAAAACATTGTAATATTTTGTCCTACAATCAAACACAACAAAGCTTATCACAACCGTTTATTCATTTGGACTGACAGCAACATATACTTAGTTGACCCTGAGATAAAACTGAATGACTACCTACAATATTTTTACAAACAATTTGAAGGACAGTCAACATTGTTTGTTGTTGATGACTGCTCAGCAGAAAAAGACATTGTCAAGAAGAGAAACACATTAGCAGAACTTGCTTTCAGTGGCAGACATGCAAACATCAGTGTATGGATTCTCACTCAGAAATATAATGCTGTATTAAAGGATTTTCGAGAACAGTTAAAGTTTATCTGTTTGTTTTACTGTAAGGATTGTGACAGCCTTGAAGACTGTCTCAGGGAAAACGACGTCATCCCAAATAAGCATGAACGGGATGATGTAAAAAATAAACTGAGATCAACTAAGCATCTAAAGCTCATTTTAAAGACAGATCAGCCCACAGGGTATGGGTTAGTAAATTAATTTATTCTTTTGTCTTGACTAATAAAAATGACAGACGGACAAATCATACAAGTGATTGATCTCACACACTGTTTCAAAGATGTTATGAACTTTACTGACTTAATATCACCCAAACAGACTTACATAAGCCTTTCAGCACCATTGGAAATATATGCTACATATAGTGTGACTTTGGATTATGTTGATGAGCATCCAGGTGTGGAGTGCATGACAGTTGATTTAAAGACACCTACTTTTAAAGTTGATGATACCAACTATGGTTGGTTAGGAGAAGTTTGTTATAGCATATTTAAACAACTACGCAAACTAAATGTTTATATTGTCAGTGTTACAGTTAATAAAGTGGTATTACACAAGGTGAGCCAGCAGAGTTAATTTTTATTATTTTTTTAAATTACATTATAAATGAACCCTGATGAACTCCTTCTATTGAATGATATCAATGCGGTAGAGAACAAAAACTTAGACTCTAAGAAACAGCGTCTTTCGTCTGTAATTGTCTCAGGCAAATCAAAGACTTATCTCGGGAAACAATACATGACAGAGGATATTGAATCTCTTACGGCTGACGAGCTAATCAAACTTCATGCTAAATATGAAAACCACATTGCCTCACTAATGACACGTGATTTAAGTCGATCTCTTGTATGTCTATACACAAAAGCAGTGAGTCACTTTCTACCTGTAGATTGTGACAGTCTATCACACGACCTTGAAAGCAATCCTATTGTTTCAAGTTCAATTGGTAAATTAGCATACGTCATGTTTTACAAGTTTGGAAATTACCTTGCACCTGTGGTAACCTTACTTGTTACAGGGAGTCATATTGATTTTTCGAAAATAAATTTTACTGCAGAAGAAAATGGACGAAACCCAGACGACTCCACAACTGAACCCCGTCCCTGTTTTGACACAGGTTCAAACTGTGACTAAGGCTAAAAGTCCAGGCAGGGTTGAGGCTGGAAAAAGATTAGCCGAATATAACAGACAAAAAAAATTACAGCTTCAAGCACAAACAGAAAAGGCTTATGTAACTGATCCACTGTCAGGACCGTCAGGACCAACACCAACAAGACTATCACACCCACATCAAAGTGAAAGACAAACAACTAAGTCTGACCCTGTCCCTGAACCTCAATCAACAAAATATATAGTTGCTGGATTTGTTGTCGGATTTGGTTACGTAGGTTATCAATTATACAAAAAAATACAAACCACAAACTCGTACATTGACCAAAAAATCAGACACTCCAAAAACAACACCAGAAGTCGCCACATTACCAGTAACACCCAAAGCCGTTGACCCATTTATCATGCACTAATAAAAATATTATTTTAATTTTTCTTGCCTTAAAAAATGAATGACTCAAAGAACATAATGAACCTTGTGTATCACTCTGCCGTAATCAGTGGATTAGCAGTAGCTTATTCTATGCTGGGAAAAAGTCTACTCAAAATGAAATCAGCAGACCTCAGTAGATTAGACATTGAAGACAGCGCTAAGCTAATTGCAGTTGTTACAGCGTCAATTGCGACAAAAGATTTTCTTGTTAAGCAAGGGATTATTCCTGAAAATGTTTCTATGTAAATAAAATAAGTATGGCGACGATAGCTATTATGATAGGAGGTGCGATGGTTAACGCCCTAGCATTCAGTGGCTCTAATTATCTCTTTTCAAAAGTGGGTAGAGAAGAGAGTGCAGAAGAAATGAAACTTCACAATGAAGCATCTGAGAAACTTGCACAAGCGCAGCAGGATTATGAAAAGAATAGAATTGAGAAACTTGATTTCATCAATGAAAGATTGAGGCTTGAAGGCCACGCACAACATACGTTTTCAAATACAGACGAAGCAATCAGGGAATATTTTCTTGTCATGGGTGAAGACATGTCTATCCCAAAACCAAAACTAAGTGACTATTACAAACCGAGTACAGAACAAAGAAACGGGGAGATAATCTTTGTTCTAGTGGGAATGACATTAGTTTATTTTACAGGAGTTTTCATTGCTAGAAAAAATGGCAGCCGAAAATAAACTATCAAAAATATATTACTCTCCATCAGGCTATTGGAAAGGGCAAACAGCTATTCAGAAATTACATTCCGCTGTGGGCGGAGATATAACACTCAATCAAGTCAAGCAATGGTTACAGAGACAAGCAATTTGGCAGATATATCTCCCTGCTCCAAGAAAAATAACAAGACCTCATTTTGAGAACACATCACCTAATGACACGCACCAAATGGACCTCCTGTTTCTTCCACATGATACAATAAGAAAGAAACGATACAAATACGCATTAACTGTTGTAGACATAGCTTCAAGGTATAAAGACGCTGAACCCATATCTGACAAAACTGCTAACACTGTTGCGACTGCTTTATCTAGTATCTATAAAAGAGGCCCTTTAAGATACCCCAGACTAGTGCAAGTTGATGACGGATCAGACTTCAAAGGTGCTGTTAATCAGTTATTTGCGAAGCATGGTGTAATAGACAGACGAGGTATTCCAGGTGTGCACAGATCACAGGCAATTGTAGAGAACTTTAACAAACAGTTATCAGAAAGACTTTTCAGTTACCAGTATTCTAAGGAACTCATGCATGACACCCGTAACACTGAATGGGTAAAGAGATTACCACATGTGATAAAAGCAATGAACAATGAAGGACACCCAAAGCCTGCTGATGCCATTAAATTGAAAACAATTACAGAACCTAAAACAGGATCAACCCCAGCACCAGACACAAGTTTATTTACTAAACAGATGAGATATTTGTATCAACCAGGAGAATCAGAAAATGACGTCAGACGCAGGGCGACAGACCCCATCTGGTCCACATCCGTTCATAATATAAAAAAAAATAATTCCCGGTCCAGACGCAACAATATATTACCTGTATGACCCTGCGCCACAAAGGGCATTTGTCAGAGAAGAATTACAGATTATTCCCCCAGACACCGTTACTCATTTCAGTAACTAACTCATCAATTAATTCATCAACCAGTTCATCAGCTATGTCTTCAGATAACTTGAGCCTGTAATGACCAGGTGCATAAGCTTTTTCCTTGGTGTGAAACACGCGTTTTGTGTCCCCAACTGCCAGTGACTTTTTTTGTTTTTGAATCATTTCACGATTATGTTTGTTCGATCTCAGTGACTTGTTTGGATAATCAGGCATCAATGCACCATCTAATACTTGCTTGTAATGCTCATGACGAATGTCTTTATTTTTTATTGCTGTTTTTTTTTTTTTTTATTCCTTTGGCTTTTGACTGACTTCCCTTCTGGTGCAGTACAGAATACATTTTTGATCTCAGTCCAACATACTCAACTATCGGCACACCATTCAGTTCATCTTTAAACTTACCAGGCACTTTCTTGTTTTGTGTGCTAAACAGTGGATGGTCTTTAGGATAATCAGACGTGTCATACATGTGTAACTCTGTTTTCATGTCTTCATAAAAGTCTTCAGTACACACATCAATGATCATAGAGTCAGTGTCAGTGTATAACAATCGACACTCAGGATTTTTTGGTTTGAAGTAATCATAATAAAATTCAAGCATCAACAATTTTGATAACTCAAGTATTGCCATACCAATGAATACTGGCTTGTCCAGTTTGACAATCTTTTTTTTGAGTGACACAGCATATAATGATGAATGAAACTCTTTGTACCCTGTGTACTGTGGCTTGCCTGTAAGTTTAATTGCACCCAATTCAGTTGTGACCAGTCTCACATCTTTTCTGTGATGAGGATTTTCCATTGTCTTGCCAAAACAGGCATTGTTCATAAGCTTAAAGTGTAGCTCTTGGGTGCCCAGCTACATTTCATCAAATCATGAAATAGTCATTTCGTGATATAAAATATATTTATCCAACTGAAAAAAGCACGAGGAATGGAAATATGTGCACGGTTTATTTTGCCTTTGCGTAGATACTTTGATATTAGCAAAAATAAAACCTGGCCTCCGAAAAAAAAATCTTCGGCAATCTTCGGAAAAGTCACATGACATAACGTCACAAGCATGACGCGCTGGGTCCCATCCGCTCCCGTTTGTCGAAGTATCAACACGTGGACTGTACGCAGTGTGATAATTGTATCGTTTTCAGTTTTGCGTGAACTCTTTGTGTGGTGATCTAGAAATATGCCGGGGCAAGTTTGTGTTGTTGGTGGATGCAGCAACAGAGCAACCAAAGAAATATCTCTCCACACGTATCCAACAGATCAAACTTTGTGGCCGGCATGGGACCGCTTCGTCCGTTCCACTCGCAGAGACTTCCAGAAGGGAAATAAAAGGACGATAATCTGCTCCGCACATTTCAAGGAAGACGATTTTTCCAACCTAATGAAATTCAGGATGAAATTTGCGGAAAAGTTGTTATTAAAACCCGGAGCCAATCCAAGCATCCGGCCGATCGCACTTCATCAACACCGTCCATCGCAGCGGAGAAGAAGCACAGAAATGTCCTCGCAATGAAGCTGCAGCTAGCGAGAGAGGTAAGCCACAGTATCATATTCTGAATATTTTAGGTAGATGAAGATAAAAGTTTAGTGTGTGTGTTTGTTGGGAGAGTGTGTGTGTGTGTGTGTGGGGGGGGGGGGGCGTTTGTGAGGCAGGCTTGGCTCTCATCAACCAGCTGGTACTAAGTGGTAGTGTTGACACTACTGCCGATTGGAATTCAATCTATAAATAGCAGTTTGTATACGTGCATGCATAATGGTCCAAGGTGATATACTACACAGGAAAGACTTCCAGCTTTTGCCTGCTTATCCTTGTGAAATCTTTTGTGCGGATACTCAATACATTTGTATTCCACGTTTTCTTCTGAGTGAATAGCACATTTGTATAATAATTGAATAAGACTCTCAGTATAAAGCAGTTACATTTTGATTAATTTACACAGTATGTGTGTAAGCTTT
Source organism: Semisulcospira habei (assembly GCA_036245525.1). Classification (NCBI taxonomy): domain Eukaryota; kingdom Metazoa; phylum Mollusca; class Gastropoda; family Semisulcospiridae; genus Semisulcospira; species Semisulcospira habei. The sequence goes on along the minus strand of BTPG01000003.1, from coordinate 213,864,778 downwards.
ATGAAGTTTATCATCTGTGGATGAGTTGAAATTCTTTTAATTGCTTTAATTGCAGGCTACAGAAAACAGACACGTGTCTGTGCAGGGAGACGCACAAGCAAAGTCACCCCCTGCGTGTACATCAGTAGCACCCGATCAGGCCAGCATATCTGATGATGACTTTGAAGACAATTACGAGCTCAACGTCAGCGAAGAAATCCCCATGCCGGATCTTCACGAAGGCAGCTGTTCGCAGCTTGAGAAACACAACAAAGGTGTTCAAGCAAGAGTGAGACACAGGAGCAAGAGTAAGTGTTCTGCATCTATGCCTCGTACACATATTCATGTTTGTGAGGAAACAGTTCATGTCAATTTGTATTTAAACAGTACCATTGCCAGATTGTGGTCATGGCCTCTGCAGTATTTGGAGAGGACCTCAAAATTATTAAATTAGTTGTTTGTTGTTTTTTTAACTTGTAGGAATTCTTGCCAAACCTCTTGTGGCTGATGTTTCCGTCCAGCATGGGAAATCGTGCATGAAGCCGAGCTGTGCTGATATGGCAGTGCAGTGCAGCCTGATAAGTGCCCCTCCGCTTTCTCTGTTCCCATCAACATCAGCTGCTTCACAGCAGGATGAAAATGAGAAGAAGCTGGAGAACACACAGCCTGACCAGGCAGAGCGTCTGTATGTATAGCAATAGTCCATAAAAAACGTGAAAATTTTAAATGTTGTTTCCCATGCTAAAACTAAAACATCTTAACTGTAAAGAGTTAACTTGCACACCATGCAGACCGATTCTAACTGGTTGGCAGTACTCGGATCTGTCACACAAGTTGACTCTTTACAGTTAATATGTTTTAGTATAGGAAACAACGTTTGAAATTTATTGGCATTGTTGGCCAAAGTGTAAACCAAAAGTGAGTCTATGTTCTGGGCCAATGGTCTTCCGTCCGGTGTCGTCCGTGGTAAACTTTAACGTTGGCATTTTCTCTCAGACATATTTTTTTCGCAAATACTATTCAAACCCAAACTTGCTACAGAGATATCTGATGGTAAGACCTATCTATGTATACTGATTTGCATGACCTCTCGGTAAGGTCAAGGGTCACAAGAGCTCAGGAAATGGGTTTTAAAAAAATAGCCATATTTTGACAAGAAACGTTTTGTCGGACATGTGCGGGTGGGTCGATACGAATGAGCCATATGGGCTTTGCCCTTCTTGTTTTATGGAAGTCAGTATATATTATTACTGTTTTTCTTGGTTGTTTTTGTTTTGCTCACTCAAGACAGCAAAGTGAATCTGTGTGCTGAGTCAGTGGTCCTTTCAATGAAAGTTATTTTTATTCGTGTTATGTTTGTGGTGTGCAGCAACCTCCCAGAGCCACGACCAGCTGCCCATCTGGAAGACAAATATATTGTCTTCCAGCGTAATCTGCTACTACTTTTCGACACCTGCACAAAATGTGCAGAGCCGGCTACAGCACACATTGCAGAGACAGTCGGAACCTGCATCCGCATTCTGCAAACCTGCACAAATGAGAAGTGTGGCTTCTCACGGGTGTGGGCCAGTCAGCCATTCCAGCAGAAGATGCCTTTGGGGAACCTTCTGCTGTCTTCCGCCATTTTATTTTCAGGAAGCCTCCCAGCGAAGGCCCTGCGAGTGCTCCAACTTCTCAACGTTAGGGTATTCAACATGTCAACGTTCTTTCGCCACCAACATGACTACCTGTTTCCGATTGTGGAACTGGAGTGGGAGCAGGAGCAGAGGGTGGGTGTGGTGTATGAAAATGGGACCTTTGTTTACATTTCTATACAGATGTGTGTTGACAGTTACATACTGACACATACAGGAATGTAATGTTTATTTCTGCCAATTTCTACTTTTTAGATGCATCTGGGCAACAGATGGTATCTCCAAAAAATTGTAGTATTCATTGTTATTGCTATTCATAGTGTGGTCATACTACAGTGGTGGATGCAGCATAGTTTATTTGTAACATCAAACTAATCTGGCCTAGCTGGCACTTTGTTGTATCCAAAGTTTACTGTACTTATTTAGGATTGGATTTCATGCTTTACTATGTTATAACTTAGTGATTAATGTGTTTGTCAACAGGAGATCATCAGACAACTGAAAGATGATGGTCAACCGTTGGTGCTTGTTGGAGACGGGCGATCCGACAGCCCTGGGCACTGCGCGAAATATGGATCCTACACAGTTATAGATCAGCGCATCAACAAAGTCATTGATGTACAGGTGGTGCAGGTCAGTGTGTCAGCTGTTGCATTCAGGTTTAATCTCCTTTTTCCTACATGTATTTGCTTTTTTTACATATGTGGTAATTAATTTCTGTGTAGCCTGAAACAACTTTTTTAACATGACTTGGTTCACTTCTGTCAGACTCTGTTGTGAAAAAATGGACACATCTTTTTGTAAATTAATGAATACATTTTACTGACAACATGGTGTCGCATTCTCCTCTGTAGGCCCCTTCAACCTGAATACACTACAGCAGGAAACAGATGGCACCATCCTTTCACTGGTGTCCCTGCTAAATGTGAACTTGTCTGTAGTCTACAGAGGACAAAACTGACTTTTGGGACTGTGTTACTTTGTTATGATGAAAATTTATTGTTTATGTTGTGTTTTAGAGCAATGAAGTAAAAAATTCCACGTGGTGTGAACTGGAGGGCTTACAGCGGACTCTGGCAGCGTTGACCGACAGAGGACTGACGGTGAACACAATGGTCACCGATCGCCATCCACAGATAACGAAGTATCTGAGGGACCGTCATGATGGCGTGCAGCACCTGTTTGACATTTGGCATGTCGCGAAAGGTACCATATTATATGTTTTGGAACATTTGTTGTTTGATGGGTGTACACAGCGTTTTGTGTTATTGTCTATCATACTAAATCTGTTTATATTGCTGCTTTCAATTCTGCATAATAAACTGCATGACTTACATGATTCTAAACCGCCAACCTGCAATCTTTATTGACTCATACGTTAAGTGTTAGTCAAAAACTTGTACTTCTGTTTTAATTCCAGGGGTGTGGAAGAAACTTGACAAGCTGAGTCAGGTGAAAGGATGTGAGGATATTGGCCTATGGAAGAAGGCAATCCGCAACCACCTATATTGGGCAGCTGTGGCAACTCCCAGCGACTGTGGCGAGACGAAGAAGGCCAAGTGGTTGTCTCTGCTGTATCATATACAGGACATCCACTCTGGCCTTCCCGGTCCCCACTTCCCTGCATGTGAGCATGGAGAGCTGGAGAAGGAACAAGCCAGGCAATGGTTGGAGCCCAGTAAGTTTGCACTGTACATTGTAAAATTTGTATTGTTTACCAAATAGACATCTTCAAGCATTCTTCATAGAAAGGCACTTTTGACGCTGTCTTAATTGTATGCGTATATGTATCATGACGGCAACATTCTGAGTTATCCTTTCACATTAGGTGTGACTTTAATGTTTCTGACCAGCTCATTTTAATGAACCTTATATCTGACTATCGTGCATGTCTGTCTCCGTTTTAGCCACAAAAGCCTTCACTTCCCTTGAAAAAATCATAGCAGATAAGAGGCTGTTGAACGACGTTGCACGACTCTCCTCTGGCGACCAGACCTCGAACCTGGAGGCCTTACATAGCTTACTGCTGCACTTCGCTCCCAAGCACACTGCCTTTAGTTGGCTGGGAATGCGAACAAGGTCAGTCTTATGTGTATTATCAGGTTTGGGCATTGGATGCAGTGCAGGGCATCTTCCTGCTAGATAAAATTAGTTTGCTGCAAGGCATTGTGCAGCGAACAGCGACAAGGCCTGCTCATTGCAACAGAGGATTTGGTCACATTTTATGCACTGCCTTGTTAATGTAAGGAGATCAGTTCAGAAGGTTGCCGCAATGTCAAACAGAGATTGTATGTGGTTATAGGTGGTATCACGGTTAACTGATGCATGTATTTATTCTGGAAAGGTGTCCTGCATGTCTGTATGATTCATACTGCTACCATCATACTGAAGAGACCACTGGACTCATGTTGTGTGATTTTGCTTACACGCAAAGCATCAAACTTGTTTGTCTATTATTAGTATTGACTGCCATTCAACCATGGACCTCTATTATACCTGCATGAATATGTGTTACAGGCACAAACTGGCAGCCATGCATTATAATGAAAACAACAACAGGGACCAGGCGACCACCAAGGAAGGAGAACCCAGATTCCAGGTCTACTATGGCAAGGCCAAAAACTTTGAAGCACGTGTGAGGCCAGTCGCAACAGAACACACGTACAGTAAGTAAAGTGTTATGTTACCATACGTTATTTGAATTACAATGGCAAACACTGCTGCCATTTAAGATGTTATGGACGTGGCACCTGCGGGGTGATGTCAACTTGTAATGCGCATCCACTCCATGACAGCAGCAGGGCACAACAACAGAAAAAAATGAATCTAAAATTTTAGACTTGTCCTCTGAAAGACTATAGTTTGAAAGACTATAGTTGCAATGTCATCACTCTCCTTGCATTTGGATGCTGTTTACTACCTACAGAAATTACAGCTATTTGTTTATTGTAATGTTGCACTGAGATATCCGAATTTCTGTTCATGTAATTTTAACCCCAGTTGTTAAGTGAAACAGAAGCTGATATTAAGTTAATTTTTTAGGATACGCTGTTAAACTGCAAGGGGCCCTCCTCCAGAGGCACAGTGAAGGGCCTGGGACCCTCCGCAAAAGCATCCACATCCGAGAGGAAGAGCCTGGCTACCTGACCGAGAAGGCAGACCGTGTGCCAAGAGATGAGGCGGTAGCCAACCATCTGCATAGGTTTCGCCCCAGACAGACCATGTGTGATGGCAGTGATGTCCCTGAGAATGATTTTGATGGCCCTGCAGATGATGACAGTTATCTATCAGAGTGACTTTTGTTGTAGTAGTAGGTTGTGCTGGATGCAGGCCAGCACACCATTTTTGTCTTTTGCTGTAATAATTGCACAAGGAAATTTCCATCTCAATGGACAATAAAGTGATTTGTAATTGTAACTGTCAGCATGCAAGGAGCACACTGTCAGTACTTTTTTTTTAAATAGCTGATTTCACAGATACCTGATATTTATTCTTTTGCCAACTGGAAAGGTGTTCTTCACGTATGTATGATTCATACTGCTACCATCATACTGAAGAGACCACTGAACTCGTGTGATTTTGCTAACACACAAAGCATCAAACTTGTTTGTCTATTATTAGTATTTACTGCCATTTAACCATGGACATCTATTATATCTGCATGCATATGTGTTGCAGGCACAAACTGGCGGCCATGCATTATAAAGAAAACAACAACAGGGACCAGACGACCACCAAAGAAGGAGAACCAAGATTCCAGGTCAATTATGGCAAGGCCAAAAACTTTGAAGCTCATATGAGGCCAGACACAACAGGACACACAGTAAGAAAACTGTTGTGTTACAATACGTTATTTGAATTACAATTGCAAAACACTGCTGTCATTTAAAATATTATGAATGTAGTGCCTGCGGTGTGATGTCAACTTATAATGCGCATCCCATCCATGCCAGCAGCAGGGCGCAACAACATAAAAAAATGGAATCTAAAATTTGAAACTTGTCCTCTGAAAGGCTATAGTTGCAATGTCATCACTTTCCTTGCATTCTTCCCCCACCCTGGTCTGCCCTAGGGGACTTGGGTGGGGTTAACTACTTTTTAGTTCCCACGGTGGGTTTTCCTATATTCTGGGGCATGTGTTTCTGTCTACCCTTGGTCCATTCACCTGTATTCACCTTTTTTAAACTCTCCCTACTGTCTGCGCTGCCTGTAACTCCTGATATTGGATGTGTGTTGCTAAATGGATTTGGTTTATTTAGTGTATTAGACCGGCTGGCGACATACATTCAATATTTTGTTTAGTTTAGTTTGTTCACAATCAGTGCAGGCACGTCCTGAGAAACTCTTGTTGCTGTCGGGACGTTAAGCAATGTACAACCATCCTTGCAATCTGGATGCTGTTTACTACCTACAGAAATTACAGCTATTTGTTTATTGTAATGTTGCACTGAGATGTCCGAATTGTTGTTCATGTAATTGTAGCCCTAGTTGTTAAGTGAAAACAAAAGCTGATATTAAGTTATTTTTCTAGGATATGCTGTTAAACTGCAATGGGCCCGCCTCCAGAGGCACAGTGAAAGTCCTGGGGCCCTCCGCAAAAGCATTGACCACATCCGAGAGGAAGGACCTGGCTACCTGACCGAGAAGGCAGACCGTGCGCCAAGAGATGAGGCGGTAGCCAAGCATTTACATAGGTTTCGCCCCAGACAGACCATGTGTGATGGCAGTGATGTCCCCGACGCTGATTTTGATGGCCCAGCAGACGATGATAGTTATCTGTCGGAGCGACTTTTGTTGTTGTAGTTGGCTTTGCTGGTTGCAGGCCAGCACAGCGGGTTTGTCTTTTGCTGTAATAATTGCACAAAGAAATTTCCATCTCATGGTCTGAGTGATTTGTAATTGTAACTGTCAGCGTGCAAAGAGCACACTGTCAGCACTGTTTTTTTTTTTTTTTAAATAGCTGATTTTACAGATACCTGATGCATATATTTATTCTTTTGCCACATGGAAACGTGTACTACATGTCTGTATGATTCATACTACTACCGTCATACTGAAAAGACCACTGGACTCGTGTGATTTTGCTAACACACAAAGCATCAAACTTGTTTAACTATGTATCTCGAAGGAAAATTTATAATTTCATCCTCAGCATGGGAAAAACTCTAAACAGAAAATTGAATGCTTGTTCTTGGATGCACTATAGTAAATACTGCAATGTTTCTTAAATAATGAAGCATGAAAAATATATATTATTTATTCAATGAACATGATTGGTGGCTTTTTTGTCTTCCTGTTCATCTGAGTGCGTGACCTGTTGATTAAAATGATAACATATGTGACCCTCTCTCACAAAACCAGTCTTAACTCGCAGGGAGCCGATCAGCTCTACACGCAATATATGGTGGGGGTCAATCTGGGTCATTTTCATTTTTTTGCAGAAATGTATTCTACATACACCAAAGAATCGTATGGTTAAAATCTTTATCATGAAAAATGCCATTAAATAGGTTAAAAATGATTTTAAAAGTCTGCCCTTGGCCCCAATTATGCTGCACACAGAAACTTCACATGCTGTTTTTTTCAAAATGGCCGCCAGAGGCTTTAACAACTTTAAACACAACTTCTACAATTTTTGCACTACAGCATACAGTCATATATCACAGTAATCAGCAAACATTGTAGTTTTCAGAAATTTATATATGTCAAAACATCCAAAATGAGAGTTAAGACTGATTTTGTGAGAGAGGGTCACAATATATACTCATGAGTGAAGTTGGCAAATGTGAAATACAGATTCATCTGAAAGATAACTACTTTGCACTTTCCAAGCATCTTTGTTGCTTTGTCTTGAACATAGGTGTGACATTCCTATTTTTCTTGTTAGTGCAGAATAGGGTTTCATTTTGTAAATATGTAAGCTTCCATACACAAGGGTAATAATGTACTGATTTCTGTCTTTCCATCTGCCAAACTTGTACACATGAATACTTGAGCATAAGAAATGTGACCCAATAGACGCACAATTTTAAATCTAGTTTTTGTACATGCATACTTTTGACACATAATAACATGCACACCCCTTGCTGCATTTCATTTGCTCGCAAATAGTCACCAATGTTACCTTCCTGACAGAATGGGTACAGAGCACTGGTCTAAGTAATGAACAAGCCAAAATAGGTAGCTCTACAAATGTTTATTCATCTACATGTACACACAGCACAATTCACCCCCTTCTGCATGCTGACATTGGTACGATTTACAAAACCTGTGCCTGCATGCACATGGGGATTAATGAGATAAAGGTAGTCGTCGTATGCAAGTTCTTGTGGAAAGCGAGTTTGTCAGCTTCTGTCCACAAATTTAAAGCCCTTGTAGCCTTTTTGTCCTGCTGGAAATTTCTGACGAATCTTGTGCATGGCACACGATGGCAAAGGCTTTCGGTTGTGTTTTCCAAGCCAGCCGTAACACCAGCGGATGACTTGCCTGTATGCTGTGTATCTCATGGTCCTGTAACACATAATGACGGATTCAAAGTAAGCGTTTCATGTAGTAAAAGCAAAATATCACTACCAATTACATGCTATTATCACAAACACACATATTCTCCATGTCACAGGTGTGGTGACTGAAAACTGGAATAAAAATAACCATAGGTGATGGTGTACCTAGAGTATGGTTTTATCCTGTATCCCACTTAATTTTCACAGGTGAGGTGGGGAACATTCTCATGTGAGTACACTGTCTCATGTGACAGAGTATTGCATGGTAAAGTGATAAGTATAGTGAAAACACTCATAAGTTATGTACTAACGTAGCACTAGCAATGGACTAGTACTAATACTGAAACGATGACCACTGCAACTTTATATAACTTTATCATAATAGTACAAATTAAAAAAAAAATTCACAGAGCAGTTCCACCCCACCTCCCCACACAGGCTTGACCGCACTTTTTTAAGTACCCCCTGTCATCATGATTTTTAGTGCATGCATTAATCCAGTGGAAAAGTACCAAACTATTCATCAGACCACTCCCACCTTTCATTTTTCTTGGCCTTATCAACTTCACTTAGACCTTAAATTTCTTTAAAATGCCGCAGATGTTTGTTCCTGTAGATATTACCCCACACACAAACGCCAGAAGTAACTCACTCATCCTCAGTATGTTGCCTTTCTGCTTCATTGTTCTGTCGCATTTGATAGTAAGCCACGCACAGCACATCCATGTTTAGGCATACTGCTTCGAAAGAGGGGTGCCTAGTGATGCAGGAAAATTCAGTGTCGGCTTCCACCTTGCCATCTTCAATTCGTTTGTGAAAACGGTCATCCTCAAGGCAACAGAATCTGTTGACCGGAGCAGAACCATGCACACAGCACCCACACTTGCACCTGAAGACATGAAAAAGACAGTTTTCAGGTCAAAATTGCATTTTAAATATTCAGATACCAGCTATTAGTATTAGTTTACAGCTTGGGAACCAATCCATTCGTGCACCTGGATATATATCTCATAAGTGTGGGTACACACATTCCAGCACCCTATAAACACAGCAGATCAAACCTTTTAAGTGTATTACTTGAACTCTGAAGTACAAATTCTTGAACAAATAAACTTGTGGATCAAATCATCAATTGGTGCATTTAGTGGCAATTCAGAGGTGATACCTTTATTTACAAAACAACAACAAAAAACCAAACAAACAAACAAAGATTGAGATAACCATGCAATTTTAGTTTACATTAGCATAGGTCACTAGGTGCAGTGAACATGCTGTGAGAAACTTGAGGCATTCTTAGGCCAGGCTCTGAGCATATGGTAAACTTCTGCAATGTCGCATCATTAACTTCGACTTTAATAACAACGATAATAAAACACAAGTGCACATGAAAATATAATACGATGAATGTATTGTTCTATGTATGCTTACCAGTCCGTGGGGTTTTCGCAGCGCACTGGCTTTTCCGGCGTGGTTGGTCTTTCCGTACGCTCTTTTCCATTTGTCTGTGCAAGGGGATAAAACATATAAGGTTTGAGGCCTCGAGGTGCACCTGCTTCAAAACACTCATTTTCCGACGAATCCACGTAAGAGTCCGAATCAGAACTTTCAGCTGATGAGCTCATTTTCTCTGTCACAAGCTAGCACGCTGTCCCGCTAGGCGTAAACAAACCGAGATCAGGCCTGTGATGTCACTTCCGCCGAGCGGCAAATCTGAAAATTTGTTCGGCAGTCTCCGGAACCGGGTACCATGAATTACAGATGATGTGTGACTTCTTATATGTTTTTCTGCTTGAACTGTACACAAGTAAGTACACTTTGTGGACTGAAAGTGACTTTGATATGTTTATTTTGTGGCTGATTGATTGTAAGTTCAATTCATTGCATCAACACGAAGCCCCATGCCGAAATGGTAAGCGACCCATCGCCGGAACCACCATTTTACTAGAGAGCTGCCCTTTAAAGAAGTCTTTGTCAAATGCAGTGTTGCCGTCCCTGGCACGCAGTGTTGTGTTCTTCATTATGTAATCTTTCATGAAAGCACTCTGATCAAATTGAATACCTCTATGTACTTTCTTTAGTACTAACTCGTGTCTGATGTAAAACTGCAGCAGGCGATAGTGACACACGTAATTGAATTTGTCATTCAAATTTGGTACAAGTTTAGTGTCTTCTTTTTTCCCGGTCATACTCATTTTCTCAACTGCTAAGGGATAATCATTGTGGTAATCATGTAGATGGTGTGTGTACTCCAGGTCAACTTCAAAGATCCAACCCTTTGCATCGTTTCGGTCATGATTTATAATACAGTTTGTTATCTGTGTTATGTCATACTGTGACAAATCATACAGACAAAAGTTTTTCAAGGGCAATATCTCACACATCGCGTATCCGTAAAGGTTATTAGCGTCTACGTACATAATGAATGACCTTGACCTCGAGGGGTCAAACCCAAGGTCGTCCATATATTTATTGTTGGCTCTGGCATAATTATTTGCTGCAATACTAATGCCTCCCCTCAATCCACGTTCTACCATTTCACCCATCGTACGATCAGACAACAGGTCTATAGATATTTTACTGGATTTCAAAAATGCATCCCATGTCATGCCAGGACTAGTTATGTAACAGGCAGGGTCAAGTTTGTAGTGCAATAGACCCTTTTCACGGTAACTTTCAAATACGTCTGCTAGTAAGCAAACGTCTGCTTTCAAGTACTGGTCGTGATAGTCACCAATCGTCTGACACCCCAATTTATCCCATGCATCAAGAGCGTGTTGATATTCAGAGTCAGAAATGCCTTTTCCAGTTAGTGTGGAATAAAATTTCTCTTTTGGTGGCAGTCTTGTTTCTTCAAACACAACCCAGTGATCAATGTACTCGTATGGATACACTCCTTTCTTAATCAACTCTGGCTCAAAATATTTACTTGTTATTGGATACTCAGTCAGTCCTTCTGCCAGACTAGCCAATCCTAAAGACAAATGTTGCATGGAGTCATAAAATGCTAATTTATCTAATCTAAAAGTCAAATATTTTTCAGTTGTCTGGGCAATACAACTAATTTTTTTGTAAGACTCATCCACAGCCTGCATGATAATGTGTCAATCATACCCTTTGAGATTGTGGAAAAAGATTGGTAACTTATATGTCTTAGGGTCTGTTTTTAATAACAAGTTACAATTGTTATGTGCAGCACCTCTGTAACGCCCAGTTATGTGATCATGGTCACGAACTTTATCACCCTGGAGGGGTTGTTCACAAATCCAACAAGTCTCAGCTGTATCAAATTTCAGTTTGTCTTCTTCTGTCATCACCAAAGGCATCTGACATGTTGTGAGATATTGTACTACCTGACTATACAGATGTCTCATTTCTGTTAAAAACAAACATGCTGTATTTTCACCCCTGTAGATAACAGGTTCTGAATGCAGACCGTCTGACCTAACAATAATGTATCCAAAAGAACACACCACTTGATCACTGAGTTTTATAGTCTTTGGTAATGACTCTGGAACAGGACCCTCATATGGTACTACTAATGATTTAAAATCAGCATACACTACAAACGGCAGCTTTTGTTGATTCCCATAGTTCTTAAAATACACTTGACTACCAGGATCTGGATACTTAAGTACAGTTTGTATGTCATCAGCTGACCTGCAGTGTAGGACGTGTTTATGTGCTACTGCAATAGAAGAGAATCTTTGTAAACATTTTTTACACACTTCCTGTTTGCCATTGTGTTTTGTTGTATGTCCATGAATTAGATGTGACATATTTCTGATAATTGTGTAGTGGAAGTTATTGTCATCACCGGTAGGGCCGATTAGCAACATGTCAACATGTTTATCTTCTGACTGACCATATGTTGGTGCAAGTGATGATACTCTAATTGGTTGTAACTTGTCAACAGACTCATTATCCCACACAAACACATTCACAGATATACCAGGATTTAGTTTTTCAAACAAGTCTATGTCCTCTATTTTAACAGGGAACTCAATGCCACTGAAGTTGAGTTCATTTACAAATTTAGTGTAGTTAGATACACGTTCAGGTTTTGTCTTTATAAAGTGTAGTTTAGCAAGCACACACCACATGAAACAGAAATTGTCATTGTTCTGTATATTAACAACAGCCTTTTTGTTTGCAACCTCTGTTGGCAGTGCCAACCATGATTTACCTAATATAGGATGATACCTAGACTGCTTTAGTTGTAGTTCATGCACATGACCTTCGTGCCAACCAGACCCCTTCATTTTTGCACTGTCAATTGCCTGGAGGAAGTCAGGTAATAGTCTGTCTCTAAACACGTTCTCCAATTCTCTTTGTGTGTTAACAGTGTGTTGTCTTGTTGATATATACGATACAATCACTTCACCGTCTACTCTAGTAAATTCTATTTTTGCAGCAATCTGAATTTTCACACTGCCTGTGATAAGATTTTTTTTGTATGACAGAAAAAGAGTTTTCTATTGATTCATAGACGTTGTTAGTATTAGATATAGGCAAGTTTGTTGGGTGAAACACGTTTCTTAAACCTGATGAGCCTGATGGGCCAGGGCTTTGAGAATTGTCCATCATTTTTATTTGTCCGTCAAAATAATAAATGAAAAATAGCATGTCCCACATGGAACATAAACACTAAAATAACATGGGACATAATCACTAAAAAAGTCATCCACAGTCAACCACTAAAAGGGAGTTGTCTCCCATAGACTTATATGCTCACCCACAGATTTTAAGAATCATTTTTACCGGTGTGACTCTGTGTGTGTGTGGATGTAATAATAAATTTAAGAAGATAAAAAAAAAATCTTCTTTTTAAAAAAAAATTATGAGAGAAAATAAAACGAGGAAAAAAAAGAGAAAAAACGAGAAAAAAATTTGTCAAAAGGGCTGCTTCATGACCTTCCACCCGCTTTCACAGGAATCGATGTAACCCGGGTTAAGCTGCGCTATTAACCCCCTATGGAGGGGGTTAACCCTGGCGGGTAGCGCATTCACCTTTTCCTGTGAAAGCCCTGTAGTGTAGAGAATATCAACTGGACACAATCGGGAAACGAACCACGGCACAGTAAAGTTAGTTTGATCAAGACTAAGCCTCACTATCCAAGCAATCTATCCCCTCGGCCACTTGCAGTCCCAAAGAAAACTTTGGTTGTTTATGTATTTATGTTTGACTGTTGACTGAAATCCTGAAAAAGCAGTGCTCATGAGAATCTAAGTAAAATAAAATCTTAAGAATCTAAACATACAAAGAAAGAGGCTCCTGAGAATCTAAGTCTTTTGTAAAAAAAATCTCTGGTTTTTACCTCCTCAAAGGGAGGAAGTCAGATGTGTCAGAGTCATGTGATTCTTGTACAGTAACAGTACACTTCTGTCGCCTCAAGCACCAGATGGTGCAGAGAAGACTGAATGAATAAGAGTAATTATCCTCTCACGGGCTCTCGCGTCAGACTTGTATGGACAGTATACACCAGGAAGTAAAATCTTACAATAATATTGCACTGGTGTGAGTCGGTGTACAAACCTTGTGTTTTTGCGTCGGGTGCTATGTATGGTGTTTTGTGTGTGTTTGTTGTGTGTGTGTGTTAGCGTGTGTGTGTGTGTGTGTGTGTGTCAGTGTGTGTGTGTGTGTTACCTACCTACCTCTAACAAAACGTGATTGGCTTAAATAGCATGTTTTCAAAGTGACGGTTGACACACATGGCACCGGAATTGAAACGGTGGGTAGTGTCAATAGTCCCACCTCGCTGGGAACTGAAAGCAAATAACACTCTACATGGCACACAAAACCTGTTCACCCAAACAATGGGGGGGGGGGTGGGGGGGTAATGGGTGGTGTGTACAAAACTTGCACGACACATCTGGTCGGGTAGCGTTAAGACTCGTCAGGTTGTTTCCTCATTTAGATATGCATAACATTTTGGAAAGACCAAGATCAATTTAAAGGATCAGGTATGGCCGGATCGGACTAATTCTTGCCAGTTAGTTTTAAAAATGACCGGATGGTTTTGTTATAATTTATTCATTGGACCATTTACCGGTTGAGATGTATGACGTCAGCACTGTCATACTGGTAAGTTGTGTATGCGAGTCTGTGTTGTTTGAGTGTTAGTGAGTGTGTGTGTGTGTGTGTGTGTGTGTGTGTGTGTGTGTGTGTGTGTGTGTGTGTGTGTGTAGGAGGTTTGACTACATCTTTTTGGGTCTATAGTGTATGTTTCGTATGCCAGGGTTGTGATTGTGTTAAATCGATCTATGTAAGCAAGTAAATTGATTTTTTCAGTACACTGGGGGACCTGTTCTTTTCATGTACAAATAAAGCCAGTAGCTACGGTTAGTGTAAACGTACATAGAAACGCTGCTGGGGCCGTGCCCACGCATTGAACTGACTGCACTGGCAATTTCTAAAGAGGTCTTGTCAAGGTAGCATGAAAAGAAATGGGGACAGTGTACTGAATTGTATGCATAAACGTCTACTGTAAGAGTTTGTGTACACAGTGAGAGGGTAGGCTAGGCTAACTGGTATAGAAAATCGTGTTCCTCGGAAATCGACTCTGACAGTATATATCACATGAAATGTTATTTTATGTAGATAGTGTGTGTGTGTGTGTGTGTGTGTGTGTGTGTGTGTTTGTGTGTGTATTCATGTGTTTGTGTGTGTGTACATGTATAATAATAATAATAATAATAATAATAATAATAATAATAATAATAAATTTATTTCAGTTTTTGCAGGCCATCAGGCCCATATGAACACAAAATACAATTTACAACCAGAAAATACAGGAAGGTGGTTGTAAAGAACACAATCACATAGCATTACATCAGCGCACATAAATAAACAAAAACAACAAAAGTTCAAAGCAAATCCCTCTAATTCCTTAATTTAAGGCACCCTGAAATATACATAGCAACTTTAAAGACCAGTTTATCATGTAGGTTTCCACACAGCAGCTGAACTTTGAGATCGGATGGGAATCTGTAGTAAAACAGTGGAATGTACTTTTTACGTAAAGGGGAATATTTTGGACACTCGAAAAGAAAATGTCACAAATCTTCAGCCTTATGCCAATCACATGAATTACAGTGTGGATTAGTGATGGGTTTTCCAAATCTGGATACTCCGTTTAAAGGTAAACGGTTACATCTAAGTAAACAAATTGCCCACCTGAGTTCACAAGAAGTCAGCTGCCCTATGTAACTTGCTCTAAGTATTTCTGGGTGGTAATGGCAGTATTCTGTGTTTGATGTAAGGGATGCATGCCAGTCCTGTCAGAAACAATCCATCAGCCGATCTTTGAATATCTGAATGAACAGAGGAGTGTTTCCAACTGACTGCATTTCCCACACATACCCAAACCCGTGCATACACAACAGAGTCTTTATTTGCGTAGCCCAGTTCGATCTACCTGAGGCATCGTGCATACATAACATCGTGTAACACTGTCTTGGGTATCTGTTTTCTGACATGGTAAGAAGTCTGCACCAATACTTCACCATTCGAACATAGGCATCAATATACATAGGAAATCTTCCACACTCACCCAGCGCAATATTGTTTTTTACATCTCTTCCAACACCAAGGACCATTTTACACACCTTTATATGAACCTGCTCAATTACATCATGCCTCTGGAAACCACAAACCTCTGACCCATATAGCACAATGGGCTTAATCTTGACATCAAAAATGTGAAAAACAGTGTCAGCTGGCAAGTTTTGTAATTTGAAGTATAGTCTTTTGATGCCTGCAACTGCTCTCCTGGCTTTTCCAGCTAAGTTTTATACACATCTAGCCCAGTTCAGAGTAGAGGAAAATATCACACCAAGGTAAGTGTAACTGGACTCGACTTGAATCTGCTTGTCAGCATAAAACCATTTTTCACAATTTTTCACAAAACCTCCATTTTTGAAGACTACCACTTTTGTCTTGTCCATGTTCACAGTGAGACCCCATTTTTTACAGTATTTTTCTAAACAATTAATTTTCTTTTGGAGATCTGCTACAGAGTCAGAGACAATGGCTATATCATCAGCATACATAAGAAGGAAAATACCCAGTGGGTCCGCAAAAATATCAATGCCACGTGCACCGCACGATGATATTTCTGTCTCAAATTCTGAAAGAAAGATAGAAAACAGCAGTGGGCTCAACACACAACCTTGTCGCACCCCTGACATGCAATCAAAGTAGTCGGTAACTTTGGTTCCACCCCTTACAGCAGCTTTTACATGTTTGTACATACTCTCCAGTGTCTGAAGCAACTTACCATAAACTCCTTTACGTAACAAGAGATACAACAGTTTTGTCCTGTGCACACTGTCGTAAGCTTTAGAAAAGTCTACGTACATGGTGTAAAAACGGCCACCCTGCTTGCTAAGATACTTTTGCACTAGTGCCTGTAAACAACAAATGTTGTCTATAGTACTGTACCCTTTACGGAAGCCAGCTTGAGCCTCAGGAATACAATCATTCTCTTCACAAAAACGAATCAACCTGTTGTTAATGACAAAACTGTACAACTTACTGATAACGTTCAAAAGAGAAATTCCTCTGTAGTTGTCAACATTTCTAGGGTTACCCTTTTTGTGTAGTGGAAATATCACAGCCATGGTCCAGCTTTCAGGGTATTCCGCACTATGAAACACACGATTGAACAAAGGATGCAGAAATTTCACAAGGATCTCACCTGCATGATGAAAAAGGTCAGTGGGCAAGCCATCAGGGCCTGATGCTTTCCCTTTCTTCATGCTATTAATAGCACTGCGAATTTCATCCTGCGTGATTTCCCCGTCAAATTTTGCATTGTGACAACCATCACAATCATCAGATAATATATGGTCATTCAAAACACCCTCGGCCTGTCTGCTGAAACCTGAATCATCAACATTCTGATCCACATTTAGCAAATTACGAAAATAATCATACCACACACGTGGTGAAATAACATCAGAACACAACTTCTTAACGCCAGTCAGAGACTTTATTTTTTGCCAAAATGTTCTTGAATTTGCATCGTTACATGCATCGTTGAGCTCATTCAAAACCCGTGCGTTGTACTCTACTTGTTTTGTTTTACTCAACTTCTTAAATTCTTTCTTCATGTCAAGATACTTCCCTAAGTCGTCATGTGTGTTTGTGTGTCTGAACTGCTTCAACTGTATGTACTTGTTTTGTTTTGCTAACTCGCAGTCCGAGTCCCACCACGGCGGCTGTGCACGGGATTCACCACCTACCTTCTTACCTGACCTCATTTTGTCAGCCGCCTTCTGAATGAATGCTACAAAACAGGCCGACCCTTCTTCTACACTCGAGTCAAGCGCTGACGAAAAGAGTTGAAATTGAGTCTCCTGATTATCTTCAATGTATGCCCAAAAGGACTCAGCGTAGTTTTCTTTCCAAACAAATTTAACCCCTTCCTCTAGTATTATATCATCATTTAAATCATCATCATCACATGAATAAACAGACTGAATAGAAGTAAACGTGGTTACAATGGGGAAATGGTCTGATTCGCACCTGTCTGCAACAAACATATCGGTCACTAGGTCAAACACGGATTGAGAGCAAATACAGTAGTCCACCACACTTTTGCCTCTGTTGGCCACGCACGTATTTTCTCCCTCACTGTCACCTTTCGTTCTGCCATTGACAATAACCAAACAGTACTCTTGACATAGTTCTATCAGTTTCCGACCAAAACTGTTTACGCCAATATCTTTTGACCTCCGTGGGCTTTGTGGTACATCCTCTAGCAGATCTGTTAATTCCTGTAAAGGCTGCACGTGTGTATTATCATCAATAAAATCAGTATAATCAGTATCAGACAGACCGGCGGTGCGGGCGTTAAAATCGCCACATAATAGCCAAGGCAGCTCAGGATGAGCACGTAACACTTGAGCCATGTAGTTTTCTAACACTTCAAAACCATCAACGTTATCTTCACCATATACAACAGAACGCTCTGGAGCCACATACATAAATGCTGCCAGAACATCAGATGCAGAGTTCAAAACAGACTTACCGATCTTTAGAAACACAATATCCTCAGCTGCCTGCATTAAACGCAACACATGACAGGCTATAGATTTATGTACACACACGGCCACGCCCCCTTTCAACTTTTGTGTACGTGGTGAAAAAAACACCTGATACTCTGGAAAGGTATCCTCTATAACATTTTGCTTACACGACCAGATCTCTGAAAATGCAAAAATATGACACTTTTCACAGAACTGCCTAAAAGAAACACTTTTCAGCTTATTTACAAGACCTTGGATATTCCATGCCATGATGCGAAACACAGAGCTACCACTTTCACCACTACCACTTTCATCATCACGGTGAGCTAGTGTGGGTTTGAGTGTGGGCACTTGAGTGTGTGTGTGTGCAGGTAAGTCGTCCTTTGAAGACACATGGTGAGGGCCCTGGGGGTCTGAATGAGGGACGGGCTGTCTTCTCCTGGTTGCTGGGTCAACATGCCGGCCTGCCCCTCATTTCTGCCCCCTGCGCTCCATTGGCCTCTGGGTAGCAGCGTCGTATGCGTGGGTCTTTCCCTCAACAACGAGGGAGTCGAAGCGGAGGAAGGCCTTCTTCCCCGCCTGCTTGGCCTCCTTGAGGAAGGGTAGCAGCTTGCGGCGCACGTCCCTCACCCGAGGGGTGAAGTCCTCAGAGATGTAGACCCGGGACCTGTTCTCCTTCAGCGTTCTGCGCTCAAACAGGATCCGCTCCTTGTCTTTGTACTTGTTGAAGCACACGATGATGGGGTGGGACGCCTTGCCCCCCTTCAGACGATGGGCACGCTCCACCTCGATCTCCTCCTCTATGCCCATCTCGTCCTTCAACATTGACTTGACAGCTTTCTCACAGTCCGCCCAAGTCTCTGAGCGCCCCTGGGGGTGGGGGATTCCGTGAAAGATCAGATTCTTGCGTCTGCTCCGCCCCTCTAAATCCTTATCCTCCAGCTGCGTAACTTTCTCCTTCAACTCTTTGTTTTCTTTCATCACCGCAGTAAAGTCACTCTGAATTTTGTCCATCTGCTCCTGCATTGTAGCT
This sequence comes from Semisulcospira habei, assembly GCA_036245525.1. Taxonomy (NCBI): domain Eukaryota; kingdom Metazoa; phylum Mollusca; class Gastropoda; family Semisulcospiridae; genus Semisulcospira; species Semisulcospira habei. The sequence continues at coordinate 213,845,600 of BTPG01000003.1, read as the reverse complement.
TTCATACTGTCCATCTTTTTGTCCATCACATTCAACATTTTAAACACATCCACAATAGTCGGCTCAGACACTGCGTTTGTCTCACCCCCGGGCGACTGGTTGTCTTGGTTCCCCTGGCATGTCAAAAGAGTCTGTCGTTTCGGTGGGCCTGGGTTCGCTTCGACATCGCCGCACCAGAGCAGAAAACCGACCAAAAACACGAGTATGACTGCCACCGGTCCGCTGACACTGACAGTGCGGTAACGTAGGGCTGCCTTCCTCTGTGCTTTGCGTGCCATGAAGTTTTGAAAAGTCCAGTAAAAGGTACCGCAAATGGCACGAAAAGCTACCGAACTGATCGGCATGATGAGCTGAATCACCCTGTCGTTGTTCTAAAGTCACTAATTAAGTAATTATGTTGCAAAATGCAAAAAATGTGCGGAGCCGCTCTTCTACTGTGTGATGTCGATCGTGAGCACAACTCACCTGTCTGTGTACATGTATGTTTATTCATGTGTGTGTGTGTGTGTCAGTGTGTTTGTGTGTGTGTGTGTGTGTGTTGGTATGTGTGTATGCGTGTGCGTGCGTGTGTGTCAGTACTGCTTATAATAGAACGGTGGAGTGTCGATCTTGTACTGTCTGTGTTGTACAAACATATTCAGGGTAAACATAAGACGGCAGTCACCTTTTCAGAAATTGTACTTGCAGTAAAATAATATTAAATAAGACCCGCCAGCATACTCGCTACGAGAGAGCTAACAGAAAAAAAGTAGACTAATACTTGTAAACACGTGTTATGCCTGGAGTCCGAGGTTCTTGAGGAACTGACCTGTGTCCACTTATAAAAATCTAGGCTCGTGAGGATCTTAGACTATGTTAAACTCCATATACTCGGTACAAGGCAGGCAGCTACTGGAGAGTTTAGTCTGTAATCGAATTATACTTCCTGATTCAGTGTTCCGTAGCTATGGGTTCAGAGCTTTAGGGTAAAGTTCATAAACATGGCCATGGTCGCGATTTTTAAAACAAATTAACAGTACATGTTTAAGTGTTGTCAGAGACAATAGTTATAGAGAGAGACAATAAGAGAGTACTAATGTATCAAAAATCAAAAAGGCCGCACTAATCATGGTCGCCACCTTTTAAAAAAACAAAAGGGTGATTATGTGGTAATAGAGAGGTTATGTGACGTAATATATTTTCTTATCAATAAAGGCGAGATTTAATGATGGGTGCGGCCTTATTGAAATTTGATTCTTAGTACTCTCTTATTGTCTCTCTCTGGAGCCGGGAGCGCCAGGCTAGGGCGACGAGGCGTGACCAGGCCGTTAATCCCCTGGTCATGGTCACGTTCCTCACTCCGCAAGCTGGAGGACAGGGATAGATCAGGGTGGTGGCTGGCGGCACACAGGGGTAGGTGACTGAAGATGGGTTGGGGTACATCACTCTCATCAAACTGTATATTCTGCAGTGACCTGACCAGGGCGCACAGCTGGCGGAACTCAGTCTGCACCCACTCCTCGGCACGTACCCCCTGAATCAGACAGGTTTCGCCAAGACTACGGTTGAGTTTATAGTATAGGCTGACCGTGATGCAGTTGACGCCCTCTCTTCTCACTTGCACACAGGTCTTGGCAAGGGTGTCGGGGATTCCGGCTGCACGGGTGCGAACGCTGAAGTCAGTCCGAGTTACTGTTTTATTATCAAAGTCTGTGTCTATCTACACTACCTCGTATCCACAGTTGGCTGAGTTTAATAGATCGACGTAGCGGATGGACAGTGCCTTCCTCCAGCGCTTTAGGACGTCAATATTTGTATCATTGAAAACTTTCTGCTTGTCGTCAAGAGAGTCTTTTACAATAGGATCACTGGAATTAGGAGACTGGGTGGGGTGGGGGAGGGGCGTGGGACTGTAAGATGGGCTGGCGTAACAAGACGGGAGATGAATACGCCATGATAGTTGGGGTGTGAGGGGGAAGGGAAGAGTACGGTTGCACGAGGGGTAAGTGTGTGGGGGGTTCAGGGGCAGATTAGTAGAGACGCGGATGGAGCTTCATGGGCTATGGAAAGTAACGTGCTTCTGGATGTTCATTTCGGACACAGGTAGTCACTGGCAAGTCAAGTGGTGCCGTCTTGTGGAGAAAATAATTATAGTTCCACTGGCAAGTCAAGTGGTACACGGCCAGCCGCTATGGCACACACATTGCGTGCTCGCGTTTAGAATGAAATTCTACAAAAAGTTCTTCTCAAACTTCAAAATACGGTTGTGGTCGTATTAACTTGCACAAAACAATAAATAATAAAAATTTCACATAATAATGAAATCAAAATAATCGTTTCACAGTCTTGTAAACCGTCTTGAGCATCAAAATGTTTCTTCAAAATGTTCTGGACACAGAAGTGTTCATTCAAACTGCTCTGCTTAGGTAATCTGCTCCAAAGTTCTGCGAATCCTTAGGTTAACTAAAAATAATGTCAAAGTTTGTTTCAGGAACATCACTAAATCATAAGTTACAGTTCACAGTTCAAAGTCACTGGTCCTGGGTCGAACACTGTCGGCTTAGGAAAAGTGTCACAGTTCATACACACCAAATTTTAATTGGATCTCTCTTGTTCCTTCGCGATAACAATTGGCAATCTGGAATTCCTGTCGACTCTCACATCCGGCGCCTCTCGAACATTATTTCTAGGCCTTTCACTCGTGTTGCGAAACAGACGACACGACTCGTCGCGAACTGGATTGTCGGATGTTAGATTAACCTCGGGCTGGATGGTGTCTGTTGTCCCTGGGTCAGGTGTAAACCGATGCTCGAACTCCCTTGAGTCAGGACGCACAGTTCTTCTCGTGAGTTTGGATCAGATTCTGACCGAACTGGATATCTTCTACATCCTATTTGAGTCGCAGTTCATTAAGGTCAAACAGGTTCTCGTTGTCTAGTCTTTCGTCATCAACAAGACGCACCGATGCGGCCATTTGTGTTTTGTTTTGACGACCTCTCTCAATATACTTCTTCAGCAAATTAGCATGGTAAGTCTTCACCTTGTTGCTGACCTTGACTCTGAAGTCATTTATGCCACCCACCGTGTCGACAAAGTATGGTCCCTTCCACTGCATCAGAAGTTTGTTGTTGTCGGTAGGAAGAAGAACCAATACTTGGTCACCTGGCTGGAATCGTCGAGGTTTTGCCTTACGATCATAGTAATGCTTCCCCTTGTTCTGCGCCTTCCCTAGTTCTTTTCGAGCCATCCTGAGGGTATCTTCCAGCTTCTCTCTCAGGTCAAAGACGTACTGGTAGCTGATTTTCACCTCAGGTGCGTCGATATCCTTGGTCCACAGCTTTTTGAGGATGTGCATGGGTCCCCTCACAGTCCTAGCGTACAGTAATTCAAAAGGGGAAAACCCTGTCGAATCCTGTGGAACTTCACGGTATGCGAAGAGCAAGGCATTGATATATCTATGCCACAGTCTTGGCTGCTCGGTGCACAGTTCTTCAACATAGCCTTCAAAGTTCCATTAAAGTTTTCAACCAGCCCATTACACATGGGGTGATAAGAGGTGGTAGTAAGGTGTCGGATGCTCAGTAGCCGGATGACTTCCTCCATGCAGTCTGAGACCAACTGAGTTCCTAGGTCACTCAGGATCTCTTCAGATATTTCTAAACGGCTGAACATGTCGACGAGCGCCTCTGCTACTGTTGGAGTGTCGATCTTTTTCAATGGTATGGCTTCAGGATAACGTGTAGCGTAGTCCACCAGGGTCAAAATGTATCGATGACCATCTTAACTCGAAGGAGATATTGGCCCCACGAGGTCAACAGCTACCCGCTTGAAAGGCATATCGATCAATGAATCCAGACCAAAAAGGTGACTGCCAAGCGTGTAATATGCAAAGAAGTACCCAACGGAGAAAGAAACACGCTTAGAAAAGACGGGTACAACACAATTTATTAATATTTCGGGTAAATACCCTTTGTCAAAATAGACAAACAAACAAACATAGAGATTAGCCGCTACTTATCTTCAATGGCAGAAGGAATGTGGCAACTCTCGATCAATGGCATATTCTCTAGAGGAACCTTGGGCACCTTTCCCTTAGAGATTGTTTTCTGGCATATGTCGCACGATCTGCAGAATCGGATGACGTCGCCTCCCATATCAGGCCAGTAGAAGACAGCTCGGATTCTATCGAGGGTCTTGTTGATTCCCAAATGTCCTCCCAATATGGAATCATGTGCCAATTTCATCACCTGCATTCTCAAAGGTTCAGGAACTACTACTTGACGCACAGGTTTATCTCCATTGCTGTCGAATATCCGGTACAGGATATCTTTTCTGGTTTCGAAGGTTATTTCCTTTCCCTTTCGCGTTACGGGCTCGGTCTGACCCCGGAACTTGTCAAGCGTGGTGTCGGCTCTCTGTAGCTCCACCAGCCTTTCCTTATTCACCACGGCGGCTTTCCTTGTTGTCCGCCACTTTTAGAGGGATGGTTTGCTGACTCTTCTTTGCTTGACTTCTTGTGGTAACAGAATATGTTTCAGGTCTCCACTCTGGACCTGGATCGTCTGCGTTTCTGACACAGTCGACGTTTCCGATGATAAGATCTTAGACAGGGGTCTTCACGCATAGCACCTTCACCTCGCCTCTCAGATACGGAGTGTCCACTCTGACATTGGCAAGGGGGATAATTCTTACAGTTCCGTCGGCCAAAATGAGGGTGGTCCACTCCTGTAACATCTGGTCTTCAGTTACTAGGTTTTCTCTCACCATGACGCAACTACAACCGGTGTCTCTCAACACTCTCACTTGCGTGTCGCCGACGAATCCTGACACCACCGGCATGTTCGGCACTTCATTCTCTGGCAGCGCGATGTTTGAGACTGGTAAAAAATGTAGCCCCATCTCCTACTTGGATGCGTCCATTCTTTTTGAAAGATTCAATTAGCTCTGGTGTCACTCGCGTTTCTCTAGACTCAAAGTCATTGGATGACGTCACATCATTGGCTAATACAGCGGCAGCTCAGAGTTGAGACGTGGTACTGCTTCTGCCTGCTATCCCACGATCTTGGTTGGATCTTCTGATGTTGTCGCCTCGAGGAATGTCTTTAGAAGGACACCGTATCGCCTTGTGACCTTTCTTTCCACAGAGAAAAATGTCAGGTTCTCCACCGCCTTGTATCTCGGGGTGTCTCTGACATTGTTGATTTCCTCTGCTGGTGCAGACACACGCTGTGGCTTACTGGATCCGAACTTCATATTGTGGGCGTCAAGGTATCTTTGAGCGAAGTCGGCCAGGGCCTTTAGTGACTGGTCTTTTTGCTCTCTGAGGTGGGCGGCTAGGTCCTTAGAACATGCGCTGAAAACTTGTTTTTTGATGATAAGGTCGCACAGGTCTTGGTACTCTCTGTTTAGGCCAGCGAGCTCTATCCATTTCTCCAGGTAGCTTCTGATTCTTTCAATGAATAGGCCGGGTGTTTCTCCTTCTCCAGGCTTGCAGTTCCGAAATCGTCGCCTGTAACCTTCTTCAGTGAAGTCGTACTGTCTCAACAGGGCCGCTTTCAACTGCGTATAATCTTCGGCTTCCTCTCTTGGTAAGCGAATGTAAAATTCAAGCGCTTTGCCAGTTAGAAGTGCGATCAGTATAATAGCCCAAGTCTCTTGTTTCCAATTGTTGCTATTTGCGAAGCGCTCGAATCGCTCCAGATAAGCGTCCATCTTATCTGAATTTTCAATGAAAGGTGAAAGATTTGGCGCACGGGCTGTTTGTTCTCTGCTGGCTAAAACTGTTGCTTCAGAAACCCTCTGGCTCTGTGCCTCAATCTCCATCTGCTTTAGATGAATTTCGTGTTGACGATGCCTCTCCGCCTCTTCTCGCTCCTCTTCTCGTTGTTTCTCTGCCTCTCTTCGCTGTTTCTCTGCTTCTCTTTGCTGTTTCTCTGCTTCTTCTGCTTTGATTTCGAGTCTCCTGATTTTACGTTTTTTGGCTCTTTCTTCTCTTTCCAGTCTCTCCTTTTCTTCTTTCCCTCGTTTCTTTTCTTCTTTCTCTTCTCTCTCCAGTCTCTCCTTTTCTTCTTTCTCATGTTTCTTTTCTTCTTTCTCTTCTATCACCAGTCTCTCCTTTTCTTCTTTCTCTCGTTTCTTTTCTTCTTTCTCCTCTCTCTCCTTTACAAACTCGAGGTGTTGAGCTCCTTCGAGTTTACATTCCTTTCCATTTTTCAGGAATGTCTCCATTTCCGATGTCGCCATCTCTGCTTTTCACTGCTGGCTATTTTCTCCTGCTACCCTTTCCACTGAATCAACTGAAGAGGTCCCGTCGAAGGAGCCAAAATGTTACGTTGTGGAGTTGTAGTCGTAGTATGCTAAACACACCAAATAAACCTCGTTCAGCTGCAATCCGTCACACGCGGCTTTTAAGGATGTAGACAATACTGGAGTAACAGTTCCAACAATATTTAATTCAGCGATGCGATATCCATACAGTGCAATTCCAAATGCACAAACACTGATACAAAGTCTCTTCTGCAATGTCCACACTGCGACACAAAGTTTTTCATACACAGCGTCTTTCGCAATAAACTGCGTGTCTCTACAACTGACAAAGCAAGACAATGTACGAACACGCTTTCCTAACGCCCTCCTTATATATACTACCAAATTCCAGAATCGTCTACGGAAATCATACAATGCAACCAATCGGAACGAAATACACAACTGAAACTCGTAAATACGAATCTTCTGGAATCACTAAAATAGGCTACAAAAACTCGGCTGCTCACTTCAGCTCTAAATCCTAATATATAATGAAGACACATAAAGGTATGGTAGCCCTATCACCACGTTCTATGATAGCTTTAGAAGGTAGGAGAATATTCCCAAAACAAAATAAAGGCTGCTCAATTCACGCGCACTGAAAAACAAAATGTAGCGAAATGTTACGAACTGTTGCCAGCTACTAGACGTCACACATACGAGGTCACTAGACAGTGCGACCCTTCTAGAACGTTCTGGACTAAACTTAACATAACAAAACGAAATGAATCCCTCTCTGCGCGACCAAAAGAAAAAGTTACTTAAAAAGATACGTGAATCATAACCATGACAGCTCAAAAGAATATCGGATCGTTTCCTACGATAAACGCTCTCACGTGATAACACAACCACAATCGTAACAAGCTATCATGATTACGAATCACGTACCTTTTCAGTGAATTTCACTTTCCTTTACAAAAAGTGCGGTGTTGATTATCGGTTGCCGCACGGAGTTGAGTCACGAAGAGTCTATAAGCAGCTCGAGTATTTATTTGTTCACTGCGCGCGTGTAGCTTAGCGTTCATTACTAGTGCACTAATAGCGTGTTTTCCAAATAAAGCAGGCAAGGTGCCTACTTTTGTGTGACGTCGTAGCACGCCAGTATTTTTCGACATAGGGGCTGGTAAATAGCAGCCAGATTCTCAAAGAACATTCCAGTGAAATGTTTATTCATTGATATATAGGAGTTTTAGTTGCGTATTTTGTTCTGATTGGTTGTGTTATACGAATGTCCGCGATCTTTCGGGAAAGCCTGTTACTATAAAAGAGTCGTGCTTGGCAGCTCATGTGTACATTGTCTTGCATTTGTCAGTCATAGAGACACAGTTAGCGTAGGTACGTGGCCCGTGTAGGGTGTACATTGTGTGAGACGCTGTGTATGAGAAACCTTGTGTCAGAGTGTGGACATTGCAGAAGAGACTTTGTATCAGTGATTGTGCATTTGGAATTGCATTGTGTGGAGATCGCATCGCTGAATTAAAATATTGTTGGAACCGTTTCTTCAGTATTGTCTACATCCTTAAGCCACTGCAGCTGAATGAGGGTTATTTTAAAGAACCTTACGTGCGTGCGTCTTTTGTGTTTATCATACTACGACTACAACTCCACCACGTAACATTTTGGCACCTCCGACGGGACCTTCTTCAGTTGTTTCAGTGGAAAGGGTAGCAGGAGAAAACAGCCAGCAGTGAAAAGCAGAGATGGCGAATTCAGAGATGGAGACATTCCTGAAAATTAGAAAGGATTATGGACTCGAATGAGCTCTACTCCTCGAGTTTGTACAGGAGAGAGAGAATGAGAGATTGGAGAGAGAAAAAAAGAGATTGGAGAGAGAAAAGGAGAGACTGGAAAAAGAATAAAAGAAACGAGAGAGAACAAGAAAAAAGAAATGGGAGAGAAAAGAAAGAGCTAAAGAGCGTGAAATCAGGAAACTCGAAATTCAAGCAGAAGAAGCAGAGAAACAGCGAAGAGAAGCAATGAAACAGCGAGGAGAGGCAGAGAAACAACGAGAAGATGAGCGAGAAGAGGCGGAGAGAGGCAGCGACAACACAAAATTCATCTGAAGCAGATGAAGTTAGAGGCACAGAAACAGAGAGCTAATGAAGCAACAGCATTAGCCAGCAGAGAACAAACACCAAAACGTCCACTTTTCGTTGAAACCTCAGAGAAGATCGACGCTTACCTAGAGCGATTTCAGCGCTTCGCGAGTAGTAACAATTGGAGACAAGAGACTTGGGCTATCAAACTGAGTGCACTTCTAACGGGCAAAGAGCTTGAATTTTACACCCGTTTGCCAAGAGAAGAAGCCGAAGATTATTCGCAGTTGAATGCCGCCCTGACCTGACCGCCACCGTCCCAGGCCGCCGAGCAGACAGTCTTAAAAACGCCCTATACACCGCCACCAAAGACTCCATACGACCATTTATGTGCCATGAACATCAGACATCAGTCAAACGTCCTTCTGCTTGGTGACTCTATTATGAATCGAGTGAGCGAGCGGAAGATGTCGTCCAAAGACTGTGTCGTACAAAACCTGGCGGTCTCTGGCCTCAGTGTTGAGTCTTTGAGCAAATGGCTCGCCAACCTCTCACCTTCTCAACACGTACGCCACGTCGTGTTTCACGTCGGGATCAACAGCTGTAGGGACACTCAGGGACACGTTACGACTAATGCGGCTACAACTAATCCGTCTGGTGTCCGCCGCTTTTCCGCGCGCTACATTACAGGTCTCTTCCATCGTCCCTCCTGTTAGCAATCACCACGCCCTGTCACGACCTGCGCGCATGTCAAACGCCAACCTGAAACAGGCCTGTCAACAAACGCGTGTACAGCCTGTTGACCACACTTTCAGCTTCCTGACCAAGAACGGCGCCCCCAAGCAGGTCATGTATAGACGCGATAACACAATGACCCACCCGAGTGATGAGGGCATTAAGCTGATTGTCCTTAGAATCCGTTACGGTGACCCTCCTTACGCCCCCTACCACCAGCTGAGAAACGCCGGGGAGCCCGGCCAAGGGGACGGGCCTAATCCAGCCGGCATCAGCCGAAACGGTTCACGTGGCGATAGCAGACGGCTCAGCAACCCGTCTTTGATGCCTGCCGCCTTAAGCCAGCAGCGGCCGCCCGCCATTCGTCACACGCCCACCAATCAGCCCAACTAACCACCACCCGAGAGCTTTTCAGGTTCACAACCCGGCGGCGTACAGCAGGGCCGTGTCTACGCGACTCCTCGGTTCCAGACCACCGACTTCCCACCGCTACAGCCGTCAGGGACAGGACCCATTGTCCCACTAGTGGCGGAATCACCTACGAACGCCTGGGGCGCGAAGCAAGCGGATGGAGCCATGTTTTTGGACCCACCACAAATGCAAGCACTAAAGCTGCTCGCGCAGTTCTTACAATCATTTTCGTAATCGGCGTCCCACAATCCCTGTCACATTCAGTTCCCACTGAACGAATCTATTGCAGTTCTTGTAAGTTGTGAACTACATACAAATAGTAGACGAAGGGTGATCCATGTCAGCATGGGTGTTGCGCCTTGTAAGCTATGCACCTATGCATGGCTCGCCAGGTGCTGCACCTTTGTCGGCTTGGTCATCTATCCGTCCGCACACTGAACTGAAGATGACAGGGGTCGTGCATACACGGACACATGAGTCAGTGCGGGTGTGTGTGTGTGTGTGTGCGTGTTTGTCTGCGGGGTGTATGTGTGTGTGTGTGTGTGTGTGTGTGTGTGTGTGTGTGTGTGTGTGTGTGTGTGTGTGTGTGTGTGTGTGTGTGTGTGTGTGTGTGTGTGAGTTAGGCGTCATCAATCAGACTTGTCTTGAAACACTGACTTTTTTTAGTTTGTCCTCTTTGCTGATCTGACGTTAAGACACAAGATAATGTGTAAAAAAAAAGGCCAAAATTTTCGAATCGGCCATTTAAATGTATATCACCTGGCGAACAAAGTGCCGGACGTTTGCGTTTATGTTAACTCACCTAGTCACTTTCATCTCTTTGGTATAACCGAGACACGCCTTGCCTCCCACATCAGTGATGAGGCCATCGCCATTCCAAATTACTCCATTCTTATGAGAGATCTGTCAGTCCAGGGTGAGACAGGTGTAGCGGTTAACATCCACAACTCAGTTAAACACATAACCCGCAGGCGCCCAGACTTAGGAACTAGCGATGTGGAATGTATTTGGATAGAGATTAGGCAATCTAAATCCCCTCCTTTACTTGTTGGGTTTCTGTACAGAAATCCTGCGGCCACGTTTGAGTGGTATGACAACTTTGTACACTTGATTGATAAAACAGATATTTATAAAAGCGAACTTATCTTTCTAGGGGATTTTAACATTGACACTCTTAAACCTCACCCATCATGGGAGTGTACCACTACCTAAGTCGGTCTTCAACAAATGGTTACATCGCCCACTAGAGTTACGCCATCATCAGCCACTGTTTTAGACCACATTTATACAAATAAACCGCTGGCAGTTAGCAACGTTCACGTTGGTAGTCTTAGCGTAAGTGACCACTATCCGGTGAGCTGCACGTGGCTGTTCAAGCTTCCAAAACTAAAAAAAAAAAAAGCAAGGACATACGTGCATAACATACAGATCATTTTAAAAGTTCAATGAAAATACCTTTCTGTCTGATCTAGCTTCTGCAGAGTTTACTGAAGTGTACAATGAAACCGACCCAAATAAAGCACTAGATACGTGGTATCAAATCTTTCTCAGAGTGCTAGATAAACACGCGCCCTTGAGACAACAAAGAGTTAAATACACTACTTTACCACCCTGGCTGACTGCGGATCTTATCGAGGCCATGTAGCACAGGAACGAGCTGAGAAGAGAGAATCGTTTCACCGATTACAAGAAAGAATGTAATCGAATAAAATCCATGGTTCTGAAGGCAAAGAAATTACTTTCGGTAAAGTTATTCACGAAAGTAAAGACTGTGCCACAATATGGCGTGCGATAAATTTAGTTACTAGAGGCACGAATAAAAGCACAGCTCCTTTACCGCCGCATCTCACAGCAAACAGCTTCAACAGCCACTTCGTCTCCGTAGCAGAATCATTAATTCCGCTGGGAACTGAGTCGCATGACTATGTATGCCCCGACAACTTAGTCGATTTCTGCAAGGCGAGAACTGCCGGCACAAAACCTTTCGTCATACCCACTATAGCGGTTCATGAAGTTGGTAAATTAATTACATCCTTGGAAAAAAAAATCATCAGGACTGGATGAGATTAGTGCGAAAATACTCAAGATATCCCTCCCTTACATTGTAGAGAGTATCACTTATATCTACAACCTCTGCATTAATTTTAATTGTTTTCCACACGCATTTAAAGACGCGAAAGTAATACCTCTACCTAAATCTAAGGATCTTAGTGAAATTAGTAATTTTAGTCCTGTATCACTTCTACCTGTTCTGTCCAAGCCCTTAGAACGGCATATTCACAAGCATCAATCTATATACCTGGAAAGTCGAAAATTAATCTATTCATTGCAGTCGGGCTTCAGGTCAGAACACTCATGTCACACTGCGCTGATACGGATGATATACACCTGGTTATCTTCCATCAACGACTCAAAACTTACAGGAGTCATGTTTCTAGATTTTCGTAAAGCCTTTAATCTAGTAAACCACGAAATCCTGATCAAAAAAGTATCAATGTATACTAACAACTTGGAGTCGTTTCTCAAATCCTACCTCGAAGGTAGAAAACAAAAGGTATTACTAAATGGCTCATACTCGAAACAAGGGTTAGTGAAGCATGGCGTACCACAAGGCTCTATTCTTGGTCCCCTTTTATTCTGCTTGTTCATAAATGATCTTCCTCTTGTGATAAAAAATGAAAGCGTTACATGTGATATGTTTGCAGATGATGTTGCAGTACACACGCCAGATAAGGATATATCAAACATCAATTCACGACTGCAAAGCACATTGCAAGATATTGATGAATGGTGCAGTCATAATATTATGATTTTAAACCCGGTAAAAACGGAGAGCATGGTAATTAGCATCCGCCAAAAACACCAGCTTGGCTCTCTCTCACTCAGTGTGTCCCTCAAAGGCAAAACCATCAGACAAGTTACTAACCATCGCCTGGTTGGAGTCACGGTGGACAATCAGCTTATGTGGCAGCCACACATCAGTAATGTTTGTAAAATTGTCTCCAGAAATCTGTAAATCTTAGCAAAACTTAAACACATTACTGATAATTATTATGGAGACACGTCAACTGTTCTTTAATGCTCATATTAGATCGCATATAGACTATGCTTCTACTGTGTGGGATGGTTCAAGCGATGCCAATTTGAAAAGATTGAACTCTCTACATCGGAGAGCTGCCAAACTAATACTCCCTGATCCCAGCTTAACTACTGACCAAAAATTGGCAGCCTTAAAAATTCTGCCCCTGAAAGATCATCTAATTTACAATAAGGGAATGGTTATGTTCAAGGCATTATACAATAAGCTAACCCAATATATCACATCGCTATTTACCGTCCAGTCATCAACATACTCCACGTCAAGAAAATCCCTTATTGTGCGCGACCTAGAATTAATCTTTATAAAACGAGTTTGACGTTCTCTGGCTCTAGTCTTTGGAATGCCTTGCCTAGAAATGCGTATTAGGTTGTGTGTATTCTTATTATATTATTTTAATTAAACCTCACATGTCATTATGCCCGGCCAGTAAAGTTGGTAATTCCCATGTCACTTCCCCCTTCCGTTTTTTTTTTTTTAAATGCGTATTAGATTGTGTGTATTCTTATTATATTATTTTAATTAAACCTCACAACATGTCATTATGCCCGACCAGTAAAGTTGGTAATTCCTATGTCACTTCCCCCTTACGTTTTTTTTTTTTTTTTTTTTTTTTTTTCGCTTGTGCTGTGTCATGTAATTTTTTGCCCTTTTCAGTAGTAGAAAACAATTAGTGCGATAGTAACTCTGTAATCAGTAGATTAGCAACGGCAAGTTCGAAAAATGGTTGTTACTACCAAAACTTTTACCGTTGTAAAATAAAGCATCATTGTCATTTTCATTCTCTCTCTGTCTCTCTCTGTCTCTCTCTCTCTCTCTCTCTCTCTCTCTCTCTCTCTCTCTCTCTCTCTCTCTCTCTCTCTCTCTCTCCCTCCCTCCCTCCCTCCCTCCCTCCCTCCCTCCTCCCTCCCTCCCTCCCTCCCTCCCTCCCTCCCTCAGTCCCTCCCTCTCTCTCTCTCTCTCTCTCTCTCTCTCTCTCTCTCTCTCTCTCTTGATTGAACTCTCTACATCGGAGAGCTGCCAAACTAATACTCCCTGATCCCAGCTTAACTACTGACCAAAAATTGGCAACCTTAAAAATTCTGCCCCTGACAGATCATCTAATTTACAATAAGGGAATGGTTATGTTCAAGGCATTAAACGATAAGCTACCCCGATATATCACATCGCTATTTACCGTCCAGTCATCAACATACTCCAGATCAAGAAAATCCCTTATTGTGCCGCGACGTAGAATAGATCTTTATAAAACGAGTTTGACGTTCTCTGGCTCTAGTCTTTGAAATGCCTTGCCTAGAAAGGTCACGACATCAGCTACTTTCTCCTCGTTTAATGTCAGTCTCACCAAGTACTTATTTTTTGTCAGCAGCATCCCCGTGACTGTGCACATATTGAAAAATACTATTTCTCATTAGATCATTAATTGCGTGTATCACTGGTTTCGACTGATGACTCATATTTATTCCGTACAGCTTGTATGTATCTAGCTACTCATTTGACTGACTAGCTTAACGTTATAAGCCGCGTAAGCGTGTGTGTGTATGTGTGTGTGTGTGTGTGTGTGTGTGTGTGTGTGTGTGTGTGTGTGTGTGTGTGTGTGTGTGTGCGCGCGCGACTGCAACTAAAGCCCGCATTTGTGGACATACAAGCTTGTAAGTTCAGGATATCTTCCCTAAGTGAATTCTCCCGAAGTAGGTTTTTTTTTTAATATATTATACGTACAAAAGAAATGGTCGTTTCACAAAAACCAATTGATTCGCATTTGAATTCGTATTTTCTGTTGTTGTTTTTTTTAAATATATACTTTGCATTCAGCTAGATGAAAGGGAAATAATTTAATAATACGTTTTTTGGAGTGCGAGGCAGAAATTATAGCAAAGAAGTAACAATATAAAAATGACGTAACGTCTAGCTACGCAAACCTTGCTAGAGAACGTCTTTTTGGCGCCAACGCCGTATGTGTGTGTGTGTGTGTGTGTGTGTGTGTGTGTGTGTGTGTGTGTGTGTGTGTGTGTGTGTGTGTGTGTGTGTGTGTGTGCGTGTGCGTGTGTGACAGCGACTAGAGCCCGCGTTTGAGGACGGACAAACTTGAAATTTTAGGATATTGTCCCTAAAAGAATTATCTCGAGACTTGTCTTTTGATGTTTTGATTAAGATGCTCATTGGCGAGAAAACGTCCTCATCTGTGTGGTACAGCGGACCAAGACTATGTAGTGGGTTGTGAGCGGACCAATTAGTTATTTAATTAGTTATTTAAGGCCATCTCACGGCGGGATGGGTAAAAATCTGGTCAGCCAGACTAAAAGCAAGGTCTTAAGACAAGATGTAAATATAGCTTAAAAATGGCAGGCTAACATGTCGCACAAGTCTTTAAAAGAAGCGTATACAGACTCTCTGAAAAAGGGCAAATAAAAAATAATTACATAGGCTATGAATGCTCAAATCTGATTAAAAAGATTGCATTCTCTTAAGAATTTTAAGATTTTGTCCGGGGGAACATCCCGGAACAAAACCTTCAAGGATTCCGCTGTGAAGTGTTTATATCTCGTGTCAATTAGATCAGCACAATACAGCAAAAAGTGTCGAACAGAAAACTGCACATCACAGGCAAAACACCATGGACGCTCATCCTGTTTAAGTAAGTAAGAGTGCGTAACATACGTGTGCCCGATGTGGAGCCGAGTAAGGACAGTCTCCTCACGGCGGCTGCCGCAGCGGAAAGGCAGACTGTCGGACAAGTAGGAAGAGCTTCATAAAGCTTGTTCGCTTCCTCTTTGTCCCACTCGGACTGCCACTCGCGGGCTATGTACGCACTAATCACAGGTTGAAAATCACAATAAACAGTCTATGTGTCAGGGACAGGGTCACTGTTGGCAGCAGAATCTGCGAGTCTGTTGCCTTCGATGCCCACATGGCCCGAGACCCAAATAAAAATGATGTCATAATATTCCTTCATCAAGTCTGCGTAGAGCTCTCTAATCTGCACCAGCAGTGGATGGTCTGTTCCCGCGCCCTTAAGGGCCTGCAGGGCAGAAACAGGGTCAGACAGAATCAGGAAGTCCCTTTCCCGAGACTGATAGGCATGCTTGAGTGCCAACAGAATTGCCTGCAGTTCTGCACTAAATACAGAGGAATGATCAGGGAGACGGGGCTTAAATGGGCGTCTAGGATGGCGAGAGGACACTGCAGCCGCAGCCACCCTCCCATCCTCAGACTTGGACCCATCCGTATAAAGGCGGACCAAGGCTATGTAGTGGTCTGTGAGCGGACCAAGGCTATGTAGTGGTCTGTGAGCGGACCAAGGCTATGTAGTGGTCTGTGAGCGGACCAAGGCTATGTAGTGGTCTGTGAGCGGACCAAGGCTATGTACTGGTCATTGGGACCAAGGCTATGTAGTGGTCTGTGAGCGGACCAAGGCTATGTAGTGGTCTGTGAGCAGACCAATTTGATTTGATTGATTGTACATTGCTTAACGTCCCGACAGCAACAAGGCTTTCTCAGGAGGTGCCTGCACTGCTTGTGAAAAAAAAAAAAAAAAAAAAAAAAAAAAAAAAAAAAACTAAACAGAACATTGAATGTGTGTCACCAGCCGGTCAAATACATTAAATAAACCTAACACATTGGGCCTAAATAAAGCTAAGACCATTTAGCAACACACATCCAATATCAAGAGCTACAGGCTGTGCAGACAGTAGGGAGAGTTTTAAAAAGGCAAATACGGGTGAGTGGACAAAGGGTAGACAGAAACACATGCCCCAGAATAGAGAGATAAACCCACCCTGTGGGGCTGACCAGGGTGACCCTGGGAACTAAAAAATACCTAACCCCACCCAAGTCCCCCAGGGCAGACACGGGTGAGGTTGTGAGCAGACCAAGGCTATGTAGTAGTCTGTGAGCGGACCAAGGCTATGTACTGGTCATTGGGACCAAGGCTATGTAGTGGTCTGTGAGCGGACCAAGGCTATATACTGGTCTGTGAGCGGACCAAGGCTATGTAGTGGTCTGTGAGCGGACCACGGCTATGTAGTGGTCTGTGAGCGGACCAAGGCTATGTAGTGGTCTGTGAGCGGACCAAGGCTATGTAGTGGTCTGTGAGCGGACAAAGTCTATGTAGTGGTCTATGAGCGGACCAAGTCTCTGTAGTGGTCTATGAGCGGACCAAGTCTATGTAGTGGTCTATGAGCGGATCGAGGCTATGTAGTGGTCTGTGAGCGGAACAAGGCTATGTAGTGGTCTGTGAGGGGACCAAGGCTATGTAGTGGTCTATGAGCGGACCAAAGCTATGTAGTGGTCTGTGAGCGGACCAACGCTATATACTGGTCTGTGAGCGGACCAAGGTTATATACTGGTCTGTGAGCGGACCAAGGCTATGTAGTGGTCTCTGATCGGACCAAGGCTATGTAGTGGTCTGTGAGCGGACAAAGGCTATATACTGGTATGTGAGCGGACCAAGTCTATGTAGTAGTCTATGAGCGGACCATGGCTATGTAGTGGTCTGTGAGCAGACCAAGTCTATATACTGGTCTGTGATCGGACCAAGGCTATTAGTGGTCTGTGAGCAGACCAAGGTTATATACTGGTCTGTGGTCGGACCAAGGTTATGTAGTGGTCTGTGAGCGGACCAAGGCTATATACTGGTCTGTGATCGGACCAAGGCTATGTAGCGGTCTGTGAGCGGACCAAGGCTATGTAGTGGTCTGTGAACGGCCCAAGGCTATATACTGGTCTGTGAGCGGACCAAGGCTGTGTACTGGTCTGTGAGCGGACCAAGGCTGTGTACTGGTCTGTGAGCGGACCAAGGCTATGTAGTGGTTGTGAGTGGACCAAGGCTATGTACTGGTCTGTCAGCGGACCAAGGCTATATAGTGGTCTGTGAGCGGACCAAGGCTATGTAATGGTCTGTGAGCGGACCAAGGCTATATACTGGTCTGTGATCGGACCAAGGCTATGTAGTGTTCTGTGAGCGGACCAAGGCTATGTAGTGGTCTGTGAGCGGACGAAGGCTATGTATGTAGTGGTCTGTGAGCGGACCAAGGCTATGTAGTGGTCTGTGAGCGGACCAAGGCTATGTAGTGGTCTGTGAGCGGACCAAGGCTATGTAGTGGTCTGTGAGCGGACCAAGGCTATGTACTGGTCTCTGAGAGGACCAAGGCTATGTACTGGTTTTAGAGAGGAGCAGCTTCTCGCGTATTGCTTTAGACGCGACTGAAGAAACTGAGAGGACCATTTAGGGCCCGAAACCAACGCACATGGTCCCGGCGGCTTGCTTGGTTAGTTAGCGTGCCCTAGAAGATATGCGTAAGTTTTCTTAAAGCTGAGGTGCAATGAGAAAAACCTGCCCAGCGCGTGTTTTAAAGCTGAGAAACAGTAAAAAAAAAACTCCACCCCGCACGTGTTTTATAAAAACCTTTGCAGGACCCAGCGAGGGCCCTGTCATCGTGAACGTTCGGCGAACTTCGGCAAACCAGTTTGCAACTCGGTTGACTGAGTTTTCAACTGCGTTTGTCGTGCTGGCAAAACTCCCGTGAAAAAGACAGGCCACTTCCTGTATCGCAGCGAGTGGGCACCGCGATCACTGATCTAAACCAGCGATATTTTTACTGATATCAACAGTAGCAGACGACACTCGACCACCCGACGGACAGAGCAGGCCATTTGTGTCTTGCCTGGACGCACACTGGATATGGACCAGGCCGAGCTATCCGTAAGTTACACAGCACAGCCTGAAGCTTTATTTGATATCGGAAGGGTGAAAAAGGAGAGGTTATTTGTCGTTTTGTGTTTGTTGTTATATCTTTTCATCTGGAGTTGCCTACAACAATTTTTTTTTCTCCATACGAAGGGCAGCTACTAAAAATCAGCTTGACCGATGGCGACCTTGTATCTTTTGGCATCTATGTAAACAGTCGATTCTCTCTCTCTCTCTCTCTCTCTCTCTCTCTCTCTCTCTCTCTCTCTCTCTCTCTCTCTCTCTCTCTCTCTCTCTCTCTCTCTCTCTCTCTCTCTCTCTCTCTCTCTCTCTCTCTCTCTCTCTCTCTCTCTCTCTCTCTCTCTCATCCAATTTACTGTGTTGGTTGTACATCATAATGCTTCTTTATTTATTTATATTAGCCTATATTGGACTGGAGGTACGTGTTGAAAAAATTCGTTCACAACTACAAAGTGTCAAGAGTCATACTTACAGCATGTACAGCCGTACATTCTGCCATCATAGTCCCCAGCGCGTAAAATCCGTGGCTGTCGGTCAGTTTCAAAGTGTCACAGAATCGTCTGCTGTTGTCCGATCTGCTAATGGCGATGATTTCCGTGCAACAGGAAGTGGTCTGTCGTTTTCCGAGAATTTTGCAAGCTCGGGATACGCAGTTGCCAACTCCGTCAACTGAGTTACGGAGCGATTTGACCCACTTAGGGGCAGGGCCCAAGCTGGGTCCTGTAGTCTTTTTAAAACACGCGCTGGGCAGGTTTTTCTCATTGCACCTCAGCTTTAAAAAGACTACAGGACCCAGCTTGGGCCCTGCCCCTAAGTGGGTCAAATCGGTTCGTAACTCAGTTGACGGAGTTGGCAACAGCGTATCCCGAGCTTGCAAAACTCTCTGAAAACGACAGACCACTTCCTGTTGCACGGAAATCATCGCGATTAGCAGATCGGACAACAGCAGACGATTCTGTGACACTTTGAAACTGACCGACAGCCACGGATTTTACGCGCTGGGGACTATGATGGCAGAATGTACGGCTGTACATGCTGTAAGTATGACTCTTGACACTTTGTAGTTGTGAACGAATTTTTTCAACACGTACCTCCAGTCCAATATAGGCTAATATAATTAAATAAAGAAGCATTGTGATGTACAACCAACACAGTAAATTGGATGAGAGAGAGAGAGAGAGAGAGAGAGAGAGAGAGAGAGAGAGAGAGAGAGAGAGAGAGAGAGAGAGAGAGAGAGAGAGAGAGAGAGAGAGAGAGAGAGAGAGAGAGAGAGAGAGAGAGAGAGAGAGAGAGAATCGACTGTTTACATAGATGCCAAAAGATACAAGGTCGCCATGGGTCAAGCTGATTTTTAGTAGCTGCCCTTCGTATGGAGAAAATTTTTTGCTGTAGGCCACTCCAGATGACAAGATATAACAACAAACACAAAACGACAAATAACCCCTCGTTTCTCACCCTTCCGATATCAAATAAAGCTTCAGGCTGTGCTGTGTAACTTACGGATAGCTCGGCCTGGTCCATATCCAGTGTGCGTCCAGGCAAGACACAAATGGCCTGCTCTGTCCGTCGGGTGGTCGAGTGTCGTCTGCTACTGTTGATATCAGTAAAAATATCGCTGGTTTAGATCAGTGATCGCGGTGCCCACTCGCTGCGATACAGGAAGTGGCCTGTCTTTTTCACGGGAGTTTTGCCAGCACGACAAACGCAGTTGAAAACTCAGTCAACTGAGTTGCAAACCGGTTTGCCGATGTTAGCCAAACGTTCACGAAGACAGGACCCTCGCTGGGTCCTGCAAAGTTTTTTTTTAAAACACGTGCGGGGCGGAGTTTTTTTTACTGTTTCTCAGCTTAAACACAGAGGACATGACAATCCAGCGCTCGGCCGGCTACTGTGTATTGCAGGTGTTTCACTGAGTTGGGCGCTAACCGTGCCAATGACTCAACCTCCTACTATGCCGTAACACATGTACGCCAGCGTTCTCCGTGTGGTATAAACAGCATTTTAATCTTACGACAAAAATTTTCATATAGCTAGACTGTGATGAAACTCTATGCTCACGCATAGGGTTCACACAGTGGGTTTAATACGGTACTAGTTTTTGTTAGCGGGCTGTTTTGTGCCGATATTCCGTGAGGCACGTGGCCCACTTGGAATCTTTAAGAAACGTTTAGCACGGGGAGTTTTAGTGAGCTCAGGCGAACAGAGCTGTAGGAACGTTAGTACTGGGCTTTACTGTCAGTGTGGACAGACGTGTGTGAGATACCTTAGCCCGTATTCCAAGACTCTGAAACCTAGAATTCAGGTATGTTTCTATATGTATTATTGATGGTTACTGCGTTAAAGATAGTATGCATTAGTAGGAGTTAATTCTGTTGTGTAGTGTTGACTGGTTTGGTTCAGTTATGTTGGTTTATTATTCATTGAGGCAACCGGTGTTTTCTATGTAGTTATTTACCGAGATGGATAACTAAGGAATGTGAGGAGTGTATACCCAAGTCGTTATGAAGGTAGTACGTGGTTGGTTAAGTATAGTCTTTTCCAATGTATGGAAGAGCGTATAGCGAGAGTGTTAGGTTATAGTCTGTTTCAAGGTAGTGACAGAGATATGGGGGTGTTACGAAAGTAGTCGGGTTATGAAGCACGTGTGTGTGAATGATTGGTTGTAGATTGGTTGTACATTGCTTAACGTCCCGACAGCACTGCTTGTGATAAAAAACTAAAGAGAATATTGAATGTATGTCGCCAGCCGGTCTATGACGCTAAATAAACCTAACAACATTTAACAACACACATCCAATATCAAGAGCTCCAGGCAGCGCAGACAGTAGGGAGAGTTTAAAAAAGGAAAATACAGGTGAATGGACCAAGGGTAGACAGAAACACATGCCCCAGAATAGAGAGAAAAACCCACCCTGTTTGGCTGACCCGGGTGACCCTGGAAACTAAAAGTAGCTAAACCCCAACCAAGTTCCCCAGGGCAGACCCGGGTTGTGTGAATAAACGTGTGAGTTACTTGTATCAGACAGGTTGCGTAACGTATATCATATCCAATATGTGTGTGTTTAGTAAGTGTTATGATTTGGGACCTTATTGTTTATTCAGAGTGCTTGTCGGAGATTGGTGCGACGGACGCCGAGACGTCAGTCACCAGAGACCTATTGCGAGGTCATATCTCCATCTCTTCACTCAGGGAGTGAGCGACTGGTCCCAAGACACCCGTTCATCAAGGACTGCGCTACATTGCGAGTTACGAGACTTCCACGGTACGAGAGACGGGACGACTCGGAGCGTACGACAATAGACCTGCACGCCTAGACGTGAAAGGGATAGAACGTAACCAGGCGAGAACACCAAAACAGGTTGGATTGTGAGAGACAGCTACCTAACCTGACATTTACATTGTGCGAGTGTATGTGGTGTTGAGGTGCTTGTAGTGGGAAAGGTGTGGTGTACATAGTTGTGATGATCTTTTGAGCGAATCTTTTATTATTTGGTTATAATCGTCTTTGTTAGAAATAAAGCCCGTGTGTTCAGTTTTACCGCGTGAATGGGCCCGTTTGAGTCCTTGGCGGTGTATGCATCTGTTGTGCGAGAGTCTGTACGTGCGACTGGGGGAAAGTCTGCGTGTGTTAATGACGCAACCTCCTACTATGCCGTAACACATGTACGTCAGCGATCTCCGTGTGGTATAAACAGCATTTTAATCTTACGATTAAAAAAAAAAATTTATATAGCTAGACAAAGGGGAGATATTGAATGAGTTCGTTAACAAATATTGTACCTCTAGAACTGTTTGCGTGATAATTAAATATTTGTTGAAAAAATATATTTTCACGTTTTTGGGGACTATTTTTTACGAATTATATGGGTGAATCTTAAAATAATTGAATCTCATTTACGAAAAAAAAAATCGTGTCATTAATAATCGCATGATTTTTTTTTGTATTCGTTATTTACATAAGCCTCCAGTTTGTCTCGGTTGTCGGGTAAGATTAGGACAATTGTGACCTGCAAGCCCTCGGTCTAAAAATCAGACAATTTTCTGCACTACTTTTTCGGAGTCATTTGTTATACAGCTAACATAACTTTAATTTTTCTTTTAAGAAAACAAAACTATCTTCTCATTAATACGCACATGATTTTTCATAACAGTGTTTACATACGCCTGCTATTTGTCCCGGCCCTGGGGTAGCATTAGATCAAATTGGGACCACTAAATTCTAGGCATGAAAATCAGCAAGACAATTGCAAAGTTGATCTTCTGATACGCCAAATGTTAGCACTGCGATAATGAATTATAACATCGACGCGTCACTATGAACACCGCGTTGTGAGGCTAATGATGCCATGACGTGAAGCTTGACGTGATGTCATTTCGCTGTTCGTGCTATTATTCTTCTTCAGAATAGTTATGCTACGCCAGACCACAGAGTTTATGAATGGCGGGAATCGCCGTGTGTCCGTCTTTATTTGTGTGTGCCAGTGTGAGCGGATCAGATGGTGGGTTAGAGCAGAAAGAGATGTATTCCTGTCGCTACACGAGCCCACAAAGCGTACTAAAGGCGGAACGGGCCGTGTGTCCGTCTTTATTTGTGTGCGCAGACGTGCGTGTTGATCAGCGGTTGGCTGAAAGAGGAGGGAAATGGGTCAGCATTATAAGCCTACAAATATGAGCAAATCTGATTGTTCTTAAAAGATAAATGCATATGAGCTCTAAACAATACGGTAGACTTCGGGATGAAATCCTCATCTTGTTGTAAGTTTCGGATCCATGTTATACTCCCATCAAATAGTTATCCATGGAAGAGGCCTTGCGGAAGAAAACAGTCAGCTCTGGAAGAGACTGGATAAGTGACGTGAAACATCAAATTCGTCACTGTGTACATGGTGTGAGACTAGCCATACATTGACGGTAAGCTTATAGTGACGTCACTTTGCGTCTCGTGCTATTCTTCTTCAGAATTCCTGTGGCTACAACAGAGCCTACTGATGGCGGGAAGCGCCGTGCCGTGAGTCCGTCTTTATTTGTGTGTGCCGGCGTGTGTGTTGATCAGAGGTGCGCTTAGCGAGGAGGGAAATGGATCAGAAGGATAAACTGAAAAATATGAACAATTCTAAATGTTTCTAAAAGAAAAGCGCACTTGAGCTCCAAACAGTCGGTCCCAATGCGCAAAAGGACACCCATGGTTTCGCTCGCGGCCATGCGCGGGCCAAGGGCGGCTGACGTTGGCCCGATAGCCTTTTGCGCATTAAGGTAGTCTTTGGCATGAAATCTTCATTTTGTCATCTACTTCAGATTTCAGGACATCAGCGATTGTAATGACTAATATCAGCAGGCAACATCACAAATGTGACACAAGATATGGTGGTTGAACCGCCGGATACTGTTGATATGACATACCTACAGCAGGGCACGACACAAATCATGAGATAGAAGTGACATACCTACAGCAGGGCACGACACAAATCATGAGATAGAAGTGACAGACCTACAGCAGGATCACGACACAAATCATGAGATACAAGTGACAGACCTACAGAAGGGCACGACACAAATCATGAGATTGCAGTGACAGACCTACAGCAGGGCACGACACAAATCATGACATACAAGTGACAGACCTGCAGCAGGGCACGACACAAATCATGAGATTGCAGTGACAGACCTACAGCAGGGCACGACACAAATCATGAGATACAAGTGACAGACTTACAGCAGGGCACGAAACAAATCATGAGATACAAGTGACAGACCTACAGCAGGGCACGACACAAATCATGAGATTGCAGTGACAGACCTACAGCAGGTCACGACACAAATCATGAGATACAAGTGACAGACCTACAGCAGGGCACGACACAAATCACGAGATACAAGTGACAGACCTACAGCAAGGCACGACACAAATCACGAGATACAAGTGACAGACATACAGCAGGGCACGACACAAATCATAAGATACAAGTGACAGACCTACAGCAGGGCACGACACAAATCATGAGATAGAAGTGACCATGAGCGCGTGACCGTGGTAGATGCAGTGTCTCTTGGACACCTACCATCAATTTGTACTGCTATTGGATACCTACCTCCAATTTTCCCCGCTAGTTTTCCTCAAACCGATGAAATATCCCTTGCCGTCGCGAGGAACTGCAAACAAAAAGACATGCGTGATGTTTAACCCTTTTAGTGCCAAGAAAATGTAAACACCACACAACTGCAAGAGGTACAGAACTTTGTTTTCCTCCCTACGTCACACGACCAGTCACTTTAGCGCACACCGTACCAGGTGACCGAGATATAAAAACCCCTGTAGCGAAAAATGGCGGAATTTTTGTAGCCCTCTTTATGACGCATCTTGGATGCGAGTTTTGTTCTATAAAAAGATCTCCAAAACGTTCTAAAGTAAAAGTTGCATAGTGTTGTTCGAAACAACAAGCACTCAGTTCTGGAGACAGCAACGTCATGAAATATTTTAAATTACGTCATCAGTCTATTATGTATAAATGTATATTCCTTTGACGTCAGTCATGTCTGGCGTGATCCAGGTCGGAAGATGTCTTCTTGATTTCTATTAAGAAAATATTGGAGGAATGAAAACTGACGTTATTGATCGGAGGGGTTCGCTGCACGGACACTTGTAGGCCTTTGGGAGGTCAAAGGAATCATTGTACTCCTCAGGCCTTCGGCCTTCGGGGTACAATGATTACTTTGACCTCCCTCTAGCGTACAAAGGTCCGTGTAGCGAACCCCTCCGACCAATAACGTATATTATCAGAGTGCAATAACACGATGAAACCCTCGAAGAAACTCAACACAGATTCCAATGCCTAGTTCTACGCCTAAGGTCCCCAGATATCAAAGGAACACTCACACACGAAGATCCATCTCTCTTGCAGCAGCATGGTGCTCGCATTTTTGTCCGGCAAGTAAGGGGTTAACTTTCTTTGAGACGAACGGCGTCTGTAAACGTGGCTACAACTGCGTATCTGGATGCCGTTCGTCTCGAGTGAGTTACCCACTTGACTAAGCGTGCCTATGTAAAGGGTTCCTAGCTTTCCTGCCGGAAAATCATCATCTTGGACATGCAGGTGCGAACGGGGCTGGCTAGTGCATGTATTGCCAATGTTGTCCAGTTGGAAACAAGACTGACAGAGCCTTCACGGCTCACGTGCAGGACACGTTCACTGATCCTCTCCTAATGCACTCCGCTCCTCTCCTCATTATGCCCCTGACCCTTCAAACGCCTCTCCGACCTAGCTTACAAATACCGAGAGTGAGTGAGTGAGTGAGTGAGTGAGTGAGTGAGTGAGTGAGTGAGTGAGTGAGTGAGTGAGTGAGTGAGTGAATGAATGAATGAATGAATGAATGAATGAATGAATGAATGAATGAATGCGTGAATGAATGCGTGAATGAATGCGTGAATGAATGCGTGAATGAATGAGTGAATGAATGAGTGAATGAATGAGTGAATGAGTGAGTGAATGAGTGAGTGAATGAGTGAATGAATGAGTGAATGAATGAGTGAATGAGTGAATGAATGAGTGAATGAGTGAATGAGTGAATGAATGAATGAGTGAATAAATGAGTGAGTGAGTGAGTGAGTGAGTGAGTGAGTGAGTGAGTGAGTGAGTGAGTGAGTGAGTGAGTGAGTGAGTGAGTGAGTGAGTGAGTGAGTGAATGAATGAATGAATGAATGAATGAATGATGGAAACAATAGGCGCACAGGCCTCTTTTCATGTTTGTCCTTGCTAAACTACAACATTAAAAGCAACCTTAAAACAATATGTTAACAGCACAAAACAAGCGGCTACACTCACAGGTCACTTGTGTTACATTCCGATACAAGTTACAAAGTGGCTGAAGATTACACACACAAAGAGCAAAATGACAGGGTCTTGGGGGGGGGATGTAAAGTGTGTTTATAGAAAGCGACTGCACACTTATGATACAGCTACTCATGTGAAGGAATTTAGTGAGCAGGCAAAACACCACGATAAAGAGATATATTATGTAAAAGCTAACAAGTGCAAAACGGAGGACCACAGGAAATCATTGACATGACTATTTTGGACATATTATCTACGTTTCTTTCAAGTTTGCTCAGAGATGTATTTAAAAACTTTCGTCCTAAACAATGGAAGATGTATATGTGGAGGAAGTGAGTTTCATAAATAGGCACCCGCGTAAAAAATGCTGGATTTAAACAAGTCAATTCGGGGCCATTCAATGACGAGACTGTTCCTCAAAGTGCTGTATACCCTTTCGCTCTCAGAGAAAAGCTTAGCCAGGTAGTGGAGGGCTTTCCCGTTCTGTGCTTTGTGCATAAGTACGCACTTATTAAACGTAAGGTGTTGATATAAAGGAAGGAGCCCTGTTGCCTGAAGCTTTTCCTCTAAAGTGAGAGAGGGGATTGGGAGGACCAGTTTAACTGCGCGATTGTATAGAGAATTAATCCGCTTAATGTTAGCCTTACTACAGCCGTCCCAAATAGTAGATGCGTAGTCAATGCGAGGTTTAATGTAGGAGTTGAAAAATAGCTTTCGTGTCTTAGTATCAATGATAGATTTTAATCTTGACAGTAAAAATAGCTTCTTTGATAATGTTTTCCCTAGTTGTGTTAGATGGGGCAACCAGCACAGTTAATTATCAACTGAGAGAGAGAGAGAGAGAGAGAGAGAGAGAGAGAGAGAGAGAGAGAGAGAGAGAGAGAGAGAGAGAGAGAGATGATGAAACTTTATTTATCAACGGTAAAAAGTTTTGACAGAAATAAATCGTCATTTTACAAACTTGCCGTTGCTAACATCTACAAATAAAATAGATTAAAAGATAATAATAATAATAATAAAGTATTATATTTACACATGTTATTTCATGCAACAATATTTTTTTTTTAAATGACACAAAATAATAATAACACTTAACATTCATCTTATACCACACACACACACACACACACACACACACACACACACACACACACACACACACACACACACACACACACACACACACACACACACACACACACACACACACACACCAACAATATAGATAAATGCATAATTATATTACATAAAAGCATTAACCATCAGGGTTTGTTTAAATGCCCAGTGTGCCCAGTGTTGTTATGTTTGGCTCATCAGGTAATCAAAAAGTTTCGTTTTAAAGATTCCAAGTGAGGCTATAGTCTTCAAATGTGCAGGAATAGTGTTCCATACAAACGGTCCAGAAAAGGATAAACTAGTTTTAAAGAGGTCAATTCTAGGCAGAGGTAGGGGTAAAGTATTGTTCCTTGAGGACCGTTCGCGTTCTTGCTGTGGCACATATTTGGTGGTTAGATACTGCGGTGTCATGTTATTTAATATCTTGTGCATGAGGATGCATTTGTTGAAACTAAGTTGTTGACGCAGGCCGAGAATGTTTAGATGTCTAAATTTGTCTGTGGTAGGAATGGGCCGCGTATCTATCATTTTGACATCTCTTTTATATATAGAGTTTAACCTGTTCATGTGAACATCACTACAACCGTCCCACACTGTGGAGACATAATCAACGTGAGACTTGATAATATGGACATGAAAAAAACAGTTTACGAGTATGTGTATCCGTTACTTGTCTAAGCTGGGACAACAGGAAAGTGTTTTTAGCAATGGTTTTACAGACTGTATTTATATGCGTAATTGTTCGTCAACGTGTATTCCCAAGAATTTACGCTCTGTGACTTGTTCTATCGGTTTAGCGTTCAGTTGTAAATGTAACGGCTGTGGTCGGCGTTGGTATTTTTGTCGTGTAGTGATTAAAATACTCTTTGTTTTTCCTGGATGAAGAACCATATGATTCTCTCTACACCAGTCGGAAACCTCGCTGAGACTACTTTGTAAGCTAATGTTAATGTCAGCTGTTTTTTTTTTTTAAACCCGAAACATGGAGGCTCGTATCGTCCGCAAACAGGTTGCAATTAACATCAGTGTTAGTAATATGCAAAGGCAAATCATTAATGAATATTATAAATAGAAGAGGTCCCAAGATCGACCCCTGGGGGACACCGTAGTTAACTTGTCCTTGTTTAGAGTATTTTCCATGAGTATATACCTTTTGTTTTCTGTCTTTTAGGTATGATCTAAAAAATGCTATGTCAGATTCACTTATATGGTATGCTGCTAGCTTCTTTAAGAGAATGTCATGGTCGACAAGATCAAATGCTTTTTGTAGGTCTAAGAAAACATCTCCAGACATCAGGTTTTTATTTATTGATTCCAGCCAGCTGTCTACAATGTGTGCCAGTGCTGACTGACATGAGTGTTTCGGTCTAAAGCCGGACTGATGAATATTTATGAAATTGCCCTTTTCTAGAAAATCGAGGAGGTGTTTTTGTATGTGTTTTTCAGGGGGCTTTGACAGGGCGGACAAAAGTGAGATAGGACGGTAGTTATTGACATCTTCAAGATCTTTTGATTTAGGGATTGGAATTACCTTGGTCTCTTTGAAAAAAGTTGGAAACGTGCTGTGTTTTATACAGAGGTTAAAGATATAAGTGAGTGCCTCTACCGTATATGGTAGTGACATTTTCAGAATTTTGTTGTCTATACCATCCATCCCGTTGGACTTTTTGTTCGGCATGCTAGAGATGAATTTGCCGACTTCAGCGACGGTAATATCAGGAATGATGAATGTCTGCAGTATATTTTTGGCCTCACAGTATTTTTCCAGTACACTTGGAACTTGGTACTCTGCGTTACTACTTGCAGCTGACTGAGCAAGTGTTTCAGCTGTCGATAGGAAGTGCTTATTTAATATATCAGCTGACAAATGGCATGGTATTTCAGGGGCTGATTTACCCTTTGTTATAACGTTCAGGGCTTTCAACACCGTTGCTGTATCTTTTTTGTCCCTAATCATTTCCTGGAAGTACAGTTTTTTTTTGACGCTCTAACTAAGTATTTAACACGATTTCGTTGTTTCTTATATTCATCAAACTGTTTTTAATTTCTTAAGTTTGTCTCTAAATGACATGGCCTGTTTGACATCTACTGTTAACCAGGGTGGCAGGGTAGAGTGCTTAACTCGTTTTTCTCGTATGGGCGCATGCTTATTTAGGACTCCAAGGAATAGATCCATCCAGTACGACAGGGCACTGTCAGGAGAAGTGTGGTTATACACGTCCCTGAAAGGAGTATTGCGCAGATCCCGCAGAAAGTCGCCGTTATTAAATGTTTTGAAAGAACGATATTTAATTGTTTTATGTCTCTTTTTGTTCTGTTTGTCTAGTTTCATGGAGACTGTGCAACATACTGGGTTATGGTCACTGACAGCTAAGGAGGGAACATGTACATTTGATATTTTATCATCAATTGTCACATAAATATGATCAATCAGGGTTGAAGATGTACATGTGGTTCTACTGGGGGTTTTAATTAACTGTTCTAAACCGAATAGTGCTGTTGTTGACGCCCATGCAGCATTGGACCCTTTAGATTTAGAAAGATTAATATTAAAATCGCCCAAAAGAACAACGTCAGCTTTATTTTGATTTACGCAATCCGTCATTGCTACGCAGTCATCATACCAGTCCCAGCTGGCTGCGGGATTTTTATAAATAAAGCCAATGAGGACGGGGGTGATTTAGATGTCTTCACTTCTACCCACAAGCTTTCCACTTGAGCTGACTCTAAGTCTTGTCGCCGTTTGACGTTACCAAGTATTGAATTATGTATATATACATCTAGTCCAGTGTGTTGTGGGCTTGAGGCATCTCTGCGGAGTTCTGAGAAATTTGGGACAGAAATGGAGTTATCCCTTATTGAACTTTTAAGCCTCGATTCGGACACACCAAAAATATGAAAATGTAAGGGCGTGTTTAGGAACACGGATAAATCGGGCACCTTGTTAACTAGATGGTATATGTTAAGATGGCTAATTCTCAGTTCGTCTGTTCGTTTCGGAACAGTATTTAGATTACGATTTTGCATGTCGGTAAAAACACAAATGTAACAAAAAATATAATACAAAATTAATATGGTCACAAAAATAATCCAACAACAACAACAACAACAAAAACAACTAATATCAATATCTATAGAATGCTTTAAATAAGCTCAATAAAAGAATACACGGCAAAGAAACACGTTTATCACGCGCTTAGTCTAAGTTCAGCAGAATGTTTACAGTTTTCTTGCTTGGTTATGTCAACCAAAAATAACAAAGTCAGCAACTATAAAAAAAAAATTTAAAAAAAAATGACTTGTCAAGGAACTATGCACGTTCACCTGCGACAAAGTTCATAATGCACAAAGCTAATTTGACGACTTAAAAATAAGAAGAAAGAAAAACAAACAAATTTAAAGTCTAAGAAAATGGTACAACTATAATATTTTTAAAAATCGCTAAATGAAAAAAGTATATTTAAATCGGGAAATGATAATAGCAGATTGGAAATTACTGTCTATAATTGGTCCACAAAACGCACACAGTGGGACTTTATCAAAGAATGTCGAAATGGCTATCACCTAGGGACGCCTGTCCTAATTTCCGGCGCGTGGCCTGAACATTTGAAGAAGCGAAAACAAGGCGGCACAGTCACTCTCACTAAGCTGCGGCAGTCCAGGGGGTGGGGGCGGCGGGGGATAGGGGAAAGTTGGGGGGTTGGGGTACAGGTAGGGGTACACAGGTACCTGCCATGTAGGAAGGGGCGCCCATGAGTGTTGATGTGCGATCATAGCCGGGCTGCTGTGGCTTGTGTTCTGGAGCAGCCCCGGCCTTTGATCCACCGCCATACGCAAACGGCGCTGGTGCACGGTCAGCATGGTTCGGATCGTGCTGACTAGAGTCTTTTGCAAAAGCCTGCTCTTGGTGGAATCTGGGCGCCATTCTGAAGACTTTCGTCACAGCCTGCTCCTCGCGGAATCGGGGCGCCAAGCTTGAACTGGCTGCGTGCTGAGCGCGCTGACTGTGTTGAGGCCCTTGGTCTCTGGGGCCGGGATGCCCGTTTTTACCGCCATGCCCGGGTACATTTAGCTGTCCGTGGCGGTGTGGGTTTTGGTGTCTAGCCTCAGTGGGGCGGGTTACGATGTTGGAGGTACGACCAGAGTACGCCCGCTTGATGTTTACAGCGAGAGCACTGGTGCCCCGCTTGTTCGGATGGATGGCGTCTCTAAACCACCCGCTCTTTACCTCGCCGGTCCTTGTGTAGAACACTTGGTCGTTGTCAATAAAGTTTACCTTCAGCGAGTGGCACACCTCCCTGAGACAAAGGTTGGTGTCTGTGACGCATGGATCCGGCTGCTGACATTCGTTGATCGTGGGCAGGATGGATGAGATGAAGATTTCTGCCTTGGGGAAGACTCGTCTGGCAGCAGAAATCACATTCTTCCAGCCCTTCTTGCCGATGACGAACCCACGCTTACAGTCACTGATGCCGACATGCATGACGACTGTGGTGACTGCATTCGTGTGGTCGGCATCGTGAAGGTGCTGGAGGATGCAGGCTCTGTCGAGGCCTGACACTGACACGACCTGCGCTTTGTCTGTGCCAGTGACAGACATCAGGTCTCCATGAAGGCCACGTAGTATCGAATCGCCGAGAAGTAGCGTCTGGGTGCCGTGCTTTGGGTTTTGGAGTGCAGAAAGGTCAGTGGCTTTGTCGGTATCTGAAGATGGTCGTTTTGGTGCCGGCTCTTTGCGCTCGGGGGTTAGCGGAGATACACGCGGGGGCTCAGAAGTTGTCGTTGAGGTTGCCGACTTTTCCAGCGCTTGCTTGGGCCGAGTGTTGGACGGGGGTGACGGGTTCTTCTTGCCTGCTTTTCCTGTCGCTTCTCAGGCCATCCTTCTCCCCCTCCAGCTGGATGATCCGCTCACGCAGGTGTCTCATCTCCGTGTGCAGCGAATCCACCTCAATGTTGTACGAGTGGCGGATCTCCCCAACGGCGGATCGGAGAGCCGTTATCTCCGCCTTCACGCGCTCAACAGCCAGGGGGTCAGGGTTGAGTACTACCGGGCAGACTGTCTGGCACGCAGACTCAGTGGACACTGCAGCAACAGGAGCAGATGCATGAGTGCCAGCCCCGCCGGCGTCTGTTGTACTGGCAGCGGGAACACTGCTGTCATGGTCGCTGGTGGCGATGCTGGTACCAGTGCTGCCGGTGTTAAACGTATTGGCAGCACCAGCACTGTTGACGCTGTTGCTGATGGTGACGTTGGTGCTAGTGCTGCCCACGTCAAAGGCATTGGCAGCACAAGCACTGTTGACGCTGTCGCTGATGGTGGTGCCAGTGCTGCCGATGTCAGACATATTGGCAGCACTAGCACTGTTGACGCTGTAGCTGATGGTGGTGCCAGTGCTGCCGATGTCAGACGTATTGGCAGCACGAGCACTGTTGACGCTGTCGCTGATGGTGGTGCTAGTGCTGCCGACGTCAGACGTATTGGCAGCACCAGCACTGTTGTCGCGGTCGCTGATGGTGGTGCCAGTGCTGCCGATGTCAGACGTATCGGCAGCACCAGCACTGTTGACGCTGTCGCTGATGGTGGTGCCAGTGCTGCCGATGTCAGACGTATTGGCAGCACGTAAACACACCTACACATGTTATATATATATATAAGTATACATAATAGTAAAAAGCACAGGCAACAATAATTCCATTTCAAATAATCATGCTCACATTACACCACACACGCACACACACACACACACACACACACACACACACACACACACACAAACACACACACACACACGCACACGCACACCCATTCACACTGATATATACCAGTCTGCACACACACACACACACACACACACACACACACACACACACACACGTTTTGATTTCTACCCGTCCACACACACACACACACACACATACACACACACTGACACCAAGCAAAACATAGAACATTAAACATTAAAAAATATGATATTATGCTGCAAAAGAAATAACAAAGAACACCTCAGCAAGTCTAAAGCATTATGATACATGAATATGAATAAGGAAATGTTTCTGGAGTCAATGACTGTATGCGAAAAAAATGAGCAATATGTTTACACATATTCTTAATAAATTAATGAAGTTGGTTCTTTAACGTTTGTAAAGAAGGTGCTGCTTTAATGTCTGCAGGAACTGTGTTCCATAATTTTGCATCTGCGTAGTAGAGGACCTAGCAAAAATAAGAGCCGCCCATCAGGCCCACCTAGCCCA
Source organism: Semisulcospira habei (assembly GCA_036245525.1). Lineage (NCBI taxonomy): Eukaryota > Metazoa > Mollusca > Gastropoda > Semisulcospiridae > Semisulcospira > Semisulcospira habei. The sequence goes on along the minus strand of BTPG01000003.1, from coordinate 213,812,128 downwards.
GCCTTCCTGCCCTGTGAAGAAATCTGCCTTCCGCCTCGTCTGCAGCAGTCTCCAGCGCAAGCTCAGAGATCTCCAGAATGAGTGGTGGACCAGACTTGCACAGAGGACCCAGCTTTGTGCTGACAATGTTGACTACAGGGGCTTCTACGAAGCACTGAAAGCAGTGTATGGCCCCAGGCACCTGGTACAAAGTCCCCTGCGAAGCGCGAATGGCCAGGCACTCCTCACATATAATACTTCCATCTTGACTCGCTGGTCGGAATACTTTCAGAGCCTCTTCAGCGCTGAGCGCACTGTTCAAGAAGCAGTCGTCCTACAAATCCCACACCTCCCAGTAAAGGTTGAATTGGACGAACCGCCCACCGCTGAAGAGACCCTCACAGCCATCCACCAGCTCAAGAGTGGCAAAGCAGCAGGCATTGATGGAATACCGCCAGAGATCTGGAAACATGGAGGCACAGCACTGCACAACAAGCTCCATGACCTCTTTCTCTGCTGCTGGGAGGAAGGAACACTACCAAAAGATCTCCGTGATGCAGTCGTTATCACCCTGTACAAGAACAAAGGCGAGAAGTCTGACTGTTCCAACTATCGGGGAATTACCCTGCTGTCCATTGCTGGGAAAATCCTTGCAAGGCTGCTCCTGAATCGGCTGGTACCTGCCATCGCTGAAGACCAACTCCCAGAGGGCCAGTGTGGCTTCAGAGCAAACAGGAGCACCACCGATATGGTCTTTGTGCTGAGACAGCTACAGGAGAAGTGCCGCGAGCAGAACAAAGGGCTGTACGTAACATTTGTCGACCTAACAAAAGCGTTCGACACTGTGAGCAGGCAAGGCATGTGGCAGATCCTGGAGCGACTTGGCTGTCCCCCAAAGTTCCTCAACATGATTGTCCAGCTACACGAGGACCAGCAAGGCCAGGTCAGACTCAACAATGATCTCTCAGAACCATTCCCTATTCTCAACGGCGTAAAGCAGGGCTGCGTGCTGGCACCGACCCTCTTCACCATCTTTTTTAGCATGATGTTGAAGCAGGCCACAGTGGACCTCGATGATGACGATGCAGTGTACATCAGGTATCGTCTCGATGGCAGCCTGTTCAACCTTAGACGACTGCAGGCCCACACGAAAACCCTAAACCAACTGATTCGTGAGCTGCTTTTTGCTGATGATGCTGCCCTCGTTGCACACACAGAGAGAGCCCTGCAGCGCATCACGTCTTGCTTCGCAGATGCTGCCCAGCTCTTTGGACTCGAGGTCAGTCTGAAAAAGACAGAGGTCCTCCATCAGCCGGCACCCAAGACAGTGTATCGCCCTCCTCACATCACCATTGGCGAGTGTGAACTAAAGTCAGTGCACCAGTTTACTTACCTTGGCTGCATTATCACGTCGGACGCCAAGCTGGACAAGGAGCTTGACAGCAGGCTGGCAAAAGCGAACAGCGCTTTCGGGCGACTTTTCAAGCGGGTGTGGCACAATCAACAGCTGAAAACAGGCACCAAGATCAGCGTGTACAGAGCTGTGGTCCTCACCACCCTGCTGTATGGTTCCGAGTCTTGGGCCCTCTACCGCAGCCAACTACGACTCCTCGAACGCTTCCACCAGCGCTGCCTGCGTACCATCCTGGGCATTCACTGGAGTGACTATGTCACCAACGTCGAGGTCCTTGAACAGGCTGAAACTGTGAGCATCGAGGCTTTGCTGCTGCGGACACAGCTCCGCTGGGCGGGACATGTCTCCAGGATGGAGGATCATCGCCTACCAAAGATCACCCTGTTCGGCGAGCTTGCTACTGGACACCGTGACAGAGGGGCACCAAAGAAGAGATACAAAGACTGTCTCAAGAAGTCACTTAGTGCCTGCCAAATCGACCACCACCAGTGGTCTTCGCTTGCTGCGGACCGTGACACCTGGCGCTCCAACATTTACAAGGCAGCTGTCTCCTTTGAGGACTCTCACAGAGCTAGCCTTAAGGACAAGCGGCTCAGGAGAAAAAACAGAGATGCCGCAGCTCAGAACCCTGGCCATACCTTCCCCTGCAGCCACTGCGGTCGAACCTGCCTGTCTCGGATTGGCCTCCGCAGCCACGAACAAGCCTGCAGACGTCGTGGGCAACTCCTATAAAATCTTCGTTCGCGAAGTCAAGCCAAGAGAGAGAGAGTAGAGGAACGTCTTGTAAATATATAAGCGGGGCCTTGGTACTACCCGATTGTTCCCTGATGTTCTACTAGCTATGTGGTCAAGTGCGAACAAATTAGAGAGAGTTGATAGGCTGGTGACTGTGAGAGGGTGATTTTGCGCATGAGTACCAGCTTATTATAAATGAACTGCTTGTCAAGTGGTAGGATATCCAGCAGCTTGAACTTGTAATCAGTACTAATGACTTACATGGGTCTGCCAACGATTAATTTGATTGCCCGCGAAGCGAATTCATCCTTTTGAGATTAGCATCACTGCTCCCATCCCAAACTGAGGAGGCATAATCCAAATATGGCTGAATATGGGCACAGTAAAAAAGTGCCTCTTGTTGGTTAGTTAGTAAAATAATCTTAATTTTGACAGTAAGAATAAGTTTTTTGATATTGTCTTACATACTTTGTAATATGGCTTTGCCAACACGAGAGAGAGAGAGAGAGAGAGAGAGAGAGAGAGAGAGAGAGAGAGAGAGAGAGAGAGAGAGAGAGAGAGAGAGAGAGAGAGAGAGAGAGAGAGAGAGATTGATTGTACATTGCTGAACGTTCCGAAAGCAACACGACTTTCTCAGGACGGCCTGCACTGCTTGTTTACAAAAAAAAAATTAAAAAAAAAAACAATAATAAAAAAAAATAAAATAAAGAAAACACAACATTAAATGTATGTCGCCAGCCGGTTCAATACGTTAAATAAACCTACGACAGGGGGCCTAAATAAAGCCAACACCACTTAGCAACACACATCCAATATCAAGAGCTACAGGCAGTGCAGACATTAGGGAGAGTTTTTAAAAAGCAAATACAGGTGAATGGACCAAGGGCAGACAGAAACACATGCCCCAGAATAGAGGAAAATCCGCACCCTGTGGGGCTGACCAGGTTGACCCTGGGAACTAAAAAGTAGTTAACCCCACCCAAGTCCCCCAGGGCAGACCCGGGTGGGGAAGAGAGATGATGATGATGATGATGAAACGTTTTATTGACAGGATAAAGAGAGAGAGGCGGGAGAGAGAGGGAGGGGAGAGAGAGTGAGAGAGAGAGAGAGAGAGAGAGAGAGAGAGAGAGAGAGAGAGAGAGAGAGATGATGATGATGATGAAACTTTATTTTTCAACGGTAAAAAGTTTTGACAGAAAACAAATCGTCATTTTACAAACTTGCCGTTGCTAGAATCTACAGGATAAAAAAGAACAAAAACTATAAAATATATATGTACATACAAAACCCAATAGCATCATTATATACAGAAAAATAATAATACTCATAACACACACATGCACACACGCACGCACGCGCGCCGCTCACACATACACCCACACGCACAAACAAACACGAGCACACACACACACGCACACACACATATAAAAACCATCTGTATGAAATACATGAGGTACAGGAAATATTACAGTACCTGAGAAACGTACTAAGTCTGACTCATCAGGTAATCAAAAAGTTTTGTTTTAAAACTTCCTGGTGAGGTAATAGTTTT